>JAOTRN010000001.1:29221953-29235217 GCA_028566695.1 Bagroides melapterus
ACACACACACACAGACACACACACACAGACACACACACACAGACACACACACACAGACACACACAGACACTCACAAGCACACAAGATAGATATGAATAAGTATATTCTAGAAAGCATGTGGGGAAATGTATAGGACTTCAGCAAACCATCAATAGCAAAAGCGCTTTAATGGTTACCAAATGGTAGATAAATTCACTCTCAGGCTGTGACTCATTTCACGGAATTTACAAATGGCGTTTCAGCCCACCATGCCGGGCGGGGCTATCTGCCTATTTAAGCCCCGCTGGAACGCTGTACTTCACCAACACTTCTACTGAAGCGTGAACATTGGTCGTCAGGGGCGCTGAAGCATGGCTGACGACGCAATGCTCATTCCCATCATCTCAGGGAACCAGGGTTACATGAGTTACCTTAACGTTCCCTTTCGTGATGTGCATTGCTTCAGCGTCTGACGCTATGGGAATGGACATGTACAACGCCATGCTGCACGGGCTGGGGCAGGCAGAAATGTACTCTGGATGCAGGACGACCAAGGCACTATGCCAAGAGGCAAGCTGGCCCAAACAAGTAGCGTCCCAAGGGTCCCAGAGCAACTACAGAAGAACATAAGAGTGTGGGTGGGGAGGACACCTCGCCGCACCACAAACACTCAAGAATGTGCAGGCATTCCATGAGCCAAAGTCAAAAAAGGAGCCCGGCCTCTAGGCAGCGGCGTCCTAATCAAGACACAAACGACCTGAGAAACTGGAGCGGGGCCCATCCAGGGGCCAAACGCACAGCCTCCACAAGTCAGCCGAGGGTGGAGATAACCACCCGCCTGGGATAACAAATTCGGCCTATATGGGATATGCCACGGAATCCCATACAGCATCTGCACCAGCCCAGGAAACCAGGGTTTGGTCGGCCAATCCGGAGCGACCAGCAGCACCCTGCAACGCTCCACTCTGACCTCATCGAGTACTTGAGGCAACAAGGACAGAGGAGGAAAAGTGTACGAGAGCGAGCTAGGTCACGACCAGGCCAGAGCGTCCGTCTCCCTTAAGAAAAAGCGTTCGCAGTGGGAATTCAATTCCGAAGTGAACAGATCTGTCTCCGCTCTACCGAACATCTCCCATATGCGAGCGACAGTGGAGGCATGGAGAGTCCATTTGCCTGTCGGGGGGCCCCGGCGAGAGAGCATGGCCGTGCCGGAATTACGCACACCCGGAATATGAGAGGCTCTCAGGGAATTCACCTGAGACCACCACAAAAGGCAACTCGTCAATTCAAAAGCCAGCAGGACCTCGTGCCACCCTGGCGATTAATAAGGGCCACCACCATCATACTGTCCGAGCGGATCAGCACATGATGTCCAGTCACGAGCGGGAGAAAATGTCAAAGGGCCAGAATCACTGCCTGGAGTTCCAGGAAGTTGATGTGTGCCCGACGTTCAGTGTCGGACCAGGCGCCGAAGGCTGGTTCGCCGTCGCATATAGCACCCCACCCACAGCTAGATGCATCCATGGACACAACCAGTCTCCTAGTGACAGTCCCGAGACCCGAGCCCCAGCGGAAAATTCCGGGATGTCTCCAAGGCTCGACCGCTCAAACACAGGATTGCGACACAGAGAGTCGCAGGTTACCTGAGCTCCACGCTCGGTGCGGAACTTTTCCACGCAACCAGCGATGCAGAGGACGCATGAGAAGCAGGCCGAGGGGCATAACTGACAAAGCGGCCGCCATCAGGCCTAAAAGCCTCTGGAACTTCCTCAGAGGCACTCTATCGTCCTCCCTGAAACAGGCGGCACCAGCCCGGATGGCATGAATGCTTTCCGGCGACAGCCACGCCGTCATTGAAACCGAATCAAATGTCGCACCCAGGAACGAAATTTGTTGGCTGGGTAACAACCTACTCTTTTCAAGATTGATCTGAAAACCCAGGCAACCCAAGTGGCTGAGTAATAATTCTCTGTGAACACATAGCTCCTCTGCTGACTGGGCTAAAATTAACCAGTCATCCAAATAATTCAATATGCAGATTCCCATCGAGTCGAGTCCCATGTGTCGATGAGAAAACCGCATCGACACATTTTGTGAATGTACGAGGGGTACGACATTCACCCGAAGGGTAGGACCTTGTACTGGTAAGCTACCCCTTGTAAGCTACCCCTGTGACACGCTACTGGTAAGCTACCTCTTCGAAAGCGAACCTCAAGAAAGGTCTGTGCTGGGGGGCAATCGGAAAGTGAAAGTAAGCATCTTTCAAGTCCACCGATATGAACCAGTCCCCTGAACGCACATGGGACAGGATTTGCCTCAACGTGAGCATTTTGAACGGCCTACGCATGAGCAAGTGGTTCAGATATCTCAGGTCCAGGATAGGCCTAAGGCCACTGTCCTTCTTTGGTACCACAAAGTAACGGCTGTACCAACCGCTCTCCCTTAGAGCGGGCAGCACCCTCTCCACCTCATCTTTCTCTAGCAGTAAATGGACTTCGGCTCTGAGGGCTGACTCGCCGTCAGTACTCACCACAGTCTTTGTCATGCCACTAAAGGCAGGCGGACACCACCAAAATAGTAGCCTATAGCCAGTTTCTACCGTGCTTAGGACCCATTCCGTAATGCCAGTGAGGGATCGCCAAGCTGAAATGTTAAGACCTGGAGAAGCGGCAGGGCTGCTCTCACCGTTGTTGTGAGTGTGGTGTATGAACTCAAGAAAACAACTCTTTTTGTGAGGAGTTAAAAATTGAGTTTTTATTGATGAAATGTGTTTGGGTCGGGAACGCAGCTAGCAGGCCCAGAACCTAAAATCTTTTTATTGTGTGCAAAACACCAGGTTAAATGGGGATATTTTGCACAGAAACATTTTGAGGGCAGCCCAGCTACATCTTTTTCGCTGGTCAGGACTGTTTCTGAGGCCGCGGGTCCAGGACTAGGCATGGGCGTGGACCTTGGCGTCTCGGATATGGATATAGTGATGAAGGGCGGAACCTTGGTTCCCTTTGGGGCTCCGGCGCCGCAAGGTCGGAGCTGCGGCAGGCCTGGAAGATTGCTACTTCTGCGGGGGGTGTTGGCTGTTTTTGGGCGTGTCACAGAAGCCGAATGCCTGGGCTGGAAATGGCGCATGGCTTGTGACAATTTCTGTGCAGCCAGGAAGCACTCTGCAGGGCAGAACCTTGGTTCCCTTTGGGGCTCTGGCCCCGCAAGGTTGGAGCTGCGGCAGGTCTGGAAGGTTGCTGCTTCTGTGGGGCTCCTCGTGAACCTCCGGGAAAAACGGATCGTCACGAGCAGCTCGTCATTGCTGCCGTCCCGGCGGCTGGAGGAACCACATATCCAGCCTGCTTGGGGGTGGCTCATCTGGAACAGTTGGAGAGGGCGTGGCATGCAGGAGATCCGGAGTGGGCTCGCCGGTGTTTAGTTTCGCCGCTGTGCAGCCACGCCGCTTCTTTCTCGCCGGCGGAGCGTGCGCAGTGGCTTTAAGAAGCGGCCCCGCCTCTTCAATACGCGAGCGTAGCGCAGCGAGGGAGAGCACCTCACAATGCTCGCACTCAGTGCCGGCGAGTGTGGCTTCGGCATGGGCGTGGCCAGACACGAGACGCACTCGCTATGTGGGTCGGCGGCCGGCAGCAGAGCGCTGCATGAGCCGCACACTCTTTGTGACATTCTTGCCGTTGGAAAAAATTTGCTCTTTTATTATGCACCGGATAGCTGCAGGGGAAGACGGCATAGCGGAGCTAGCTCTGACTAGCTTGCCGTCTTGTTCGGCCGGTTCCGCTTCTCGGCTTTCTCGATGGCGCTGGCTCAGAGTTCGGGTCAGCGAGATGATTCGCACTGAAGAGAAGGATTGGTCATTTATCTGCGTTCATCCGCGGACGTTACCAATAAGGCTTCAGCGATTTTGGGAAGTGGGGAAGGGATTCCCATAGCGTCATAAATATATAAATAATCATCCTGACTTGCTTGATAACTCAGAAGCAAAAAGAAAATGAACAAATAAAAGGAAAGACAACTAAAGCGTCGATATAGTATGCAGTAATTATTCATTTACTAAACTATTCTGTAACAAAATAATAGAAAGAAAATCAACAAATAAGGACTTTATACACATTTCTGTCTACCACAATGCAAAAGCACAAAGCAGTGGGCTGTGCTATCATTAGACCAATCAGACACAACTTCACACGACACATGTTTACACAAGTGTTTAGGCAATGAAGGCAATGAACGCAAAGCCACTTCTGCAACGACACACCTCGATCAATTTATGACATCCTGCTAGCCAATGAGACAAGAGATGATTTGCTGATTTAAAGAACAACAATTTCATCCTGTGTGCATTTCAGTGCTTTGAACAGTGGATTTCGTGTCTGTTGCAGACTGAATCCAATCGTCTGAGACAAGAGCAGTCAGTATGAGCATGCTCTTAAATCAAAACTGTTCTGTGAATGTTCACAATCCAGTGAATTTATCACTTCCCAGAGTACTAGCCATCTTACAGGAACTGTCAGACAGCAGAAGGTCCCTGTCTATGCTGAAGATGAATACAGCAGCAGTTGAAGTGGATCATTGCACTGTGGATGTAATCTGTCTAGAGGCCCTTCTTTTTTTTTCAGAAATAAGCAAGGTATCTTCACTTTCGCCATGTTCAAGGGTAGCATAATATTAGAAATTTCACGACCCTGACTATACTCATCTATTTATCTCTAGGGTTAGGTTTAGGGTTTAGTCACTGAGTAATTACAACAGACGTCCTCAGACAGTTCAGTGGGAATCAGGACAGAATTACTGAGAAATGCTAGGTACATAAGTTACTGTGGCTGTGTGAACACTGGATAAACACCAGGGCTGATGAGATTCACACTGTCACCTAGTTTATTTTGCTAGAAATATCATTATCATGTGTCCATAGTTCAATGGGATATGAAGTCTTGTTCACGTCCTCCAGGTTGATCCTGGTTACAAATGACAGGGATCACTGGGATCACTGGTGATAATCCAGTGGTCACAGAGGCACAGTGAGATATACTGTACTGTGTCTACTGCTCTATTTCTCTAACAGCCTGTTGTGGGATCTCACCTCTGTAGTGGAGTTTAGACATGGTCTTCTGAAAGAATTCAGGAAACAGAACTGAAATGGCTCACTATAAATACTGACATTTTAGCTAATAATTCTGCAGTTGGACTAAAGGTTTCTTTGTAAACTCATATTCTTTTATTGGCCAATGTTTTGAGCTTTCAACGTTTCATGAACGGGAACTTGCTGAGCGTTCTTTGCTTTGCATCCTATTATTCTCTCTGGACCTGATGGTGGCAATTTCATCATGAAATCAACTGTTTATCAGCCATATGGGAAAAATACTGGGAGCTGCATGTCTAGAGAGAGTCTGGTCCACAGATGGTGGACATAATCACCACTGCACTGCTGCTACATAACTGCTAGCATCACCTTCTCCAGCTTCTACCATGGTGTCTGATGTTCTCCAGAACTTTATGACTGAAAAGTAGAACAGTTGACACAGTATATTTCACTGTGCTTCCATGAACACTGTTTTATCACCAGTGATTTGTTATTTGTGGGGGATGTGGTAGCTCAGTGGTTAAGGTGTTGAATTACTGATCAGAAGGTAGGGAGCTTGAATCCCAGGGTCACCAAGCTGCCACTGCTGGGCCACTGAGCAAGGCCCTTTACCCTCAATTCCTCAGCTGTATAAATGAGCTAAAAATGTAAGTCGCTCTGGATAAGGGCGGCTGCTAAATGCAGTACATGTAAATGTAAATTTGCAACTTGCATCAACCTGGAAGAAGTTAACAATAGGCATATAAAAATAACATAAAGCTAACAAAAAGCTAGATAGTGACACACCCCTGATGCTTATCAAGCATTCACAGAGCCAAAGTAACATACAGAATGTACCTAGCATTTCCTAGTAACGCTGGCTGGAACAAGACTGAATTGTCTATTGTTTTCAAATAAAATGATCTTAAAGTAGACGCAAAGAAGGTGTTTTCTGACCAAGACATGACTTCATCCACTTCTCTTCTTTCACTTTAACCGCAGGAACATTACATCAGCACTAGTGATAATAAAATGAAACGCTGATTCATACGTTTCACAATGAACTGCATATTAACATTCACCAGCATCACATTACTGGGGTTCAGCAGCAGATTACCTGCATCCATTTTCTCAAAGCTGCTCTTTATTTATTTCCTTTTTATGTGGAATTATATGAGACAGCTGAAAATGTAACACACTATGAAGCTATAATGAAGAATTTAAAAAGCTGTGTATAAGATTTGGATGGTGCTGGATTTTACAGTACTAGGCTGGACAGCGTTAGTTAGGCAGACCTGGCAACACTGAACACTGAACAGTCAACAAGCATCAAATATCTTCTGTGAGAAAAAGAAAAGTCAGCTGTTAATCATGGACAGCTGTGAGTTTTCCTGGTGTCAGTTTGGCTTTCTGCTCGTGTTAGCAACTACAGGTCATGATGTTGCTTGTTCAGGGAACGCTTGAGTTATCAGTTTCAGTAACCCTGCTACTGTTTCCTTTTTATATATAAAAAAAAAAGACTTTAAAGTGAATGAGTGAGTGAGAGTTCACTGGTCCAATAAGGTGAGAAATATACTAAACTGCAAAAAAAAATAAAACAATAAAGCTTTCCCGCCATTCCCTCTGCAACATTAAAGTGTAACACAGTCGTGATAAAACCATTTATTGCCTGTTTCATTTTAAACTGAGCAAAACTGCACTTGTGAAAATTTTATAAATTCAGTACTGAATCTTTCTCTTGCATCCAGTCCTAATAGATCGCACTGATCGATCTTGTGAAGATGCTCCCCCCAGCTGATCTGTTCACTTCCTGATTCAATCACCAAACTACTCAACTTAACTGCTCAGTGATAAGACTCTGTATAATGCCAGGGTTACTGATGTGTGGCCTGGCAGGTGAGTGTGGATCAATTGTGCACTTGAAGAAGGAACACATTACAGCTAATCACTACACATCTGATTGAGCAAAAAAATAAAAAATAAATAAAAAATAAAACAATTTTGCCCATTGCTGTAGCTCATCTTAACGTCTCTTGTTTTCCTCCCACGTTTAGCTAGAAACTGTACAAAAATATAGAAGTACCATGAGCTATGATAGCAGCATCTGAAGAAGGAAATCTGATAAAGATCTGAGCAACAGAGTGAGTCTGCTCTTCCAGAAACCCATCCCAATCTCCTCCAGCTTAATGAGTCCTGTGGGACTACAAAGCCCATAATTTATAATGCATGCATGTCTGGTGGCTCTAATGTCATTAGGCTACTTCAATAGGCTTCATAAAGCGCCAGCTGGTTTGCTGCCATCTGGACACACAGTGATATGATCTGCTACACGTAACTGCCCACACTAAACATGATCCAGCCTCTGCAAACACCAAACACCTGAGAGCTGGGTTAGACGCTCAAATTCAGCTTTTGCAGTGATTAAATTCACTTGAAACTCATTAAGTTAAAGGTATATATTAATACAATCACCTTCCTTTATATGTTCATACGATACAGAAAAAAAAATCTCTGTGAGAATATGCATCATAAGGGTCCGTATTCTCAACTGATTCAAACTACAGTCTAAAACTATATAATAACTGAAACTTGACAGTGTTTGCAGTATCCAGGGGTCTTCAGGCTTGTCCACAAAGGGCCGTTAAAGGCTGCAGGTTTTCCTTTCAGCCAGCTGGATGTCTCACCTGTTGTCAAGCCTCTGCAGATAAGACTGAAGAGCTGGGGTGGGTCTCAATCAGCTCCCTAGATCATGAGTCAGTGTACTCATGTACACAAGTACATATCGTATACACAGTTTAAGCTCAGTTAAAGACCCTGGCTATCTACACACTGGGATATTGATGATTTCTAACTTTGTCAACAGTATATAAAATATAGGATATTTAGGTTATTATACGTCATGTGAATTTGTTAGTTTGATCACACCACAATCTAAATATCATCATTTGATCTACATCTACTTCTATATGCAAATTATGTTAGCTGAGAGTTTGCTTGCTATTATTTTTAATATGACATGATTTCCAGTAAGGAGATACAGTGAGCATCAATGAACCCTGTTTTCTTGTTTGTTTATTTGTTTGTGGTGCGTTGTGAGAGTTTTAAGGAAGCAAATGTTCCAGTGCAATTGTCCGACTTCCTGCTCAGTGCCATGACTACTGAACTAGGGACCCGACTGAATGCAATACCTCATTCATTTTTCTTCTTCTTCTAAATTCACTGTGGCACACACACACTTCTGATCTCTAACTGGCAACCCAGACAGTATGACTCACTGTAGGAAGCACTGTGTGCTGTATTCCACATCCACACAGCTCTCTGCAGCTCACATTTAAATCCTGCATTCTTCACTTTCCAAATATGAATTTCCCCTAAAAGAAATCAGTGCAGTGTGCACACGTGTGTGATTAGCACCAGCTTTGTTTTAAGATGCATATCCTGTCTGGAATGTTATAGGGTATAGGGAGCAGTGTAGGTCTTACAGATCCACTTCAGATTAAGTGTGTAGTTAAATTTAAATTCTTTAACCTTTGATGCACAAAAATGAAACAAAACACATGAGAAAAAGATGTTATTAAAATATCCCTAAACAGATAGAAGTAAACTAAAGACTGGACTGAAACTCTGTAGTAAAGAAAGTATTTGCACCTCTGTCATTTCTCCTTCTGCTTTATTGGAACATCAGAGTGAAGAGTATTACAGTGGGATGGATTTATTATCTGTTTATTTGGTAACGTCTATGGTGGTGGTGGTGGTGTGGAGGTGTGGAGGTGTGGTCATGTGTTTGTGGAGGGAGAGGAGGTGGGGTTAAACCAGCAGGTAATACTGGATGATTGTCACCTGTGTCTTATTATCGGCAATATACCAGTGAGTTCCAGTGACTGCTGCCATGAGCCAGATGTGACCCTCATAAGTGACAGAGCTGGAACTACACAGCAATACACACACATACACTGACCCACAAACACCCTCACACACAACTCTCTCTCTCTCTCTCTCTCTCTCTCTCTCTCTCTCACACACACACACACACACACATACACAGTGTGATATTGAACTGCGAACCTTGTACCTGAACAGGACGAATGCCCTTTTGACTTGAGATTATGTGTTTAATCACACACCAAAAGGCACTTGAGTAACGAATGAAAGCTCTGCAGAAATTCCGCCTACTACCAGAGTCTTCCTCCACACACCTACACACTGGGTTCTCCAGAGATTCGGAATCACAATGGTTTAAAATTAAATATTTTGCTTAATGCAAAACTCTGTTTAAAAGTATTTACCCTCCAGTAATGTATTGTATTGTCTGTATTGTCTTCTGCACTGTTTATAGCTCTGTGTTGGCTCCGTTGTTCATCAGTGAGCTTTAGACATTTTGATTTTCTTGTTTCTTCCTTTCCTCAATACAAATTTTCTCAAATTACAATACAAGCTCACCCAAATTAAGATGGAGCACACTGGTGGACAGGTCTCCCTCTGCAACCACTGATTTTCAGGTGGATTTAAGTCTGGGCTTTGGGTTTAGTTTTGACATGTGTACTGGATCTCTGACCTGTTGAGGCATACTTTTGTTTTCTTTCAGAAAAAGATATCTACCTGACTAGAATGAGCTCTACCACCAAGAGTATATTAGTACATGGACCTTCCAGATCCTCCTCTCCATCCAGTAATGTTGTTACCTGGCTATATCTGATTCCAAATCATTTTTCCCCCAAAGCTCTCATATTTTGTCACATGCTTTCTAACTAATTTCAGTCATAGCTTTATGCTAGTTTCCAGGAACTCTTCTGTATAGGGTAACTAACTGTGCAATAATTTCCTGGGAATGTCTCAGATTTCAGCTTATTTTACATTTCCTGTGCTGCAGAGATTTATGCGTACACAACACAAGAGAACACGTCACAGTATATGGGTAATAAAATCTGATTAGAGCTTTATACCAGTAAAACTGGAGACAATAAAATGGAGATAAAACACTGGAGCCAGAGACACTTGTTCCGATCATACTATTAAGCTAGGAAGGAAATTGTACAATTTCGGGTTGAAATATCTATTATACCACAACTTGGTTGGAAGATGGATTTTCTTTGGCAGCAGCTGGATCAAAAGTTACTGTAGGGTTATTATTTCCTTTAGCAACTCAATCATACAGACTTGTACAGTGGACACAACATAACCTCAACCTAGGAATAAATAATGTTTTTTCAATATATTTTTTTAATATGGTGAGTGTTGATAATGTTTACGATGTGATACCATAAAACTACTTGACAGCGTTAATTGTAGCTTTAAAGTTTTAAAAAAATATAAGTAGGGGTTGTTTATTCATTAACAAAAAATTCTTGACTTTATGAATATGAATTTTGTATCTATACTTTATTACATGTAGACACTGGTAAATAAATTGACTTTTTTGTGGTGTAATTAAGAAAAAAAAAACAAAAATGAAGATGAACATTTATAAATGCTTTAAAATTTTATCTTAGGAACGAACAATGGAAAAACAAAGTAGATTTGATAAACACCTCCTACGTGCTGTGCTACTACTGTTACTTCCTAAGCTCTAATTCACCAGGCGGAATTACGTCATGTTCGACCTCTGCACAGTCAACAGGGGAAGTGCAAAAATTTACACCCCCTTATTCATATTTTGTTATTAGCAACTCGGATGAGTGATGTAGATTTTCTTTCTCAAACTTTTATTTCAATTCAATTTAATAGATTTAGATCATATTCTTCACACCATGAATACAATACTCTCTTCCTTCCTTCCTTGCTTGGAGTTGAGTACAGTACTGTTTTGCTGTCAGTATTGTACTCTTCTTCTTCATAAGATAGAGTACTGTACTCCCTAATAGGTGGAGGAACTGAGTACCAGTATTGTGTTAGTCCTTTTGACTTAGTACTACAATTATAATATTGTATATTTTATGTCCTTAGCTAGCCTTCAGTGTGTAGTGTTCACTAAAAACTAATCTTGGTAGAGGGTTGTATAATCCTGCCTAGGACTCCCTAGCTCAGGTTTGCAGCCCACTCTCTCAGATGCCAATCCGGACCGAGAAAGAAAGAGCATTTAAAATCGGGATTATGGTCAAAAATCACTGTACCTAAACCAGTAACCACCGTAAACACTCTGTCCCACTGTGCTGTGATAGCATGGCTGAATTTAAGCAATGTTACCTGCTCCTTTTTCAAATTCCTCCTCCCACTCATCTCGGTATGCCTCTATTCCACCAGTTTGTGCTTTAGCCTCATCGTATTAAATCTTTTCAAACAAAAACGTCAACAACAAAATAATTAGTTTTGTTAATTAGTATATTTTCTGAGGTGTATCGCAAAATCACAAAGTCAAAGCCAGAATGACATTGAAGAGAGTCGACTGCCTCTCCATGATGATGGTGTATTTAGTAGTAGCTGTCATGTTCACGTGCCTGTTATCTTTCACTTGCAAGCAGCCATCTGATTGGTTCTGAATCAAACCGTAGACAATTAGCATTGGTGTAGCTGCCAAGTGCGATTTATGTCTTCGTAAAACTTCGCCACGATTCGGATCATTATATAGCTTCGGGATTTCTGAATAAATTATGCATTGAGCCTGACGACACGGGAAAACCAGGAAAGCTGTACGCAGACGTACCTGAAGAAAAGGAGTTTCAGTGTTGGGCAGGGAGTAATTGACGAAACATGAAATATAGAAGCTTATGGTACTCTTTCTCTAGTAGAAAACATTTTTTACAACACGTAATTTACATTCTGCGTGAGGTTTTATGCTGCATATTTTGAAGTGTATAACTAACAGGTCAGGATCATTTCTGAGTTCATTACAGACTTATCACCAGTTCCTTCCTGCTGAAGTCTTCATATATTCACTGATGAAGACCCGAGCACAGTCCTGTCTCTGAGGAACCTTGGAGCTGATCTGCAGTATGGTGAAATGAATACAGTCAGGCTGGACAGTGAAGTGATCCACTGTGGGATTTTTAGATCTATTCATAGCAGCAGATTTACTGGTGGTTTTTTTAAAATGCCGCTGCATCAGATATATTTATATAACTCCTAGCATCCTGCCAAATTCTATTTATTGCTTAGGTATTTTTACATAATTTCACATGCATGCTTCTGCCCCATTAGCATAAAAACGTTGTTGTTCTTTCGGCTCCCTGCACAGTGAATCATCTAATCGGCATATTTGCTTGGGAAACGTTTTTAAGCTGAATGTCCTTCTTGATGCAACCCTCCCATTTTATCCAGCACTGAAAGTTAGCTCTTCAGTGACTGGATTAGCTTCCTGCCAGGAATTAAACCCGGTCCACGGCAACGAGATTATGGGGCCCTGCCTCTGGACCACCGGAAGGCTCCCATTAATATAAAAATCATCTGATTTACATTTTAAACCAGTTTCTCTTAAGCAGAATTTCAACAGCTGATATTACAGCAACATGAAGAATCCATTGCTACAACGGTGTGTCCCTTAACTGGGTGATGATGAGCTTGTCCTTTTCTCCATGGATCATTATTCATCACAGAGGCAGCAGGAGGTAGCTGTTCTGAACAAGTAATCAGAACGATTACAAGTTCAGAGCCCAGAACTGGCACAGAGTCACTGCTGGACCCCTGAGCGAGCTGCTCATCTGTATGCTTGTGTTGTGTCCTTTTCAGAAGCACATCTGTCGAAATCATTTAATATAACTGCCTTGTGGTTTAAGTGACAAGTCTTCAGAGCTCTAAAGGAAAGCTGGGTGAAATGAATAAAGAGCAGATGGTTTTTAAGCGTGTAATTCTGCAATGCTGAGCAATGTAATGTTTATTTATTGATAGCGCCATATTGGACTTGCAATAACACTATTACAGAAGTTTCTAAATGACTCATTAGAGATAAAATTGTATATAAAAAGTCTACACACACCTGATGCTGATGGGTTTGATGCTGACGTAAAAACAAAATAAAACCAAGATAAATAATGAAAGCACATACTGCACTCTCAGTGGGAATATTACAACGTAAAAAACATGACGTGAAAAACAAATCAGAACCTGCATGCACACGTCTAAACAAATCCTGTTTATTATATTACACCAATCAGGCTACACTTTCTTGCTGTAAAACACATTCTTTGTATCTCAAATTATAAAGACATTTCAGGTGTCCAGCACGCTTTATTGACACTGAAAACATCTGGGATTGATAAATTTCTCAATTCCACCATGATTTCCTGTTCTTTTATC
>JAOTRN010000001.1:29276830-29288019 GCA_028566695.1 Bagroides melapterus
AGAGAGAGAGAGAGAGAGAGAGAGAATGTGTGCTTTGGCCATCTGCCTGGAATCCCCAGCTTTTCCTGGACGGCTGAGCTGCAGCTTGGTGAGGGAACCCTGTGCTGCGCTGGAGCTCCAGGAGAAAGGGAAGAGAGAGAGAGAGTGAGGGAGGGACAGAGAGGGAGGGAGGGAGAGAGTGGGGTGAGAGAGTGCTTATGCAATCCTGAACAATGAATCTTACTGCCTCTATCTGCTTTACTGTGATAGGAATTTTGACCTGTGAAAAAAAAGCCAAGCTGCGAGTCACACATTTTTCTAATCCATTTGTGTGTCTAACTCTTTGTGTGTCTTGGTTTATATATATGTGTGTATGTAGTATTGTGTGTGCTTCTTTTGTATTTTCTGTGTATGCATGGTCGTCTATCTACATATCTGACCGTCTTGTGTGTCTACGTTGATGGTGAAGTCAAGACATTTCCCCTCAAGTTTAAGTCTTTATGTAGTGATAGCTCAGAATACTTGCAGAAAACACATTTGGTTGATCCCTTTAGACAAACCAAGGAATATTTTAGTGTAGAAAATGGATATTTTTCCATTAATGCATGCTAAGGTTTAGATAATGATTAGATCACGAATAAGAGCCCAAAAGCCAGGATTTCCAGAGAGGAGAGCATTGCCTAGAGCACCAGCTCACACTGTCGAGCTTAATTTGTTAAAAGTGTTATGTGATGGTGGAGTAGACTCTAAACTACTCAAGGCCATCTCATGTCATATGCATGTGAATAAAAACTTTAAACTCTTGTGATTGGTTGATCAGGAACCAATCAGTGATTAGGCGGTATTCATGTTATTAAAGCTTCCAATTTTACTGCTTTAACATAAAAATCATGTGATGTCCATTGCAATGGATGCAGGGTCTGATTTAGGTTTAAGACTTGGCTTAAGTTTAGTTCTAAGCCTCCAGGACCAAATCAGCAGTTTAAGCATGTGTGTGTGTGTGTGTGTGTGTGGGTGTGTGTCTAACCTGCATCGTCATCTGATTTGATGGGCATGGAGGGGCTCTGAGGAGCTGAGTCCCCGCTGAGGGAGTAGCTGTGTTCTTGCTGGATGTCAGGGTTCGGTGGCTCAAGCTCCATGTCCAGCAGTGGCGTCCTCTCAGCTAGCAGGTGATCATCAAAAAAACTGTTGAAGAGCTCATTGGAGAAATCCTCCATCTGCTCTGAGAAGTGCTGAAAGTACAGAAGGGCTTGTTAAAAACTAAACAGAGCCTCGGAGATATTCATAGAAAATTCAAATGCTGTTTCACTGGAAGGCCAGGACAAAAATCATACAGTGGGATAAACTGTGATATGGAGATACCGGGTTTAAGAATTCTGACTCAAATGTGTTATATTTTTGTTTTTATTTATTTTTTAAGCTGTAGATTAAATCTAAAAGATTTTAATGTTTCTAAACCCAAACTAACTCAAGGTTTCGGTGTTACTGGAGTAGAATGAATGAATGTCACATTATAATGTTAAATAATATTTTAGTTGACTCCATTGAATCCTTGTATCTGTGGTAAGTTTCTACCATTAATGAGTATTTCCTCATTTAATAAATCTTGTGAATCAGTAGATTTGTAAAAAGTGCTATACAAATAAAATTGAATTGAATTGAATTCTAGATCTTTTTTTCCTTTAAATTGTATCTGTATTTTTTTAACCTAGCCTCTGAGCTGGTGTCATATCCATCCTCATTATCAAAAAGTGTCATCTTGTCCTCAAACAAAATTCTTCCATTTGAGTTTGTGTGTGTGTGTGTGTGTGTGTGTGCGCGCGCACGCGCACGTCAAGGGTATGTACAAAAGCAAGGCGTTTGTGTGAAACTGTGTTTGCTGAGCAGGAGTGTAACAAAGGTGTGTGAGGACCTGATGATGTTTACATCCTGGTATGTGAGTGATGCACCTGTGAAGTACACGTAACAGCCATAGATGACGTTACACTCACACCCACACCCACACACACACACCATAGTTATACATTTACACCAGGATATGATGCACATTGTCCAGCTGTGTGTTCCCACAGAAACCTTTAAGTGTTTGATGACATAAGCAAAGATAGCAGTAGGTTTGCTGTTCTATAACACTTAAGCAGTTTAATTATAAACCAAACACTTATAAAAAGCAGAACTCCAGAATATTTATCATCTATTTAACATATGTCTTCATTCACAACTCTAAAACTGTTCAAACTACATACATAACCTCTTTTGAGAAATTAATAATATTTTCAAAATATTAATGAAAAATATTATAATATCTCTGAATATTGAATATGGAGTTTGCTTGATTTTGCATTAATTTCTGTGATCGTAAGATCTTTAAATTCTGGAGGTACTTTGGAGCAGAACTCATACTGCCCCATGCTCACTGGCAGACAGTGTCGTCGTCTGGGCCGTTCTGGGGTTTTTAATGCAATTTTAATGCCTTTACAATACTCCATGACAAAATTGTGTCATATCATATCATATCATATCATATCATTTCATATCATATAATGACACAGACCATATGTATATGATGGGGTATGTGGTAGCTTAGTGGTTAAGGTTTGAATCCCAGGTTCACCAAGCTCACACTGCTGGGCCCCTAAGCAAGGCCCTTAACCCATAACAAGTCATTTTGTGGTAAATGTGAGGTACTGAGACATTTCTACTGCATTTATAATGCAGACTGGGAGAGTGAAAGTAGAATTATAGAATACTTTATAAAATACTTTTCCCAATACCTGGCAACCCTGGTTGATGATATTAGCTCTAATGTGTTGCATCTCACACTCCGTAATGACGGTGACAGAAACCCACCTGCTTTACTGAGCACACCATGCCACTGAAACCATAAAAAACAAGAAGCTGGACTGTACACTGGATGTTCTCTACTCACAGCTGGTTACAGTCATCAGGTTACTCTGAAATACGAAAAGAAATTATAAAAAAACTCTAGTCATAGTTTCCTGCTTCACAACTCATTGATCGTGAGCTACTGCTGCTGCGTAAAGCAGATTTAGTAGAGTAGATTCTGTACCCCCTTTATGCTGATAAAACAGCTTTTATCTGAACTTCCTGTCATGACAGAGCAGATAATAATGAACTCAGCTCTCATAATTCAGATGTGTTGGTATTCAGTAATGGTATCTTGTGACTATGTGGTGCATTTTTTTTCTGCAGTCCTCCTGTTGTCAGAAGCAGTCTAATCACTAGAGCTGAGTGCACAAGCATAAACAGACCCACCCTGAATCTTTGATGTTGGACCAGAGGTTCCTGCTGCTGATCTGTGTGGCGGAGATGGTGACGGACCTCTCAGTAATCCCGACTCAACCAGAGGAGTGTGTACGTACAGTGTTAGTAGCAGAACTGCAGTGTTTTAAGTTTTAAGCATAAGAATGAACATAAAGACTTTCTACGTAGCTGACACAGCACAGAAGAAGCAGAAGATTAAAATTCTAGTCTTAGTCATGACTAGTATACACAAGGAAGACAGAAATGTCATAAATCCAGTTGTTTTTGCTCAAATCCTGTGATCATCTGCACAAAGTAAAATAAAAAAGTTATCGTTTTATAAAATTACACAGCAGCTCACTGTGTGGTATCATTTTTGTAATGAACTTTTTAGAATGTTTTTACTTGTCATTTTTATTATGTGCACACTCACACAGGTCCTAAAAAAGGCCTCTTACTGGGGAATTTCTGTATTTATCTAGCAAACCATTAAAGGTTCTATAGAATAAAGTTCCCCAAGATAATACCCAAGATCTAATGGAACAATACAGAATGCTAAAAACCCTATCTAAAACTATCTATTAAAGATTTTCTGTTTGTCTCTGTGAGGGAAGACACTATTTAAATCCCAACAACCAAGGCTTCCCACTCAGAAAAAAAGGACAGCCTGAACCATTAACTACACAAAGAACACAAAAGGAACCTTTTTTTTCTCCAATGCATCTGAATGGGAGATGAATATGAAATCTTCTGGACAAGTAGTTTCCAGCTCCAGACTGCACAAGATGATGCAAGAGCACACTACTGATGCAAGGTCTCTGAAATTCCACATCTGGAATTCAGACAGATGGAAAGAGCGAGTGAGGGAGGGAAGTGAATTCCAGACTGGCACGTGGACAACAAGGTCTCCAAGGGGTGCTAGATGGTGAGCAAGATTGTGCGTAACCTCTCGATGGCTTTTCAGCTCACTTAGTTCCAGTCAGGACCTGGAGGCGTAAAAACAGGGCTTTGCTTTCCACTTCTTCCTCTTCTACTCGCTCCACCTGATCCATTCAACATTCAACCACACATCTTTTTAATTTTAGACAAAGTTTTTGCTTTTTGTCTGATTATGGCAAGACATCTGACTGCATTTGATATGTTTGATATATATACAGGTGTCAGGAGAGTGAGTGTAGCAAGAAGAAAAGCTAAGTTTTGCTAAATTACATGGTAGAGAAGAGCGACTCTCTGTCTGAGAATGTTGATCGTATGGAGACTGTGGGATTTACAGGTGAGATCAGATCAAAAGAGAGAGACAGAAACAGAGGGGCGCCAAGAATCACAGTCTTATCTGCATTAAATGATTTAGGGAAATAAGTAGCTGTTCCACCAGTGTGAGCGACTCCACGCGTGGCAGGGAAGCGGGTGTGTTAGTTAGTCTGTGCTCCAGCTGACTTCGCTGGGAGAATGTTCAGTGCATTCAGATGGTGCAGATGGCTCACACAAACACACTCGAAACGATGTGTGTCTAACAGAAGCGACACTCAGAAAACTCAACACTATTATCAACTCAGACATTTAAAAGTGCTGTGAAGATAAAAACTGAACTGAACTCATCTGAATTAAAGTCTGTGTCCAACACACTATGAAATATCTAATTCTATCCAAACGTTCTATTGCTATGCTTGTAATTTATAGGTGCTCTCTTAAGTTCTCTGTTCGAGCTGTGGACATTAGTTGCAGTTGGTGCTTTCTCACTCCGAACCCCCAGCATGTATGCACAGAGCTACAGTAGTGGCTTTAGCTTTGTGTAACTTTTGATCTTATCTAAACTGTAATATGGTGAATAAAGAGAGGCATTTCTGCAGAAGAGTGAGAAGCTTCTTCTTTTCAGAAAATTCAATTGAAAGAGGTCATTTTGTTCTGGCATGCACTACAATGAAGGAAAGTCATTAACTAGGCTTTGCATGAAGACTGCAGCTTATGTGCTTGAAAGATGAAAGACAAAAAATATTTTCACAGGTTCTAGGTTGAAGAATCTCAAAGGAGGATCCATGAACTCTCAACGGCTCTGTGGAATTTATTATTGTTATTATTATTGTTGTTGTTGCTGCTGCTGCTACTGTTTGTCAATGTGGTGATGGTAGATATCACTGATTAATTACTATATTAAAATAACAATAGTGTTTCTATAGCAATTATTTTTCTTAATCATTTCTTAATCATTTTTATGTAGAAATATCTAGAAGAGAAAAAAAAACCCACAATATATCAAAATGACTGCATCCATTTGCTTAATAGCGTTTAATATTTGATGTTGAATGAATAGAATCAATTTGATATGTGTTGAGATCATAACGAGATCTCTGATTTTTGTTTCAATCTGATAAAAGTGTCTGGTTACAAAAGGTTTGGGGGAAAAGTAGTTTGAAAATCTCTAATAATTCCTCAGACTATCCAATCTTTTATAAATTATTTGAAATCAACCCTTTGTTTTCCTTCTATATTTCCTAGCTTTTAATGTCACTGAAATCTTTGGATATTTTATTCCGTCAGTGGAAAAGAAGAGCAGGATGGACTGCACATGCAGAGTGTCCCTTTTTCCCTTCACTGCTCCCAAAATCGCAGCAGCTTTCCAGGTGCCGGCGAATGTCTTTACTCAGCCACGCCCCCGACAGGCACCGCATTCCATTGGACGGTTTCTACTCGGGGCGCCGCTCCAGCCAATAGGAGCGCGGTAGGCAAATAAGGCGGCCGTCTGTACGTCTTTTTGGAGCAGGGGTGCAGGGTGCGCATGGAGGAGCGCGACGTAAGGGGAAAAACAAAAGAGCCGATAACAGCGTGGAAACGTGAGCGGAGTGAGTGAGACAGCCAAGATCAGCAGTGTGTGTGGAAAAAAATACACTTTATACTGCAGGCACGACTCGTTCTGAGTTAATGAGTCACACAAGAGTGGAAACTTATTTCATTGGGAGGAAAGACTAAGATGGAGAGAAAGAATTTCTTTAGGAGTTAAACCTCTAATGAAATCATCTGGATATGTAGAAAATGTAGATGCTATTACTTTTGGAGTGTACTCATTTATCATGAGATAAATTACGTAAAGAACCCCCTTACACACACACACACACACACACAGAGAGAGAGAGAGAGAGAGAGAGAGAGAGATCTTGTTTTAGGAATGCTATCACACTGTATTAAATACTCTCTTAAGTTCACACTGTTCATTCCAGACTCACACATCTGCTCTTTTAATGGTAGCTCATATTCTACAAGTCATGTTACTCCTGGCAGAGCAACAGTCCCAGCTGAGACAAATCAGATGCCAGATCTTTTAGTTCACAGCAGCTGAGATAGATCAGACTCACTGTCAGAGCCCAAGCTCTCTCAGAGTAATATCTGATCATCATGGAGTCACACTCATTAACTGCAGACACGAGGGAGAAATGCAGAGGTGCAAAGTGTGCACAGAGTCAAGGTGAGCACAAATTTATTCTCCTGTTTATTTTCACTCACAGTCAGACCCACATTTATACTGAATCCTGGCTCTCCCTTCTGAAGTGGAGCTGTACCTCCCAGTCTCGCTCTCTCGCTCTCTCTCTCTCTCTCTCTCCCCTCCTCCTCTGCCTCTTCCTCCTCCTTGTCCTGCTGCTGGTTTTCTAATTCCAACTTTAGATCGTTCTTTCTTCTGCCATCAGGCAAAGAGGCTAGGCTAGGGAACCACAACCACAGCAGACAGTTAGTCAGGGGAACAGTCAGACGTCATGGACTACTGTTTCCCTTCCCCCATTCAGCAAGCACAGAGGGCCCTCACCGTCTTTCATGATTTTTCACTGCAATAAAAAATTGAGATGGTGCAATGATACCTTCTGACATAATGCATACTGATGCAAAATTCTGATGATGTGCATTGTGGAATTATTTCAATTAGCATCCTATTTAGACGGCATGATAACAATGACTGACATACATTATAGGTTATAAGATTACATAAGCATATTATAAAAGTTCAAAATGGTTCTTTAGTAGCTGAGGTTTCAACCTTGGAACTCGTTTTCCAGTTTAAATGCCATCTCAGGTGCAGCTACAGAATCCCCAGGTCAGATTCTTTAGTTGTTCAGTCAAATTTTGGAGAGAACATTCATTTGTGTTAAAATATGAAATCAGTATTAATGCGGCAATGCATACTGACTGACTGCATTGTTTATTATCCAGAGTAAATGAGTCTTTCCGAATCTTGGAAAGTTTATTTAAAATATTCAGAGAATAAGAATGAATTATGAATTTTGAATCGAGTCGAATTGTGATGAATCTTTACACAGCTACACTTACAGGGATGTTTTTTTTTAATCACAGATAACAAATTAAATGTTATTTCCTGTGGGCCTCTGAATCATCAGACCTTCTTCTGTTCTGCTTCCTCGTTCCTCTGTGGCCTTTAATTTTGCATGAATAGATTCTAGAGCACTGAAGCCAAATAAATGTCTGAAACAAACTATCCACTAATCCGTCTAATCCATCTAACGTCAGTCGAGATTGTAGTTTGGATTCTCCAAAACGTTTAGCTAATTTATTTTTTTTTTATATATAAAAATGAGCAGCGTTTGGCAGTGCTGGGATTTGAACTCACGACCTAGCGATCAGGAGTCACATGCCACATAAACGTCAAACTACATTTCCTCAGTGCCGAGATAATAAACATTTCATAGACATTTCATTCAAAAAGTGTAGTAATTTCCAGGGTAGAACAGAGTAGAAAGGGACCGTTTGTGTGCATGAGGATACAGAAAGAATCCATATGTAAATGACCTCAAGGACTTTTGCAAACATTGGCACTTGTCTACCATGTTTACTTTCAGCCTGAAAGGAACAGGTTGTGGGGGGGTCTAAAGGGTGGAACTGGGGAAGATTCAAGAGCTCAAATGCTTTTATTTGTAAGGGCAAAAAAAATGACAAAACTACTGTGCACATTCCTAAACCAAAAATGACAGATTGCTTGGGCTGCCATTCAACTGAATCCAAATCCTCAACCCTAGTGTGCAGGATGCCTGCACCATCCTACCAGTGTGCTCCAGTTTCATCTTCTCCCCTGAAGTGTTTGGACAAGAATACAGTCTGAACATGGGGGATGGTATTTATGTGTGTGTCTGGTATATATTTGTATCTGATTTAACCAAACCATACATCAGTGTCACGTCTTGCAGTGTGTGTCTTTAATTCAAGTGGCATGTGGAACAGCTAAAACCCAACAATATCTATAAGTCAGTAAAATTACACTGTTATTAACCCTAGCAGCAGGAAATGTCTCCATGATTTAGGTTTAGTAGAAGGTTAGGATGCACTGAGTGCTTCCAGGGCTACGATTGGTGGATTCTACGATTGCAGTGTTTAGCTGTTTTCTTCAAAATGAATATTTGAATCATTTTCTAACACTGAATTAAGAGAACATAAGAATGAAAGAATGAATGAAAGAATGAATGAAATCTTCTACAAGATCTCTTTCCTTACAGCATTCCACTCTTAAATGCATAACATATTTGAAACCAATGCTTCTGAGGGGTTTCTTTAAATCATCGAATTAGCCAATACGCAAAATATGGCTAGCTATCAAACATCTAAATGTTATAAGGACAAAATGGACTTTCTAAACAGTAAAAGTTTTATTTTCTTAAAATGAATCATTTATTTTCAGTCTATAAATTGGCTCAAGTGTAACGAGAGTCAGCCAGGATCGCATTATCACTGAAGACAATGAGAAAACCTCATTTTCTTTTTCTCCATGATATTTAGGACATTTGAATGATGATGAAATTTCTTGTTGAGCATACGACTTGTAGAATATTCTGTATATATTTGTATATACTGTACTACACTGCACTCTACATTGAATTCAAAATATTGTAGTGTGACCAAATACAAAAATAAGCTAATATCTCTAAAACAGTGCTGTTTCCAAGACCAGGAACACAATGCATTAAAGGAAGTTCATTAGTGTCAGATGTTTTTGACGAGTTTATTAGAGTTTGAGGTGTTTTATTTTACGGAAAGCCTTGGATTGAAAGGCATTTATAAACCGCATGAACTTCCAAGAACTTCTTGGGTCAAAGGTATTGGTAAATTTAGCTGTAAATCTTTGTAATTAGTTCTTCGTGGGATGCCGATCCTTTTTTCAGAGCAAATAATTGATAGTTCTGCGCAAGCGATGTAGTCAGCCGAGCTCAAAATAAACGCAGTGTTAAGTGGCTCGTCGCGCATACCACAAAACCTTCAAGCGAAATGAAAGGAACCAAAATAACCTTCATTGTATTTCTCCAGCACTGCAAAGTTTAATACACAGTTATAAGATCAGCTTTGGGAACACTTCCTAACGTTTCATTGCTCATTCTACTGTAAGAGTGTAGGAATGAACTGAACTGTGAGACGATGAGAACGTCAAATGCTGTTTTGTTAATCGTAACAATTCAGGAGGAGTTTGAAAGCATTTCAAGAATGTGAAGTATTGCAGTTACAGTGAAGTGCACTGAGCCACGGCATCTTCATCTTCACCTCACTAGTGCTTCTTCGTGACCTCTAACTCCTTTGAGCCTCGGGAACAGGAGGAGTCCGGACATGACACCAATCTTTTCTCTTTCAGCTGGAGCAGCTGCAGATGCTGCACAGGAATGAATAGAGGCAAGCACACTGAACATCAAGTAACTGAGACCGTATCTGCCCAAACCAGCTGGGAACATGTAGAACTGATCTATCTGATCTCAAATCTACCTGCAAGCATTGTGTTGGGCGTTCCTCACAATCCTAGAAAAAAAAAGGAAGCATGTAATAGGAAATAGGAGACTCGAATAAAAGCTGAATGCATGATTGGGCTTTTCCCATCAAACCGCTTAGTATTCAAAGCAGATCAAGGCACCATTATTATAATTTTTCCAACAAGCGAAAGCTTTTAAGAACATGCAAACACTTCAAAAACACACACACACACACACGCGTGCACACGCGCACATGCACACGCGCACACACACACACACACACACACACAAACCTAGGGAACTAAGCTAAGCATCGAAACATTAGAAAAGGCCCAGATGAATTGTTATTGTTTGTGTTTGTGTGTTGTGTGTGTGTTGTGTGGAGAGAGAGAGAGAGAGAGAGAGAGAGAGATCACACCTCACTCTGCCTAACAGTAATGCAGTCAAGAGATATGCATATTTAACCTTTTGACAGCGAACTCTGTGATGTCATCTTGCAGGAACACAGTTAGAAACACGGCTGCTTCCACTGCTGAGGTCACACAACTAAGTCTATTAATAACAGGATGACATGGTGAGCTCGCTAATCATCATCACTGTTACACAGCCATAATGTTTTCAACCCTAAGGTGGCAGTTATCTGAGCAGTGAAATTGAAATGATATGTGATGTATGGCAAGAAAGTGCTGAAGGAATATAGCAAGTCAGTCTGTCTGAAGATGGAAATAAAGTTGAGAGTAATGAAAATGGTTCGCTCTCCTCATCTTCCTTTCTCGCTCTTGGTCACTTTGTATATATTGGAAATGATCAAACTATTCGTAGCCATCGTTGTAGTCTCGAGTGCAGGAATGCATCTCTTCTTACCCTCTTCCACCTCTCTCTCCTCCCTTTAAGATGATCCTCTTTTCCACCATCCCTGCTTTCCTTCTTTCTCCTCCCTGTCACTCCTTAATTCCCTAAATCCCCAAAGCACGGTCTTTATCCCAAATCTTTATTAACGAGGAATGAAATTCTGTATCTAATCATCGTTAATACTAAAATACATAAATCTGATAAATCTGTTGAAAAAAGCCAATAGAATTGTAAGGATGTGTAAGAACAGAGAGAACTTGACCTGTAAGATTTGGTCTATTTGTAAGAATCAGTAAATCAGCACAAATCAAAATAAATACTTGTCTCTTCGGTGACGGAGTAATAAATGTTAAGATGTGAGGGTAT
>JAOTRN010000001.1:29330970-29341930 GCA_028566695.1 Bagroides melapterus
AAAAGTTTTTTGCACAGGCTTCAGACATATTTGAAATGAAAGAATTTGACCTATGAAACTGATGAAACATAAGCCGCCACTGAGGACAACATACAGCAACAACATACAGAGGACAACATACAGCACCTGCAACAATCCTCTGACAAGGTTTAGGAGTTTATTATCATTTGTCCAAGAACACACAGTAACACGATACAATACAATGCTTACTCTACAGGTTACAGACACTTGTTTCTGTCTGTTGGATATTCTGTTCTTTCCATAGATATTGGTTTCTTTTTACTAAATACTCATTTAAATCTCAGTACAGACATAAACACAAATCCACCACGAGCCCAAGTCCTATTATTACACCTATCACGACCTACTCCCAAAACCTAAAACCCACATGGGAAACTCTACACATCTACTTCATAAGCAAAAGAATGAGACTCATAGGCCAGCACAGTGTAACGTAAACACACAGGTCACTGAGAAAAAACACAAAGCAGTCCTTTTAAAATACAAACACCACATAAAAGGCACCGAATAATCAGTTTCGTTTATTTCTATTCTGAAATCTCACAGTTTTATTACCAGCCAAGAACTATGATTACACACAAAACAACTGAGCATTTTTCTTAAATACTAGAGTATGTGAAGTACTGTTAAAAATCCATCTGGCCTACATTCTGCTGTAGTGTTTTTTTTTATCCATCTACCCATCCACCCATACATCTATCCATCCATCTATCCATCCTCTATGTCACTTAT
Organism: Bagroides melapterus; assembly: GCA_028566695.1. Taxonomy (NCBI): domain Eukaryota; kingdom Metazoa; phylum Chordata; class Actinopteri; order Siluriformes; family Bagridae; genus Bagroides; species Bagroides melapterus. Next base: position 29,331,724 of record JAOTRN010000001.1, read on the forward strand.
CCTATTGGATCATGGGGAACTTGGAGCCTTTGAAAATGTAGGGATGTCAATCAGCTAACAGAAACCAGAGTACCTGAAGGAAACCCACAAGACACAGGAAGAACAAGAACTTCACACACACACATGGCGGTGATTGGAATGAACCCCCAACCATGAAGGTCTGAGGCAAACATGCCCCCTGCATGCCCCCTCTGTAGTGTTCAAATAAATTACAAATTAAGAAAAATCAATAAAGCCTAAGTTGCTTAGATCTTATGGTTTGACCTGCAGCCCAGCTAAGTGTTCCCTAGTGCAAACACCTCAAAAAATAAATCCATCACTGACTGACTCTTAAGGAGGATCTAAACTGAGATGCTGATTTCTTCCACCTTATGTTCATGTTGGCAGCAAACAGAGCTGAGCTATAATATGATGTAAATAATGATCATGTAATAGACTTTATAGAGAAATGTTTCATATTTCTATATCTTACTGTATCATTTATAATAATGTAGTAATAATGAAGTTGGTATCTTCAACAAGATAGACCTCCACTTATGACTAGAATGAATTTGTTAGAACTTGTTTTTGTGAATTTGTGAACTTGTTAAGCGATTGCACTTTTTGTCCATATAGTAAATACTCTCGGGTGTCACCCACATGACGATGGCTTCCCACTTGAGTCTGGTTCCTCTCTAGGTTTCTTCCTCATATTAATTCAGTGTGTTTTTCCTAATCACTGTCACTATGAGGAATACATTTAAATGTTTACATTTATAAATTCATTTTATGCATTTAGAAATGTTACAAAATACAAAACTATACACATAAAATAGAATATTAAAGAAAATTCCTTCTGTCAAGGACATTTCATCAGCAAGGTATGTACAAATGTGTGACAATAAAAGAAAAGAAAAATGGAGGGGATCTTTAATGCTGTGTAGAACATTGAGTTATTTTGCCTGCATGGTTTGTGCTCACTTTTCACCTTATAGATAGGAGTGACACTGCAAACTTCTTCTGACTGATCACCTTCACCCTGTGATGAAACATGTCTGTCCTGAGGGGAGAGCTCTCTTCCTGAATGAACAACCACCCAAAGACTCACTGAAGTTGAACAGTTTGAGGATGAGGATAAAAAAGATGCTACTGACTTTAAAATTCAGAATACACAGAATTCTCCATCACCATCATTAAAATACCAGTTGGAGGAATGAATGTCATTTATCGTTCCTGTACAGTTCCAGAGCCTTGGAGAATCAACAGAAATATGCATTGAGGGTGCTCTGGTGGCTCATGGTGACAAGCCACCAAAAACACTTTACTAAGATCATTCATTTAGAGTATTTTTTAACTTTTATTTCCCACTCACCAGCTATCTTTTGCTCCATCATACAAACAGCTCCAAACAGGGGAAGGTTAACGCTAATGGTACATGTTGGCGACTTCCAGTGACATGAGCATTTTAATGACTGCTGGCAAAAGTTGAATATTATGCAAATATGAATACTACCAATGGGAAGTACCATTTATTTCATATGATATGATGCAGATTTTATTTTGATGCAGAATATTTATGTTGGGCAGCGAGAAATCTGACTGGAATGCTACTTGCACCAGCTAATAAACTATGCTGTTTAGTAGTTATTACTATTAACCAACACCTAGAGGTGACTTTATGGTACAACAACTGGACACTTACAGCAATGTAACACACTTGCATGAGACTCCTTCACAGATGTACACCACTTACTAATGTTTCTGTGCCAAACGAGGTAGAGAGTATACATTCATATAATAGCTCATATAATGAAGGCTCCCAGAATGTAAAAAAAAAAAGGGCTTCATCATCTCCTACATAGCTCCACATTTTCTTAATTTCATCCCTTTTCTTTAGGATACTGCTCTGTTCATTGCTTAAAAAGACTCACTCGCTGGACCTCCTATTGATTTTAATCATATACCTTTACTGCAGAGTATAATCAGTTGTCGTGAGGAACATGGAAATTGGTGATAGGAGTTTCATTTGGAAGTGTGCAGGGTTGGTGAGTCATTACTAAATGTCACATTTGTCTCATTCAGCAGTATAGTGTTGCCTGAGACCCTGTGTTGTCTCTCTGGGAATATGAAGGACATTTTGGACATGTACAGTACGGTTATGTTTCACCTCTTGGTCAGGACCACCCTACTGTTGCTTTTTGTCCTGTGATACTTTCATTAGTCTCTGATGCTGTATTCAGTGATTCCTATATAGCTTGTGTTGTCGTCGTAAACTCCTTTAAAAAGGGACATGTATTTGTTCACGCTTACTAGGTTTCTTCACCATAATTCCTTCATTTTCTAAAAATGAAAATTCATCTTTAGTAACCACGTTACACTCGGGCAGGGTTGCAGTGAATCCTGAGTGTTTTTAATACATAATTAGTTGTTATTATGCTTAGTTACAAAGGCTTAAATGAGTGATAGTTGTGTAAAAATGAGCACATTTATAAAGTGTGTCATTGTCTTACAGCTGGCCCTACTGTCAGAGATACTGTTATAGATAGATAGATAGATAGATAGATAGATAGATAGATAGATAGATAGATAGATAGATAGATAGATAGACTGTTTTGAGATATAAATTGAAATGTTTCATGTAATGTATGAATCATTTTTGGGGGGAATAAGACACCAAAAAATATGTTTAAAATATATATACAATAGTATTAAAGAGAACATATGAATAACGAAGTGTGATGAACTGAGTGAAGGGAAGCTGTGTGTGTGTGTGAGAGAGAGAGAGAGAGAGAGAGAGAGAGAGAGAGAGAGTATGTGTGTGAGTTGTGCAGGATGGTGATTGGTCCGTCCGCGCGTTCACGTGCACCGTCTAACTTCAGTTTCACCGAGTTTACATCCGGGTTCTTTTCCCTAGGCAATGGGGGCGCACTACCCCCGTTCCTTAGGCAAAGTGAAATAAATTCGCCGCACCGTCACATAAAATAGTCCTCTTGTTCAAACTAATCTTCCATTTGCTACGTAGCCATTTACATCGCAAACTATAACGGTATAAGACTGGCTTCCGTGCTATCGAATAATTTAGAGGGTGATTCGGAACTATTTGTGTTTAATACTGCATCCTTTCACTGTCCCATTCTCTATCTGGCTTCCTGCGCGCAGTGATATGTAATGTTCGCAGGCCCGGCTGAATGAGATTGAAGAAGAGTTCTTGTTTTGTATGGCAGTTTCTCTGTTTTTCATACATTTTTATAAAAAAAGAAATTCAACTCGTCGGATAAGGAATGTATTATCATACGCTATGAAGACTGTAGCGTATCAAAAGGAATAAAGTCATACACGGGACAGGATACGGTGGTGAATATCGGGCTGAGTAAATATTTATTTATATAATTTGCGTGTGTGAGGAGAACGAGGGCTGACTGCTGGCGGAGTGAGTACGAGGGTGAGTGCACCTCCACATTCTTGCGTTATAACCGCAACTTTTATTGTCGACGAATTTGAATACACCTCACTTTTCCAACAAAATGCGACGGTTTTCTTAAATTGTAATTCGACGGAGAGCCACCCGTTTTGTTCGTTTCTGCTTATTCTAGGAGTTGGCCGCGAGTGGAGAGCTATTGGACGGATACCCAGTGAGAGTGGTGGGGGTGGTGGGGGGTGGTGCGTGTGTGTGTCTGTGTGTGTGGTGAGGGGGGGTGTTACAGTGCAACTTGCAGTTCTTCCAAATTAAAATTAATTTAAGCGCCGACATAATAAGTCAAATTAAACCAAAATTACTGAAAATTACAAGAGCAAAAATCACGCCTCTCTGAACGTTTGGACAATACATACTGAGTTCCTTGATCCTGTGCGTATCGCAGCATCTCGTCTCCGGTCATATCTCTAGTGTACTTTGCGTTCTGTGAGCTTTCAATTGTAATTTAAAGCCTTTATAAGCGCTTATACACACTCGCATCCAGGTTCACCATCCGATTCTTTATGCCGCTTGATTTTAACAACAGTGATGCTAAATGGGCCTGTGGCCAAAGAGTCAAGTTTACAAATGATTTATAACAACTTAATAGCGTGTGACTGAGGCATAAATGAGCTTTGAAGAAGTAGAAGATGCTCTGAAGGAGGTTTATGGCTGTATTTTGGGAGCCGGTAGTGCTGAAGGCCTGACCCACAGCAAGTGCGCCGAGGTTGGATTGCATCGTAGCGTAAAGTGGTCGGAGGTGGTCCATGTTGCCAGATTGGACACTTTCCGTCCCACATGCAGTGTTTCTAATCACCTTTGGCTGGGCATAAATTGCCTAAGGCCGTTAGGATGTAGTTTAAGCGGTATTGCAATTGAGGGTCGTGAATGAGGAAGCTGCACTAAACTGGGCTGGAAATGGTAAATCCAAATCTGGCAACCTGGGCAGGTGGAAAGTCTTTTTTTCTGCTTTCTGAATTCCTCTGCCTTATTTTTTAATCACTTTAATTAAAAGTATTTATCCTCCTTGCATGTACGTTTATTTTATTCGTATTTACCCGTATTTATCTCCTATTTCTAAACACAGCAGTGCTTCCGTGTAAACTAGGTCTGATATTTCCCATGTAAAAGCTAATTATTAGCGATTATTTTAAAGTGTGGGTATGACGTGTTAGGGACACGTAGTAGAGGAGAAGGTGTTGTGAACGTGATGACGTAGATTTCAGGTTTATTTATACACATTCAGTAGTAGCAGTATTATCACTGGAGTGTCATTACAGAATTTACAATTTAGAGAATTACAAAAAAAATGTACTTTCAAATCAATATAACAGAAAGGATTAGTTTTAGGTGAAGAGGTTACTAGTGAATAAAGATACGAGTAGATTGCACAGCCCTTTTTGAATCGGATTCAAGTCTCCTCTGATATATAAAGCTCAAAGCATCTCTTCTTAACATCTCTGTCAGAGCTGCCAGATTGCATGTTCAGTCTTTGCCTGTTCCTCTTGAAATACCTGCTGTAACTCTACCAGATGGCCAACGCTGCCTTCTGAACCTCTTTAAAGTCCCAGCTTATTATTCTTTTATTTTTCCGTTGATGTGAATCATTCAGTGAAACTAATAGGACAAATATGAGTAACAAAAGACAGGATTATAAATCTGGACCCACTGCTGTCTTCTGGCAGTTTAATGGGTTTTGGAGATTGATAAATTTATAGCAAAATTTATTTTGTTTTGGATTGTTGTTAAAAACCTCCTCATACATATAAGTGCCATGTAGATATACTTTGTTTTTTAGTTTTAATCTTTTACAGTATTTTTTACTGTAAAGAATGGCTTCGTGAACAAAAATACAACCTTATCATAGAATTACTGTCACATACATTGAAGGAGAAAAGGAAGAGAATTAAATCTTAATTAACTAATTTGACTAATGTGTTATAGCAAAGTTAAAATCATCCATTAAAATGATGCCATGAACGTCAGATAAAAAGTATGTATTTTGAAAAAAATCATTACACGTGGTATTGTCAGAGGTGGTTAGAGTATCAAAAAGAGTTATTCAAGTCAAAATACCATTACGAAGCAAAAACAGTTAAGGAAAAATAGTTCCTATCCAGATATCTACTGAGTAAGAATCTCATGAAAATAAATCTACTAAAGTAGCTGTTACTCGTTACACAGGATGCATCATGTAAAATAGACAGAATGTAAGAGTGTAGATGTAAGACAGTGCTTATTATTTAATAAAGAACAATACATTTTTTCAGTTTTGTGTCTTTCACTGCTGATCTGCATCATATTATACGAGTGAAGGATTACATGCTCTTTACTGTCTTCACTCCACTTGATAGTTACTGCACCAAGCTGCTCATTTTGTGCATAAAATGTGACATTTCTAAACATGTGACTGGACACAAACATCTAGTCGCCAACAAACACTGAATCTCATCCCACCAGCTGTCTTGGAAAATGATTGACCTCTGGTATCTTTGTTGTTTCAAGCTGCAGGTGACGGACAGATGTTTGTGATGTTTGTGCTCCCCTCTGTAAAAGTTTGGAGCTCCAGTCAGGAATGGCTGAATCTCTCTAGTCAGATTTTGGTGCTGCAACACAGGAACATTTTGATGTAGCTGTTTGATATTGATAATAAACCTGCAATAATGTGATACAACAATAACTTACAGTTGGGTTTAATATTTGATACTCTACTGGTGTCATGTGAGCCGTGTCCTATTGCAGCTAGAACTGGATTATTATAGGATCGGGATTTGAAAAGTGCTATTCAGATTGGACTTATTTAATGATGGCTTCTGGAGGAGAGCAAGGAAAGTGTTAGATGATGATGTGCTTATACAGCAGCCCATGGTGATCACTGAATAGAGTTCCAGTTCTTTCTCCACATACACAAGCTGAAAAGCCCATTTGAACATATCGTTATGGAGGCGCTAACAGAAATATGGCCTCTGAAACATATATTGGAGATCTATGAATTATAATTATTTACAAGCTGTTGTCCCATATCTATTAGCAGTTGCCAGGAGCAGCAATGCTCTACTGCATGAGAATGATATCATCTGGCATTAAAGATGCATAAAGGCTTTCTAAATATCATATAGAGTGTATATTGCACTCAGACTTTGCTTTACCTGCTCTCTGGGGTGTGTCAGAGCCCCACTGGTCATATCAGCCATTAAACAAATACGCACGTGTTCACAACTTAATACATTATAAATTCCATTAAAATACTAATGACTAATTAAACAGTAACAAGTGCGAAATGATAGAAATGTTCATTTCAGAAAGCAGCTATACAGACATGAATAAGTTCAGGATACAAATATATCAATTTATCCCCAACAAGCAAGTCAGAGTTGATGTTGGTAAGGAAAAACTCCTCAAGACAACATAAGGAAGAAACACTCTTCTATATCTGTAGAGAAACCAATTTCATTGTTATTACATTATTACAAATTATTCATTACAATCTTTAAAAAGATGCATGAAAATCCTGAAGCCTGAAAACATGAAGTCTGTCAAGTCGAGGTTATTAAACCTCAAGACTCATGGAGACTTGATTGTAAGACAGTATGAGACGGATAATCACAAATTTTCCATTTATGTGCTCCACATGCGATTTGTTTTTTAGCAAATAATTGGGATTAAATGTAATACATTTCTGTGATTTCTGTTTTAATATATATTAGATCAAGAGGAATTATGGAGTGGATAAAGTCTATTTGTAATAAATACATTGGGAACGCTTGATTGAGCACACAAAAGCTGAAGAAAAATGTTGTTCAGGTCATTCATGTAGTTTTCTGAAACTACATCTGTAAGTTAGCCTTGGAATCTGTAAGATCAGTAAGTTAGCTTTGGAAGTTTTGTTGAAACCATGTCGCCCCCAATAATTAAACCCAACTGAAAGAACGTCTACAAAGCTCCGAGTAAAATGAGCTGCTAGACTGTATGCTGGACTCTGCTGAAAAATTCAAAAATCCAAGTATAAGAACCTCTCTCTCTTTCTCACTCTCTCTCTCTGTCTCGCTCTCTCTCTCGCACTCTCTCTCTCTCTCTCTTTATTTTCTCTCTTCTTTTCTCATTTGAGGCTATTATTAATGTTGGCCTGCCTCACCAAACTCTGAGGTCCCCACTCCCCATGCACATTGCAGTTCTTCACCAGACCTCCTAGTTTCTGACTTTAGACATGATTCACAGAGACAAAAAAGGCAAACACAAGTTCATGATTTTACCTGGAAGAGAGATCCATCCTCCAGAATGACACAGAACCAATGATGAACCAGTGTTCACATCTTCCCTTAAATACTCTTCCAGCATCAGATTTAGTACTCTTGTTCTGTTTAATGCTGACTAGGCAAGCACTAAATTCTGGCATGTACTGCAAAAGACGAATATGAGAATTGATGAGAAGTTCGGCATTTATGTCCTGATATTTACATCTAGACCTGTACTTAGAACCTTTAGTGGCAGAGCAGTCAATTTTCTGGTGCGCTAAAGTAAAGGACACACTTGAACCTAAAACCTTCCACTTTGTTGAACTGGTAGTGTCTCTTTGGATCATTGTGTTGCTGCATGATGAAGTTCCTCCTGATTAGATTCAGTCTCCTGCTACCATCATCATCAATAAACATTAGTGAGTCTGTTCCAGAAGTAGCCATGCAAGTCCATGTCATGACACCACCTCCACCATACTTGATCTATGAGCTTGTTTTGTTTTGGATCATGAGCAGATCCTTTCTGTCTCCACACTTTGGTCTTTCTGTCACTTTGTTAGAGGTTCATCCCAGAATTTCATTTAATGCATACCCGGATGTTATATTGTTGATGGACACTGCTTGTGCAGTATCTCTGACTGATTTTCTTTCTTTTCTTAGCAATGGCTCGCTGCTCTCACCCACTATACTGTATTATATATATAGTATAGTGGTGAGATGGAGGGGACTGGAACTGGCTCATTGTTGCGTCATCCTGAGATATGAAATTTCATTTCATTTCACGTTACTGTACACTTAATGTTCAAACACGTTCTCACTGTGGATGTTTGATAACTGTACGAGTCTGTCCAGCCAGTGAAATAGCTCAGAATTAGCCATGTTAAATTAGCAGTGAACCTGAACAACATGCAGCAGAGACATCAGCAAGCATGCTCTCATGGCGTCGATGAGTCAGAACCTGCCTGTGTTTATTTTTAACTGTTAATCAACAAAGAAAGGGAATGACCGATGTGCTATGGCTCCAAGGTGGAAATTGCTTTTTTTTTTTTTTTTTTTGCATCTCACCAACCTGCGTGTGAGTTAAATTTCACTTTGGTATCTCAGATTCACTCCACTGAAGTCTCTCTCAAACACATTAGCAAATGTTTACAGCAGAATACTTGTGATGTGCTTAGTGGATCTGATGCAGAGTTGTTGTTTGCTGTTGCCACATTGAAATTGAGAAAAATTCTCAAAACATTTGGGATAATGATCAGTTTTTGCTAAGAAATCCAGGTTGATGAGATGAGACAGCAAACATCAGATGCCAAGCTGAAGAATTCAACACAGCTACACAACGTATTTACAGCTCAGGTTGTGTCCTAAATGTCGTACTGTTTGCGACACTCCTTCAGTATGCACTTTTCTATTTAGTATCTGAATTTTAGAAGAGCATTATCGTCTCAAATGAAAGGCTCAAGTTTTTTTTAACTAACAGATCTACAAGAGATGTTTCTCAGTCAACAGTAAATGACATCAAATGCACGTTAATGTGTTAGCACAGTAAGCTCCTGGTAGCCCCGCTCCTCTCCCACGATGTAAGTAAAGCTGTGACTACTGAGTGCATCAGGTGACCAACAGTCCACAATAACCTCGTACTTGAAGTGGACTTCTGTTTCTACAATATGTTGTAGAATAGTGTGTATTTGAAAGTCGGGTCTTTGGAAGCAGTTGTGCATGAGCAGCGTGTACAGACGAGCAGGTGAGAGAGCTGAATAGACTAAAGACTGAGCATGGGCTAAATCCCGCTGGCACCACTATCACACAGTAGTCTAACAGCATTGTGGGTAATGTAGAAAACCAGTGTGAAAATCAAGCAGCATGTCAGTGTAAGAAGTTTCCGTAAACACCAGCTCATAGTGTTAGAGTTATCACTGTGTACCTCGGCATGCATCTGATGTAGTCATATGTCTCATCTCTGTAACCTTAATGGGAGAAAAATGAGAGTCAACATTGAGGCGAGTCGTATGAAGTCAGTTCTCTTACTGCATGTGAGGACGTTTAATACAGTAATATTTAATGACAAATATTAAGAGTTTATGAGGAGTTTTTTTCTAGTTCTAACTATGCATTACAAGATGAATTTACTGCTTGTCAGTAGTACATTTATTATATTTGTCCCGTGGTAATTAAATGTTGCTGCTGTCTTCACATTCCTTCGTATGTATCAGCCATTCTGGACTCACTTGCATGTTTAACAGTTTGATTAATTAAGCAATTCAGGTTTCCATAGAAGAGTTTGACCAATAGTTACACGTGTTACACAAAACTGTCACTCCAACCGAGGACTACTTTTTCAACTCGAGTCTGTGTCTCAGTGAACAATTCCCTTGATGTTATAATTAAGTTGTGTTTGTATAGTTTATAGACTGTGATGCTGCTTATTATTACTTTTGACTTAATGTCAGTGTTTGTAGTTCTCTTGAGTCAACTAGCCCTAAGACACTGGAAAATAATACACACACACAAACATACATACATATATATATATATATATATA
>JAOTRN010000001.1:29342030-29352616 GCA_028566695.1 Bagroides melapterus
ATACACACTATATACACACACACAAACACACAAATACACACACACAGTGATAGATTTGTTTGATATTTTTTATTTCATGTCACTAATAACAGTGTAAAAGACCAGTTTTTATATGGTACTGATGACAAATCAACACAAATAAATCAGCTGATCAACAGTAAATATCTTTGACTCTGGGTGTAAGCAGTTTGTTATGGGGACATGGATCAAACCGCGCACCTTGTATTTCATATGAAGTGTACACTCAGAATAGTTGCTTATAAATCCACATCTTTCTCTATATTGTACTTTAGTATCAGATCAGCAGTGAATGTTTTATAATTTACACTGTTATCATGAAGCTCAGTCGTTCACTGCTGGACGCTAGGGCATGGCTTAGGGTTAGGTGATTCTGTTTGGTAGGACTTACCTAATAGTGATCAGATCAAAATGTAGTATTTGTAAATGTATTTCAAAATTAGTCTTTTGTTTTGTGAGTGTGTGTGTGTGTGTGTGTGTTATTTGTGTGTGTGTGTGTGTGTGTGTGTCAGTGACTCATATCTGCCCTTCATCTTTCCAGGCTCCCCCACACTGCCAGTTGGATGGTGTTCAAGACAGCAGTCGCTGTGAAGGTACACAACACACTACACTGTGCTTCAGAGGAGACAGAGATAAGATGACAGATGTGATCCAGTGGTTCTTCTTTCATTTGGTCATTTATAGGTTAAACACGTGCAAGCTAAATCTTAAGTGTCTCACCGCTTTATAGAAGGAGTTGATATGCAGTATATCAGTGCACAGTGACCTCCTCAAGCATTAAACACACATACACAGTACTAGACAGATGTCATGTTTAATAGGCTTTAAACTGGAAAAGTGGGCGTGGTCTGTACCAGGAGTTTGTTTATTTATTTATTTTTTATTTGTATTTATCCTATTATCATACCATGGAAATGCAGGAAAACAAATTTATTCACAAATTAGTACAATATTAAAAATATAATGTGACTAGCTGCATCCCAAATGACCTACTACACACTAAGTGCTTACACTATGCACTAGACAATCAAGTGGATAGATTTTAACACTAACCATTAACACAACAGTTTTTAACTCAAACCGGAAGTAGAAGCCGATTCCCAGGCCGTGGCAAATGATGTCAAACATACATCACATGACGCTGCTGGCTTTTAACTTAGCCCATCAGACATGGCAAATGTTCTCCAGCATCAGTGCTTGGTAACTTCACCCCACCTTATTCTACACTTCTGTACTAGTCTACAATTTGCTCAGATTTACTTTTTGAATTTCTTACATTCCAGAAAGATCAGAAATGTTCACTGGCCACATTTTCATTATCTACAATAAAGCAGGGTCACACATGCTGTGCTTCTGCAAGTCAAAGGGAGAGCTGCATATCATTATAATCTCACTGTTACCTTCTGAAGAGTGCCAGAAATAATACAATGATTTAAAATGAATTTGAAAAAATTCATTTTTTACACATACATTTATATATATATATGTGTGTGTGTGTGTGTTTATTTATTGAACCTGTTATTGAATTTTATTTTTTGTTGTTATGTTCTGTGTATACTCAAAATACAAAACACTGAGGAAGAGGAGAAAATTTGTCACACTTTTCCATGTCTGAACATTTTAAGCCAGTTTCATGTCTTTATATGCTTACTGAGTAGTAGGTTAAGAATTTCTCTGAACCTGGAACTCCCCCCATGAGCTTTTGCTAGCTGTTCTTTTATTATTACAGTAAAGTCCTCACATTGGCATGACTTTTCTTCATTTGTCCTGTAGGATCTCAATGCGTTCAGCTCAGATATTCTGAAGCCTTCGCAGAAAAATGCCTGAATATCTGAATACACATGTTGTTCACGTCTGTATTCATTCTGGAGGCATTCATTCATTCTGTTCAGTTATATACATAATATATAATGAGAATTGTTCAACACATAAATCTAAACCTGTCTTAAATCTGTGTAACCACAAATAAAAGAAACTCATAGCTTTTATTTAAAAAATGTTTCACATTAATTTTAGTGTAAATCATAACACATTTTGCCACTTGGTTCGCTGTTATTTAGGTTGTTTTTTTTTTAATAATAGTTTTTAATGAGAAAGGTATCTAAAGATTACGAGAGCTTGTTGTCACATGCAGAGAGTAGCTCGCTTGTCCATCCCAAAAATTTTGGTTGGACCTCCAGTTCATGGTGATGTCCATTTTTTTTTTTTATATTTGTTTATTTGTCGATGACCATAGCATCTCATGTTTTGGAGATTCTTTTATACCCTTCTCCTGATTGAGATCCCATGCATGCTTTAGTAAGCTCTTTGTACAGTGTGAAGAAAATCCTACAGAAGCAGTCGATTTTTATTTGTGGTTAATCAGAATAATTGTAGTGATGGCAGCTGTGTGATCATAACATTTGATCATGAGTTTGAATATGATTGGCTCATTCTGAAACCAGCCACCCCCCAGCTCAGTTATAAAAGGGTGTACATACTTATGTAACCACTGTCTCTCACTTTCTGTCTCTGTTCCCCTAGGCTGAGGGAGGTGTGGAATTCGGGCAGAAAGGCTTGATGATGGAGCTCCAGAGTCTACAGGAGGCTCTCAAAGTGGAGATACAGATACATCAGGTAATAAAATCATGAAGTTGGAATTTATTTCACTTAAAGAAATAGCCTCAGAGACGGCATTTTTTCCCCTATGAAAAAAATCATTATCAAAATCATAATTTTGACATGATTTGATATTCTGATTCAGGCTGGATGATGATGATGATGATGGTGATGATGATGAGAACTACAAACTGTTTGTGGCTGTCAGAGTTAGTCTGAATATTTTTATGCACGTCAGTAGTCATGTAGTATCTTGAACTTTGTCTGCATTCATGAATTACGGCGAGTACAGGATATTACAACATACTTGATTTCATATGTAGCATGTGACTGTAAAGACTTTACTATGATATACAGTAATGCTGGCATTCAGCATTTCATTATGACACTCTCATGACTGCACATAGGGAGTTATACATTAGTTTAATATCACTAACCTTTTGGCTTTAAAGAAAATATTTTCACTTTGTCTTTAGCACTAAAGTTTGGATTGGTCAAAGTCAGGTGCTAAATGGAGCTAGCCTACAACACCCTAAACTACAGTGACAGCATTGGAGAAATCATTAAATGACATACTTCCTGTCTATGATATTCAAAATCTATTCAGAATTAATTGATTCTATTCAGATTAATGAAGTGATACATGATGTCAAAATGATCACAAATACACTGTAGGTGATGAATGTCACAGTTCACTCTTAAAAAACAAGACCTGAATTGTGGGGAAGTTTTACAAAGACACAAATAACACCTGGCAATTATGGTGATGCTAATTGGTTCCGGTGTGAGATGGAACCAATCAGATGGCCTCATGTAAGTGAAAGATAACAGGCATGTGTACATGGCAGCTACTACTAAATACACCATCATCATGGAGAGACAGTTGACTCTCTTCAGTGTCATTCTGGCTTTGACTGCAATTTCAAGATTCACCACAGAAAATATACAATAACATAATGGCATTAATAAAGCAAAAGGACCAACACAATACTGGTACTCAGTTCCTCCACCTATTATGGAGTACAGTACTCTCTCTCATGAAGAAGAAGAGTACAATCCTGAGAGCAAAACAGTACTGTACTCAACTCCAAGCAAGGAAGAGATTGTACTCATGGCTTGAAGAATATGATCTAAACCCCTGTGTATTACTATGTATTCCATATGATATGATATTCCACGCCAGCAGGTAACACTATCTTATATACAATAACATGAATGAGTTGAATCATTTTATGTTAAATATTGATTTTATGTTATTTATTGTTTTATGATAATTAATATCAATATCGTATTTATTTATTTATGTATGTATTTATTTTTTAACCTTTGCTTGGACATTGTTTGCATTAATAACCACATTTTATTATAAACAAACCATTTTTTCTGGATGAAAACATGAATTTTATTTCACTTTTCACGTTTTTCACTTCAACCTCATTTCTCCACAAAAGCAAAATCCCTGTAATCCTGTCCTCCAACATGGAGTACAGCTGTAAGAAGGCTGGATTTTTTGCTGCTGCTTGCAGTTTTACGTTCTGCCTGTAGGAGTCGCTGTGTGAACAGTCTGAATTAAACTCTGCTTGGCTAACCAAGTATATGAAGAGCTCTGAATGATCTGTGTTCTGACTATTCTTTTTATTTGCCTCTCACTCTCTTGCTCTCTCTCTCTCACACTCACATACACGCACTTATTCTTTGTCTCAATGTCATTCTTTCTGCAGAAGCTAGTCGCACAGATGAAGCAAGATCCACAGGTGAGAGCCGAAGTGGGGTGTAAATAAATTAATAAATAAGTGGAGACACACACATACGATTTCTCAAAAGGAGTGTCAGTGATCATGTGGCTGTTTCTTTTTTGTGTAGAACGCTGAGCTGAAGCTACAGCTGCATGACCTTCAGGCCAAGATCACAGTGCTGAGCGAGCGACAGGTAAGAGACAAAAGACATCTGACTTTGTAAAAGAGAGAGAGAGAGAGAGAGAGAGATCTGGGTCTGAGAGACAGTTAAAGGCCATTTAATATTGAAGAGGAAAAAGAGACACTGGCTAATTTGTAAGGAGTAATTAAATCCGTTTTGGTTTTGCAGTTTTATAATTCCAGTGAAGCAGAGCCTTCACAGATGCTGCTTAAATATAAAACTAGTGTTTTAACTATAAACTTAAGGTGAACTCTTTTTTTTGCAAATTTGCAATAAATAAGCCAATGAGCTACGTTTTTGAGGATTGTTTACCCAAACGTATTGCTGTCTGGCACACAGTTCTCAACCAGATTGGCTCTGTTCTCTAAGCAGTGCTTTAAACCACCTGGCAGAGAGCCGGCAATGTACTGATAGTGGACTGAGTTCTTTGGAAACGTCTGCAACAGAGTTGATAATTATGTAAAAAAAAAAAAAAAAACTGGTTACTGTAGGTTTCAACAAAAAAAGAACTTTATGATTTTCTGTGACAAAGCTCATTGGACCTTAGATTCGATTAAGAGCCAGTAACATTATCTCAAGAAGGAGTTTTCACAGACTTTCACAGATCTGTGAAATTCAACTGAAATTTGATCACAGGGATGATGAGGAACTGGAAGATTGGGGAAATGTCTGGTGCAAGAGCATGCAACGATCTGGTAGGGCTGGATAAACTGTGTCCACACTAGATCACTGTCTCAGTTGTTGTCAGAGGGAGGAAAGTTTTCCCAGGAGGACTTTTGGATGAAGCTGCTTCTTTTCTCTGGGCCTGTATCATGTTATCTATTATGTCCCGCCTTTCCCTTGTACACTACATGAAGATACCGAGATGCTTTGTTGACTGGTTGACTTAACATGGGTTTAGTCTCATCATGGCTCCACACACATGAGCTTATAATAAATAAAGTGAAGAAAGGCTGCTTTATAGCAGAGAGGTTTGGAGAAAACAGAAAGATAGAAAGAATTAAGGAGGAGGTCGATGGATGGATGGATGGAAGGAAGAGTTAAAGAAGGGTTTGTGTCAAAGTGGTAGAATAAAATGAAATTCACTTACAATATACCAGTGGAACTGGCAAATAATCAGCCAATAGGTGGACTGGTGAATCTAAATTGTCCCTAAGTGAGTGTGTGTCTGTGTGTTTGAGTGTGTGTGTGTGTGTGTTCCCGTAGTGTATTCCCATATTATGGGCAGTATAGCTGGAAAAACATACATGTTTTAAGTAAATGTGGTATTTTAATATAAACATTTCATTTGGTTTGCATTTCTTGCTGGTTTCAGAGCCAGTGATTCATTTTGCTCACAGTATATCTGTGTCATTCTGTGTTTGAGCATTTTAGAAAGTGAGACATTGTTTACAGAGATGTGTGTAAGCAATTGGGAGAAAGTGTGAACACACACATTGGCATCAGGCCTGTTCAGTTATTCCTGTCTTAATGTTCAACAAGAGAATTTGTTTGGAAACTTTTGATAAATTAATACCAGTAAGTAGTGCACGAAGCTGCTGTAGTGACACAGTGGAGCCTGGCACTTGTACTGAATGTAGATTCTGTAGCAGTAGAGCCTTTTGAGTGGGAGAAGGCAGAAAGAAAGGTAGTCAAGCAACAGAGGGGAAGTGAGAGAGCGAGAGAGCAGTCTCTCTGCAGTGTGTCTGACGAGCTGTATAGTCACACAGTGTGAAATCTCCTCAAGAAAACACTTTCCACCTGTCGCTTATTGATCTCCCTCATTCTTCCTGCCTCTCTCGCTTTTCCTCACTCACTCTCTCACTCTTGTACACTCACGCTGAGAATTCTTTTAAACACCACCAGTTATTAGTGCAAAGGACTGCTGCTAGGTCCTCATTTAGAAAGACATAAATGAGGTTGTGACCCTGCCTGAGCTCTTCTTTATGCTTCCTCCATCGTTTTATCTGCTTTGACATCCACATACTGGTCTTCCTGTGCCTCTTTTGTTTGCTGTCTATACAGTACAGGAACCTAATATATTTAATGGTTTAACGGTAATGGATTTAGTAGAGTTTTTTTGTTTCAGGCTATTCTGAACATTATTAGCCTGGGAGAGACGGGGTTAAAGACTTTGTTTCTTAGCAACAGGTAGAGTACATTCTCACAACCAGTCAGAATTACTCTGTGTGTGTGTGTGTGTCAGGTAATTTTTTTTCAGTCATAACAATGTGTTTTGTGTGTGTGTCTGTATCTGTGTGTATGAGTTTCTGTGCTTTTTAGCTTGTGTGTTATAAAAGGTTTTGTGTATCAGGTCCTTCAGCTGCTCTTAAAGCTAAAAAAGCAATGCAATGAACATTGAAGTTGAAATCAGACTAAATGCGAACATGTTTTTATATACATGTAGATTTGTAGATTCTGTTCAGTAGCACATAATAAACCTAATATAGAAAAAAGTTGGACCTGGAGAAAGCAGTTGCTGAAAGATGAATGGATGTAGTATCCTCAAGTCCTCTTATTTAAAGCCTGTGGTACTTGTGTTACAAGTCTGTGTGTAGCCTGTAATAGGACAGAAATGTTTCATTTATCTAAGTGTTAATTCCTCGGTAATTGCTATAACTATTGCTGTAATAGTTCTATTTCTAATTGTAACTCTTTGTTGATTATTAATTACTGAAACCACGGTCAAGTCTTGTGTTGTTTAGGGACGCAGCACTACAGACTTTTCCTCACTGACCTTCACAGATCAACTATTAGGAAATTGGCAGAGAACATCTCTCCAAACACTTGTGTCATTCACTGAAGAATAGCACTCAGATGAATTATGAGCCAGGGTACGTTATTAAAGGACTTTCACACTCTGTGCCTCTGCCTCTTCCTGCTCTTAGACTCAAGAGTCACCTCTTCTGTTTCCACACAGAAACTGCAGCACAAACACAAATAAGGTGGAGTGATAATCAGGATTCCTCAGAGGGACAAAGTGAGATTACAGCTACTGTAATTTGGCCTGAATTGTATATGTTTCAGAGAAGCACTCGACACTAAAGTATTCTAATCCTTTTTTTCCTCTTTTACCCTCTGAATTCTTTCTCTGATTTCTGCTTGCTGTGTGGGCCTGAACAATGTCAGTTTGTCTGGAGTGAAGCTATAAAACAGCAGCTGTTTCAGTGCTTCACTTCTGTCTCAGGTATTGGACTGAGCAGTGTGTGGCACCTGATCTGTTTTGTTTAAAGCTTTGAAAGCAGACACACGCGGCTCTGCAGATAAGCTGTAAGTGTATTCACTGGCCTGAATCTAGAAAAAATGTCTTAACATCTCCTTTTATTATTAATTTTTTAGTATTTTTTTTTAATGGATGATTCCCAAAAGAGAGCCATGTTCCTGGCCTTGCAAACACCCCCCACAACCCCCCACACCCCACCCCCCAACACACACTCCTATGGTGATTGTCTTAGTTAGGGTTAATTGAAATGAAAGATAGAATGCTTGGTGAAACAAGCCTGTGAGAGCCAGATCAGCACTTCCATGCTGTTCCTAATGACTAGATATGCACTAGTGCTGAGAGAGAGAAATGTGGGGTGCATGTGTGTGTGAGGAAGCAGGCAATGTGAGTGGAATTTTAATCGGAGGCTCAGAGCTGGTTAAATACCAGCACAGAGAGAGTGACAGCAAGCAGAAAGATCCTCACAGCTACTCTCTTGATGTCTGTGTGTGAGTGTTAAGGTATTATCGCTATCAAATAATAAATAAAATGACATTAAGCACAAAGAGCATCAGCAAAAGAAGGTAGTATGTCTTCAGCAGAAAGAGAGAGAGACATCATCTATCGCAGTACTCAGTCACTGTTTCACACTGTGTATGCCTGACAACGTGTTTCTTTACAACACCATGCACAAATCATTACTGAGATCACTGGGATTAATAATATTTCTCAAAATCATAGATTCTGCTGAGATTTGTATTATGGGCATTAGCAGTTTCTGTAAAAGACTCTCCAGATACAGATGTAGCATGTAGATGTTGGACACTTCATGGCCAAATGTTTCTGGATGCCTGGCATCACCTCATATGTGCTTTTTAAACTTGCCTTTGCAGATTATAATAAGATCCACTTTTCTGGGAAGGCTTTTCACTAGTTGTTGCAGCACGGTTGTGTGGATTTGTGGATTCACAAGATCACAAGAGCAGTAGTGAGATCAGACACTAATGTTGTGTGACGAGGTGTGAGGTGCAGTCAGAGCTCCAGTTCATGCCAGAGGTGTTCTGTGGAGTTGAGGGCCCCTTGGGCCCCTTGGTTCCAGTGAAAGATAATGTAACACTGCCGCAGACAAATATTTTCTAGACTATGGTGTGCTTCCATTTTTGTGGCAACAGTTTGAGGAAGAAAAGCATATTGATGTGATGGTCAGATGTCCACATACTTTTGGCTATATAGTGTAAATGGATGATTCTGAAACCATGTAGCTTTGCGAGACTGGCGTCTTGCCCCATTAGACAGCTCATCCACAAAGTTGTGAAAAACACACCATTAGATGCACATCAAATGAAGTGCGACAAAAATAATGAGGCCATGTTCTGTCTTTCTGCATGAGAAAGCAACACCATACCAAATCATTCACAGCCCCCACTGATGGTCCAGTTTAGTACATTAGTACAGGCAAGTTTGGCTTAAACTTTAACCTCAGGCTTACCAAATGAGGATCAAGCATCTACTAAGCTTTATATCTAAGTATGTTTATGACGCATCTCAGAATCAAGTTAGAGTAAAGCATCTTTAGCAGGTGTAGAACTGTAGTGGAATTATAAATGAAGTCTATAAATGGTATCTGTGTGGGTTTCCTCCTGTAGCTCCAGTTTTGCCCCATCTCCTAACATGCCTCCCCAAGGTGCCAGTAGGTAGACTGACTGTGATAAAATGCCTCTTGGTGTGAATGAGTGTGTGAATCAACTGGTGTCCCATCCACGGTACATTCATGCCCAGTCTTCGGTGATAGGCTCGTGATTGATGACAACTCTGACCACTGAGTTTTCTAAAGTTTATTTATTGGATAAACCTGACATCAGAGCAGGCATTGTTACTTCATGCTGATTGTTAATGTAGAGTGTGTGCTCTTCATGGAAAACTTCAAGAGTCCAGCTTCCTCTTAAGAGCATACACAGACTGTATACTGAAGTAAAGTCAGGTGTTTATGAGTGTTTCACTGACTGCCATCAGTTATAAATTTCCAAACACACAAACAAACGAACCCCATTCAGCTTGGGGGAAAGTAACCAGGGTGCAAAAGCAGCAGTGGCTACCAAGGTTTGTCATCATTCTATCAGTTATATCATTGTACAGAGCTGGTGCATGGTACACAATCATAGTAGAGCATCTGTGTAAGGTTGAGAAAGTCTTCCAACCTTGTGCCACCTTGATGATTGATATGTTACAATGTCCAGATGAAATTACATGTCACTACGGGGACCAGAACAAAAAGCTTGAGGATTAAATATGCTAATTTTAGTTCCTAATGTGAGTGTGTGGGGGGTTGGGGGCTTAATCTGATCTCATACAGGGGTGCCACAACCCTGTGACACCATACTGCTCCACAGTAGTTGTGACTGACCATGGTGTCATTATCTCACTAATGTGGCATTAGAGGTACCGAGGTACTGACCCCAGGACTGTAGGAGATGGTGTGAATGTGAACGCAACTCGTACTTGGGTCCAGTTCAGGAAGTAAAGTAACAGCTCATGTGTTTTAGCTATTGACATCAGTAGTTTCCAGATGAGGTGCCACCTGCTGCACATAATAGCACCTAATTAATAATTGTGTGGGTGTTTCCATGCACATCTGTGATGATATAAGATGAACACAAATGCACAGGGGTTCGATAGAATCAAGTGTATGGTGAAAGCAGTCCAACATGGTGGGAACATCAGGAAAACACACTCAGATTTGGGCCACAGCAAAAATGCAAAATAAATAGAAAAAAATAGAAAAATTCTGGTTGTATATATGTATATGTACATGTGTGTATATACGTATATATATATATATACGTATATACATATATACATATATATACACACA
>JAOTRN010000001.1:29355961-29370481 GCA_028566695.1 Bagroides melapterus
TTTTTTAAGTCAGAACTTTGCTAGAATGTATTTTGTGCACTCTTCTAGTAGCAAAGAGCATGAAGCACATTAGACTTGAACCAGTTAATTCTGCTTTGTGCACAAATGGCAGCTTGTATTGTGTGCAACAAATGTAGCAGTGAAAGATAACCATCCAGCACTTCACTTATTTTATATACTGCTTTAAACCCTGAAAACGTCTGGAACATGATACATGTTTTTGGGTTACATAATCTCACTGCTCCTGTTTCAGGACCCTCAAGCAGCGACTGTCAACAATGACTCCCAGAAATAACTCAAATTCAGCTGATCTGTATAGCTAAATATGTTGTAATCTTGTCGGTTGTTCACATTTATCCCGTAAGTGCAGAAGCTGTTGAGGATTCCTCCTAAGTAGGGAGAATGAGAGTGAGAACTCGGCTTGTAACCTGCAAGAAGGTCAAACAGCCACGCTCAAGGTCACTTTTTGACATCATCTGATGTCAGCTTGGGTGTGTTTCTGGGAGAGTTTGTTGTGTTTTGGATGTTTCTGCTTAACACCCACATCAAATCTCAAGTCTCTCAAATCTCAAGATAAAAGAGTAAACACAATTTAGCTTTCGGTTTAATGGATAAGTGTGTTGTGACTTTTATTATGACATGAAAACAGAATTCTGGTATAAGCAAATGTCTTTTTGGATGCATTTGATTGTGCCTTATGATTAAAGTGCATGCTGTTTATTGATGTCTCTCTCTCATACACACACACGCACACTTAAAACTTACCTAAGCATATCCCCTATTCTCTTTTATTCCCTTTCAAGCCATTGTCATTAGTTAAGTCAAAGGATGGGCAGTGATTGTGTTTTCCACTGTGATTGACAGATCCACCGATACCTAGTGTATCATAGACCTTGTGACAGTACAACAAGGGTACAGCTGGAATGAAGAGCTTTATGGTCTCACAACAGGATGGCATTGAGTGTGCATTGAGGGAAATATGTCAAAATTCCTAACCTATTGCACCAAAAGCTCCTGTTGTGGTTTTACATATTATTAGAAGTTTTATATTAGTGCTGTTTATATTGCAAGAGATTTCTCCTTTTTATATACTCATAAACTACAGTCACAGCAGGAACAGAAACACTTAGGCCATCTGCTGTAGACTGCTGCAACGAGAGAGCTGAACGCCACATAGCAACATAGGCTTGGCCGTGTGGGTGTGTGTGTGTGTGTGTGTGTGTGGGGCCTCTTCAAGCGTGTGGGGCCGTCAGTACGTTTTCACCTCTAGAACAGAGCTTGTTTTGTATTCACAGCTTTTTTTATTGTTGCTGTATTATTTCCCCAGAAAAAGGTGGTGGAGCAGTTAAGGAGGGACTTGCTGGTGAAGCAGGATTCGGCAGAGTTCAGGCTGCAGACACACACACAGCTCCCTCTGCAGGCCGATGGCAAAACTACTACATTGATCTCCAATCAGAACCAGAGCTCTCTTCCTCCAACTCACCTCAACACCCCACAAGTAGCTGTCTGCCTCTTCCTTCTTAAAAAAATCCCAGACTTGTGTATTACTGATCAGTAGAAGTAGATACACTTCATAATGTGTATCACAAATGAAGTTAAAAGAAATATATAGTATAGATAGCATAGAACTGTTTCTCTTTGGTTCAGTGAACATGAATTGTGTCTGCTGTTCTATACTGTGCACTTGTTTGTGTGAATGATGTGATTGATTTTCTTCTCTCTAGAACTCAGTGAGTGTGACTCCAGTCATTGCCACTAAGACTCTACCTCTGATGCTGAGAGCTGCCACACCAACCACTCCCATTGCCATGATGCCTACGCCCACCATCGCCATGGTTACCACCCTCACCAATACGCCCCGCCCCAGCCTACCCAACTCAGACCACCAGAATTCACCAGTAGGTCTCCAGACGGCCAGCAAGCCAGCCAATCAGGGAACGGAGCCTGTGCGGATTGTTCCCAAAAACACCATTGTTGTAAGTGAACATGTCAATGTGTCTTATTAAATAAATAAATACTAATATGAACAAATACTACTATAAACATTTCCACATTGTCAAGAAAACAATGTGGAAATGTTTCATCCTATTTCTTCATTGGTAGTGAAAACTACAAAGATAACTGGATTTGTTTTAATGTGTTACTTTTGTTTTGCTTCCATAGATTTCTATAGGTTTACTTTGTTTTCTTTAATGTGGCATAGAGTGTTGTGTAAAAGTAAGTTATAAAACTTACACATCGTCTGATGTCCAGGACAAACAACAAAATGGAATATTGGAGTCATATCTTTATTTTAACTCAGTTTGTGGTCCCAGTGTTTAAATTCACGCTGTGTATGACTCATTGGCAGTCTGCCAGTCAGAGTACCTAAATTTGTCCTGTACACCAGACAGACGCTTTTCTACGGCAAGTTTGTTCCCATGGAAACCGTTCACTCGCCATCCTAGCCACCATGACTAGCATGTAGAACAAGGGTTCACATAGTTTGAGTAACCTCTTTAACTGTAAAATTCATTCCATGGACTCGCTCCAAACACAGTCCAACTATTCAAATATTCAACTCATCATTTCAACAGTACAATGAGATTTTGATGTTATAATTGTAACCATTAGAGTGGAGTTTTTCAACTTGCTGCTGTTTCTTCCATCCGACCAGACCAACAGGATAATAACTATAAAAACGTAATAATAAAGGTAATAACATTGATATTTGTAGGTTGTGATTTCCAGCACTGTAACAGTGTAAGAAACACACAGAGCCCTGGGCTATGCTACTATGAGGGCCACTGGTGTGGAGAAAAGTGTTACTGTTATGTTTATGAACAAGATTATATTTCATGTTCTGTCAAAGGAAACATTTCATTCAGCTAAATTTGCCTTCGAGCAAGTGGTTCATGTAATTGCTGATTATACTGTGAGAGTGTTTTTCTTCCAGATTCCTGAGTAAAGTCCTTCACTATGCCTCAGGATACTGTGCCTATTTGCTAAATTTGGTGTGTCTGTAAACCATCATTTTTATTATACATTGCTGATTTCAGATTTAGATTCTCCTCTTAACATGTTAAGTACTAAACCTTTCATATCAAACATGGATTTTTCTCACTCTGAATAAGTGAAACTCTTTGCAAGGAGTACGTTAGCACCCTCTACTGAGCTCGAGGTCTCCTTCATTTGACATTGTTTAGGACAATTTAATTAAAAACAGAGAAGATGACAAGAGAATCAATAGACACTTAGAAATTGAGCTCTAAATAATATCTTCTGGTTGGTCCTGTTATGAATGTACTATATTGAAATTCTTCACCTAGCTAGCTGTGCTTTAGCCTACTTCACTTTCGGCAAAGGATAAAGCATATAGCACACAGTTCAGCTGGCATCAGCTCACAAAACGCTTTCAATTCTGCTTTTACATGGACAGAGGAAAACTTAATTAGTTTGTCTCTGCTGCGCTGCTGAGGCTTCTGCTGCATTTACAGTCACTTACAAAAAAAGTTTATTAATTTAGCTACATTTATTTTTCATCCCAATTCATTTTCATATGCTGTTCAGTAGATTTATGACAATTTCCACCTTAAACTTACCTCAAAAGGTAAAATGGGGCGAATACTTATGCAAGCTTGTATATATTGACATTATATACTTATATAATCCAATTTAAATGAAGTTAAATGCTACATAATTGCTGTCTTGTTTTGCCTCTTGCATTGTATTTTTTGGAAAGTTTAAAGTACTTTTAAGAGCAGCAGATGTGCTAGATGTGCTCCAAAACCTTTTAAATCTCTCTCTCTCTCTCTCTCTCTCTCTCTCTCTTTCATTAAACATTTGGAACAGGTAATGCCCAAAACATCTGTGGCTCCAGCAGCACTGCAGCCAATCCTGGCCTCATCTCAGCAGCCTGTACTCCTTACTGCCAAGCTCAGCTCTGCTCTGCTGCCCTCAACAGGCCCAGTGCACCAACTCCACATTTTTAATCCCCAACCTGGCACTGCCAATGCCCCGCCTGGAACCACTAATGCCACCCAGTCGTGCCCTGGCAGTGCCCAACCTGGGTTTAACATAATCCAGCCTTGCCCCAGCATCACCATGACGCTCAGCACCAACATCAGTCAGTTCAGTACTAGCAGCACAAAGCACAGCACGCAGCTTCCCAGCGTTCTCATCTCACCCCAGCCCAGCAAACCCCATGCTGCATCGTCTGCTCCAGCTAACACCGACTCTGCAAACACAGGCACACCTCACACAGCCCGGAACAGCGAACCCTGCCCCAATACCCCTGTGAGTACAACACTGTCATCTCCTAATATGTTCTCTAAATATGAACTACAGCTAGATTATGTGATTTCTAAACAGTGAATAGCAAATATCACCTGTAACATGGACAAAAGAGAAATAACACATGCTCAGTAACTTTCAGTACAACTTTAATAAACCTTCTGTAAACGTAACAGAACTTCATTGACTAGTGATCAGACATTAGGTCTGCAGTTTAAACCTGTTTTATATCAGAACTCATGTTACATGTTGCATCCGGTTTGAGACTCTTATAATTTTATACACTGGAGCTTTTATTTCTGTTTTTATTTTGTTTAGTAAATAAAATGTGCAGATATCTGTACAATCAGATTCTTACCAACATGCAGTTTGCTAATCTGTGTGCTGTTTTAGTAGGTATACGGTCTAAAATAGAGAAGATAGAACCTAATTCCTTGGTAAATAATCAACAAAATTTGTAAACTTTGCACCAGTGTATGTTGGTCACGTCCATTTTCCAAAAAAACGGGAAAGTAAATAATCCTAGATCTTTGTGAACATTTTTTATCATGATGCTAGTTATTATTATTATTGTTATTATTATTATTGTTATTATTAGTATTATTACAATTACACATGTTCAGTTGAGATTTTTTACTAAGGGGTCATGATATTTAAACAGATATTCACATTGTCTCATTCAGACTCTTGAAACAGTGGACAGAGTGGAGCCAAAGACATCAACCAGCAGCCCAGCACCTTGCCCAGTTCCATTGAAATCACCTGTCCCTCCTTCTCCAACCTCTAGCACACACACACACTCAAACATAAACACACCTGTGACTGCACACACACCCACAACCAACAGTCAGGATAACCCACTGGTAAGGCATGACCTCTCTCGCACTCTCTCTCTCTCTCATTTTACTCAAATTATATTGACTTGACTTTGAATTGTAATGCTCTCAATAGTGCAGATGTTTGGCTGTGCATGTCATTATTGAGTGTCACTCTGTACAGAAAGTTGGTGAATAACAGATTAATAACGATGAACAGAAGTCTTGGTCTTGATATGTCAGAATGTGTGTGTTTAGCCTGTAAATGTCAGGATGAGAATTTACATCTCTTTTCTAATGGCTTTTTGCTGTCGGAGCTACAGCAGTGATTTAGCGAGAGCATTCAGTGATAAATTATGCTGTCAGCAAGATATGCTATTTACCATTAGCATATTCTTATTCATATACCATTTCTTACTATATTCACTATAGCTGTGCCATTATTGTGAATATGAAAAAAAAATCATTTTGATTTATTTTCAGTTTGCATAAAACAACCCATAAAACTTAACAAAAACAAAATCTAATCAGATTAGTAATTTAAACAAAGCAAACTGGATCACGAGGAAGTATTTGATGAAAGATGTGGTATCTTTGTGGTTAAGATGTTGGACCACTACTAGGAAGGTTTTGAGTTTGAATCCCTACTGCTGGGCCCTTGAGCAAGGCCCTTAACCCTCAGTTGTAGAAAATGTAAGGTCTTGGATAAAGGTCTCTTCTGTAAATGTAAATATTTACTGAATGAATGACTTCATAGCACCAAACAAACATACTGACTGAAGACCTCTATGCTAAGATGTTTCTGTATTCCAGTTTGCTCTGTCCCACAGTGGCTAATGTTTCATGTATCATGAGTTAGTGATGTTCACTGTGTTTTTGTGTCTATAGAAACTGGCCTTCATGCTGTCTCTGGGGCTCGTAACACATGACTATCTAGAGGGTGAGTGTGTGTGGGTGTATGTCTTCATTTTGGCATGTCTTATAAGTACATGTAGCACATCAAAGTATCCGTTGTATGAAGTCCTGCTCTACCCATCTATTTTATTCAAAATTATACTCAATCCAGTCAAAGCAATCATCTAACAATCAGCTGGCTCAGCCTGGCTCTTTGTGTTAACCTCAGCACTTTTTATCGTGCACAGAGATTCAGAGCAAACGTCAAGAGAGAAAGAGAAGAACAACAGCGAATCCAGTGTATAGTGGAGCAGTGTTCGAGCCGGAGGTAACACACTCCCACACACATACAGATACAGTGTGCACATAATATGTGGAGGATAATTCCTTAACTGTGATTGTGTTACAGCGTAAGAAAAGCACAGTGTCTTATCTGAATTCTGCTAATCAAGAGTACAGTAAGAGAGGTGAGTATATCAGTCTATACATTAACTCAGTGTACGTGTGTCCTGAGATATTTTTATTTCTGGCTATGACATAACTATAAAACCAGCAAAACCCTTGCAGTGTGCATTCACTGGTACCTGTGTATTCCTGCTGAATAGCTCCTCCTGTCTTCTTATTAAACTCACTCTGTTTCTTATACACACACTCACACACACACACACTCTCACACAGTCCTTAATTGACTTTTTTTGTTGAATTGTTTAATGCCTCTCCCTCTGAGAGGTATTGAGCCAAATGGCCACACAGGTTGATTCTCTAGTTTGGTTGTAGGCTAAAATATTCTAAAAACCTGCTGCAACATTTTTGTAGGATTAGAAGCATTAGTATAAGAGAGGACATTAATGCATTAATATTTACACACACACACACACGCACACACAGTTATCTTTAAGAGTTTCCTACAAGCTCAGATGTGCCTTACACTATTTAAATATTCTGTTTTAAACCGTCAGATCTGCTTTCTTGCTTGGCTTCAAATTTTACCTGTCCACAATAATTAAATGACCTTTTCCATCCTTCTTTTTAATTCAGTTTATTATTGCTGATGAGGACTTAATATCACTCACATTTATATTTACAAACTTCAATTTCCTGTAACTTCATTTAAATGTTTTTTTTATCGTATCATTACATTTCATATTGTTAAAACTTGTGCACAGGTTGCAATCACACTCGCTGCTCTGACATCGGCTTTCCTCGTATGCTCTATTGAAGATAGTGCTTAAACATAATATCCTGAGCGTTGAGATCTGAAAAGGAAAAGTCTTTGCAATTGCATTTTCTATTTGAGGACGTATAAATTGCAATGTAATACAATTGTAAAACAAAGCAATTGTACTTTTTTCATTCTCATTTACACAAGCCTACAATGTTCAGCACATGTTTCATTCTGCCCACCGCCTTCAAGGCACTCTAAACAAAAAACGCCATCATATCTAAGGCATAGAAACACAGATACAAAGAGAACTGCATTTTTATTTCAGTTTTGGAAGAAAGTACTGTTTCAGCTCATAACTCGTTAGACATGGGAATTGCAACTGCAGATGGAGTTTGAAATTTGGCAGACATTTTCTTTGTTTATGTAAATGAAATTGCAAACTTTAATATGCATCCACAAAGAAAAGACAATTTGCAGTTAGTTTTAGAAATAGTCTGTAAAAAATTATCTTCACATAATAAAGGCTTCTTAAGCCACTCAGTAAACAATGATTCCAGGCTATTTTAGCATTGTAACAGAAGCCCCGTTTAATTTTTTCTAGAGCTTACCTCTTTAACGCTCTGACTCTGCATCAGTGAGACTGCTCTTACACATATTCAGATGAGAAATGAACTGAGGCATTCCACATCCTAAGGAACTTATTAAGCAAATTATTAATGATTACACTTATTTACTTAACCTGTGTTAAATGAAAAATTATATCCATGTTTCAGATTTATTCATGAGGTTGGAGAATCTTTTTCTGTTGTCTAACATAACGTTTCGATTCCCACTTCTCTTTCTTTTCTAGCCAACGAGGACGGCTCATCAGAGGTATGTCATACCAGTGTTTCTTTTTATTTGTCTTTCCATTTTATTTTTTCCCCTTTTGTTGTCTATCTCATCTCACCCAGGTCGCCCACTCAAACCCAGCTGCGGGGTGGAGAGGGGCATCAGCCCTTTGACCCCCACCAGCCTACACCCAGCGTGTGTGGGTCCTCACTTCCCAGTCTTTCCACAATCCCACTCATCACATCCATCCCCATCCAGCCCTCGTCTCAGCCTGAGCTCAGTGGGGGATGTAAGTAGCTATGGGAGACTACTGCACCCACTGATACACTCCCCTGTTCTCTTCAGGATTACCAGCATTCCCTATGTGACAGATGAAACTGTGGTCTGACTGGTGGCTAAGTGTATGACCACATACAGATTGTAGCATTAGAAATCATTACAACTGTAGAAGAGTAATGATTTATAATCTTACTTAATCTGGGTTTACTTTTTGAATCTAGTGACTATCAAGGTTGTCTCAGGATGCTTGTCCTTGCCAGGATGCTTGGGAGCTGCTTTGTGACAATTTCCAGTGTTCAAATAATAATATAAAAAAATTGTTTTGAGTTAAACTGACCAAAAGTTCTCCTGTAACCTGCATTTTACTCTGCATCAGTTCATCCTTTTGTATAAAATGTATCTTCATAAAATAAATGATTTAAAATAGGCCAATGTTGCTCAGAATGGTTTAAAGTATTAGTTGAACGAATCTTCCTGGGCATTTAAAATTTTTATCAATCTAAGAAGTCCCACCTCCACTTGTGTGATTGGCCCAGCATGTGGCAGTCAGTCTTGTGATTGGTGGATTCTGTGTGGCAGGGAGATATCTTTGATGCTTTCTGTATGGTGTGTAGGCACAATGGGCAGTTACTTATATGTGACGCCTGCTCACGTGTCTATCACCTAGACTGCCTGGCGCCGACTCTCCACAATGTGCCATGGGGCATGTGGATTTGCCCCCATGTAGAAAGCAGGTAAATGCCCAGGTGAGCACCTACAGTCCTTGAAGATCTACACCACGTCTCAGTGACATGGGAGCAGTTCAGGCCATTGTACTTGAGCCAAAGCTGTTGTGTGCTTTAGAACTTTAACATGCTTCATTGTAATGTCCTCTGTTCTCGGTTATTAACATTTTTCAATGTTGCATTGTCCTCATCCACTTCTTTCACATTCATATCTTTTTTGATTATTTCTGCACCAAAGCTATGATGGTATGTGCTTTGATTGCCAATATTATTTATTTATTTATTTATTTTTCTTTACAATTTCTAGATTTTGAAGAAGGATGAAGTGATAGAGTGGCCTGGAACTCTTGCCATAGTCCATTCCTACATTTCTTACAAAGCAGGTAACAGGTTTGAGTCATAGTAGCTGAAAGTAGTAGTACTGAAAACCTTTACACATTTCCTACAGGAGCCCCACATTTTAACCTCATAGTATTCTTATTAGTTATTATTCAAAAATACACAAAAAGAGCCGCGGTATCTTCCTCCCAAATAAAAAAGAATTCTCATATTAATTACTGTACAGAACATGAAAGGCTGTAGAAATATTCCTCTTCGGGGTTGGCAGGTCTTTAATAATAATTTACATTATTTTATTTCCTACCTTAAAGTGATTCAAATACATGTCATGACTTCAGTCTTTTGTCTCACAGAGAGAGAGCAGGAGAAGCAAAGGCTGGAGAAGTGGAGCTCTGAACTGCAGCTGGAGAGGGAGGAGCTCGAGCTTAAAGCTAAACAGCTCAGTGACTCCATCACGGTGAGATCATGTCTCATTTATGTCTCCAGCCCCAAGGTTTCCAACTATAGCGACATAATTAGTCATTCCATGACATTTTAAAATCTTGAGCCACAACTTGTATCTAGTTTAGTTGTTCTTGCCTCCTTCAGATATGCACAGAGAGCAGAAATGGTGTTCTGGCCCGACAGAGGGAAATGGAGGCCTCAATAGAGAAGGTGAAGGATCTAGTACGTCTTATTAGGGGCATCCAACTGCCCTCTCTGCCCCAGTTCTTGGCCATGGGCATTACCAATGGAAATCCAGGCACCGTTTTGATCCAACAACCCATCACCACTCCCAGCTTGGAGGAAAACCAACATCCAAACAGAAAGAACAGCACAAGCTTCAGTAGTCTCTCTGATGTAGGCAACACCTTTAGAGATCTCAGAGATACCTCAAACCTACTTAACACTCCCACAAACACCAACAGCAGCATCTCAAGCGCTGAGAAAAGCGAGGACACTAGTGAAACGAAGAACATTAGCCGACACGATTCTGTTACAAACACCTCTCCAACTCTCAGCAATACACACAGCCAGAACACCATGTGTGCCAGCTCAAACGGGACTCTGGAGCCAGAGGATGGACTTGAGGAAAGTAAAAACCAAAATATCACCAGTGATAAAGGCTGCATGGGAGACATAAATAAAAACAGCATCAGGGACCTCAGAGGAAGTGTGGAGCCTCCGTTGCCTACAGTAATGCCCATGGCAGAGGTAGTACAAGGTATAGAATAGTATCGACATTACAGTGTGCACCTCGTTCTACCCCTTCCACCCCATACACCTCTGATCTAAAAGTGTCCTAAGTTAATGCCATTTGATGTTTCTGTTCCTGTGTTGTCTTGTCTGTACGAATCCACAGTGCCATTTGGGATGAGCAGGATTAAAAGTTCTAAAGTACCAGCACCTGAAAAATTTAACACAAATAATAATAATAATCAATAATAATATAAAGAAATACATGAAGAGTTATCAGAGTTTAAGATATCACACCAATGTGTGCCTGCTATAGTAGCCATTGCACCTCTTGGTTGGAAAGCTTCTGGAACAACTGAGCAAAGGCTTTTTCCAGCTATTAAAACATTAGTTTTCGGACGTATAAGTAGGCATGTGCCGATAATATACAATAGTATATAATATCTATAGAGAGATAATAAACATGCACAGACTTATTATTGTAGGCAGTAATAATATTTGCCTATATTAACTCAATACAAAAAATAACCTTAATTATAATTCTAGTTTTACTTTTAGCAGGTTTGTTAATTTATTCATTCATTTTCAGTATCACTTTATCCTGGTCAGAGTGCCAGTGTATCCAGAGCACTCGGGAACATGGCATGAGGCAGGAACACACCCTTGGTGGAATGTCAGTCCATCACGGAGCTTTCATGTTTTAGCGACCGGATTGTAAAATAAATGCAGAAGAACATAGACATTATAAATATGAGGTTGCTGAAGCCTCTCCCTGCTGTTTGCAGTTAAATGGGGGTAAGGATGTAGTATGTATTAGTGGAATATTGTGATTAAACCAAGATCAATTTGAAATGTCACAGTGTAAAATCTGTATATCGGTACATGTCTACTTCTGGTCCTATTGCTGTTAAAAGGCGTAATACGGCTGTTAGAGTGAAAGAATTAGTCCAGTCCAGTACAGGTGTAGGGCTTTTCTCCCCTCTGGGCGCCAAAGCAGAACTGCTAAGTGAAAGACATGAATCCTAATTTATAAGCAGGTCTTCCAGGTGTTCAACAAGCTACACACCTATTAGATGTATTTGTTCTATTTATAACGTCCATGTGGAGCGATTCTGTAAGTATATTTTTAACTTGTTGTCTTTTCAAATCAATTACTCAGCTCTGTTTTGCCAAATATTGTTTGCCACAGGGACATGTATTTTTACTTTATGGTGATTAAATAGATGTATAAATAATAGCGGTGTATTTGCGTAGCATCAGTATTGAGGACTCTTAATAAAAAGTCAACACAGCCTTTACTAGTGATCAGAATGACGTGTGTTTGAGTGTTAAGGCAGTTAGTGAGTTTGGTGTTGGATCTCAAACACAACCTTTACACAGAGGAGTTCACGTGTAACGTCCCAGCTCTTTCCCTAAAAGGTTTTTAAAATGGCACTCTAACAAATCAATCAGTTAGTTAATAAAATCAAGAGTTGAACATCCTATTTTCCAGTGACCTTGTGGTTATTTTCCCTCCGTAGTGTGCCACAGGGCTGACAGCATCTGGACACAGTTGGTTTGTTAGTGAAGGTTTCTGCAGCACTCTGATGTGTCACTGCTGACTTTATTTGGCCCTGTGGTACTGTACTGTTGGTTTATGCACATTTTATCAAGGGAAATGTTTTATTTGTGAAATGATGCTTATGTAGCATTATACAAGGGCTTTCTATTTTGTATTGTTTTATTAGCTGAAGTGTTAGCCTTCCACATGGCAGCACTGTTAACACTACTTGGAGCAAAAGCACAGGAGTGCCAGGTTTAGCTAAGAACCCAAGAGCACAGGAAGGTAAATGAACCCAACACCACTCGGCTCATCTGCTGTCATATCCTGTTCAAGAGTGAGCGATCAAAGACATGCTGCATTTGTACCATATCTCTGACAGACCATTATAAATACAAGACTGCGTGTTTTATACAAGGCTACGGTGACTTTTATGAAACTTTATGTCGATAATGAAGCACAACAGAACATGCAGTGATGCAAATTACAAATATTAATGTGATGCAGGTCTGTGTAAATATAAATAGTACTGGTTGTGTCCTCGTATCAGCTTTGTTTGTGTGAGTGTGTGTTTCACTACTCAGGCAATCAACCCGTCTGGCCTGCAGTAGAGTTTTAAAGCGGTTGCCTTAACATGCTCTGGTTTCTTGGTTAATTCAATGTCCCAGTTGGAGAAACATGCGTATCAGTGTGATTTGGCAAAATGGCGTGTTTTTCCCATCCAGGAGTCATTACTGCTTTTTTGTTGCACTATCATCAGATTTTAGTTTTGTATCTCATGCTTGTTTTTCGGCCAGTGCCTGATTTGAGTTTTATTTATAAGACCTGTCATTTTAATTATGATGTTTTTGCACTTTTGGTTCAAACAAATGAATATTTGTTTGGTTGGTTGTTTTTTTTTGTTTGTTTGTTTTGTTTTGTTTTCCCCATTTCTGGAGTGCTTTTGCGTCTGTTTCATGGTTTAGTCGGATCGATTCAAAGCTGCCAAGTTTAATTTCAGACCTGCTACACCATAGTGTTTAGCAGTGAGCCACTTGATTTTAATTTTCTAAAGCCCTGTGGGAGACAAAACATTTTCGAAATGAAATAAATGATTGTTGCAGGAGATGTTTATACAGTTGTATGTGAATTTGCCACAATTTGAGTGGGACCTAATGGACAAAAAACTGGTGGGCAACTTGAAACCCAGTAAAATGAAAGGGGAAAGGGGGAATTAGAGATACGTACTAAACTCTTGTTGAATCTCACTCAGCTGTTTGATCTCAGTTGTGAACTTTGATGTGCTTTATAATACAGAGAATTGTTATTTTATTTAATTGAATTTCTTTGTTTTGCTATGATGATGAAATGTCTGACATAATAAGGGGATGTTAAGTGATTGCCCATTAAATTGGATATTTGCAAATGTCATCTTCGGCCCTTGTTGGGTCTGTAATGTCAGGGTTCGATGATAAGACTGACCATTTGTGTTTGGATGTTTAAAGCCGTAGTGTCCGAAAGTGTGGAACGTCTCTGCATATACATTACGTACACTAGAAAATAAGTGTTTGTGTCATTTTATTGGTCCCTAAAGTGGTTTTAAAAAATATATATATATATTTTTTGTTTTGTTTTGTTTTGTTGGTTTTTTTTGTTGTTTTGTTTTGTTGGTTTTTTTTTTGTTTTTTTTCAAACGTGAAACTACTGGAAAGTCCAACACCAAGGCAGTGCATTACAGTCGACCGGGCAGAGTGTTGAGGTCTCACCGTTCACATTTTCACTCAACACAAGCTTGCACGCCTTCCTTTTACCATTACCTCATTAAAGGGCCTCTCACCTGGACACATTCAGGAAGGCAATCAGATAAGGAGTATTGCACAAACACAAATTCACAGTGGTACACCCCTCGTGCCAAACAAATTCTGAAGTGTTCAGTATGCGATTTACATATAGTTCTCTTGGAAAGAAGTGTTGAATATTTTTTCATAATGGTTTTAAAGTATGATGTGATGAATTACTTTTTTACAGTTTGTATGTTATCTGGTCTTTGTTGGTCTTTGTTGTTTGGTGCTGCCTGATGTTGGTCTGTTTGTTTCATTCATAGACTTCATCGTTTTCTTCGTGTAAGTTATTTAATGCACATTTACACATCTTTCTTCATGTTGAAGGGGATGGGCATTTTAGGAGCATTTGATCAATTTGTATTTATTAATTTTTACCATTTTTGCTAATTAAAACCATAAAGTCAATCACTGGTTCATTTCTGTGTCTGTTTCTGCACTCAGTTTTACGATGTGGTTACAACCTCTTCACAAATGACTATATAGATTCTTGATTAATATAAATACATATATATATATATACAGTACTGTGCACCAAGTCTTAGGCACCATATTATCACCATATTATCTGTAGTACAGATGTCTGCATTATGTACAAGACCATTCCCTACAAAGATACACTAAAATGAATGACTAAATAACTTTACAGAAGAATATTTACATG
>JAOTRN010000001.1:29391834-29401854 GCA_028566695.1 Bagroides melapterus
CTTTTTCTTTGTTTTAGCTTTGCACTTCTCGTCTGTCATATCAGACACCCCTCCTGGGGCCAGTAGATTTGTGCCATCCTACTGCCTGCACTGCTGCTGCCCACCCACACCAGGTACCTCAGTAACACACACACACAGTTTTTCCACAGCGCATTTTAAACATCCCCCAGACAGGAGTCAATCGACCTCGTTCTAGTTTATTTTGCATGCAGTTAATAGTGAACTAGAACAGACACTGTAAATTTTTTGAATTAATGTCTTTGAGAGTTTAAATTTATGCATCTTTCTAATGATGAAATTCACAGTGAGTAAATTGGGAGCTTGTTCTTAAAAGTTTATCCCTAAATGAAATGATGTATTGGTTATGGTTCGGTGATGAAATCACACAACACACGTTACAGTCAGTGACACAAAACTAAGTGTTCTCTCAGACCAGACTGCTAGGTTTCACCACAGTGTCCTTTTGGTAATGGATGTCTAATTACAGTCTGATTATGAAGCTTCTAGTCAGAAAAGTGTACACTGTGTTGTTTAACAGATAGCTGTACCAGGGAAGGAAGGTGGTGTTCCTCAGGTGCTGGTTCAGCCCAGTCATGGCACTCAGGCAGATCATGGGCGTGTCCCGTCCTGTCCCTCAGCAGACACGCCCCTCCCTCCACCCTCGAACTGCAGCAGGTAAGAGCATTCTTTACTGTTCTTTCTTTGTAATGTGTTCTCTTTAGGTTTAATATCTTTTATTGTATTATTAGGTCATAGTAGTGTTTAATATAGGTACTGTTACACCAGCTGTTTTCACTGTGTGTGCGCGTGTGTGTAGTGGTGATACAGACGTGTTGTCACGAAGTAGCGAAGGGAAGAACGTGTCCCCTTCAGACGCCCCCAGGACGACCTTCACCAGGAAAGTGGGAGCCTTTGTCAACAAACCCACCACACAGGTGAGAACACAGCTGCACAAAGAATTCAGAAATCATGCAGGAAGATTGCATTAACCTCCTGGCTTGTGATCGTGTAGGTGACCACTGCCAGTCTGGACCTTCCGTTTGCTGCGTTTGCTCCCAGAGGTTACGACCTGGAGGAGAATGACCCCATGGTACAAACATGATGTGCACAAACACACACACACACACACATGAGCACAGCCATGTGATCAGCAGTCAGTCATCAACACTAACAAAAACTAAACCTCAAATTATTGGTTCCTCTGCTTTCTCAGTTTGGCATCTGGATCATGAACGACAGCATGATCCTGTCTCATTTATTCTTCTTGTTTATTTTTGTCTTAATTAATCGTGAAATCAAGTAGAATCTGTGTTGTTTTGGGGCTGTTTGGGGAACATTCTATTTTTTTCCAGCTTTGTAGTTAGATTATTTGCCAGCTCTCTGATCCTTCAGTTCCACATCACAAAAAAAACCCTTCATTTGTTAAATTTGAGCCCATCCCCATTGAGAAATCTTCTTCTGCTGCCTTAGTTTAACTGCTGCTTTAAAATCACTATGTTCACCTACACAAAACATACTGAACTATTTTCATAACTTGTAGTAGTAGTGACAAGTCAGTGTTAAACACAACACATGGTCCTGTGACGTATTTCTCTAAATTTCCTCTTTTGATCAATGAAGTGTTGAAATTAAAAAACCTCAAAACTATCAATAAGAACAGCATTGAAGAAAATCCAAAGTAAATATTTAGAAGGATGCAGTATCACATTATTTAGTACTCGGTCTGTTGATGCTCAGTCACATGATTACAGAAAGCACACAGTCTTGTTTTTTGTTCGTCTTGCTAGAGTCCTGTGTCTTACTCATGTAGATGCAAGTTTGTTGCTGTGACATAACACTGATTTTGTGTGCGCGCATGCATGTGCGTGTGTGTTTGTTTGTGTGTGTGTTTTTGTGTTATGTAATGTGTGTTCAGGTGCAGCCGCCAGCATCACCCACCTCCTCGTCTCTATTACAAGACAGTCTTCACTCCCAGAGCTCCAGCCAGAGTGGAGGCCAAGCACAAGACGACTTTGTCATGGTTGAGTTTGTGAGTAACACACTTACACAAACAATATCTACACATCTCATTAACACACCTAGACATGCCTCATGTAACACAAAGTGACAAACGTTATAGTGACAAACGTCTTCAGACCTTTACTGTGTCCTGTCCCTGAGGCTGATGTTCGTCCTGATGGAGTCTGGACGTCTCTCAGTAGTATTAAATATCCTTAAGAAAACCTGCTATTATACAGTCACACGGTTTGTGAACACTCTGTATGATAGAGCTAAACCAAAGTGAAGGAGGAGGAGGAGGATGATGTATGGACCAGGAGGTTCTATGAATTATTTTTTAAGAGTGCAGGTATTCTGTACAGCAGTACGATCCTGTGTGATCTTGCTTTAGACAACAGTTCAGTAATCAGGAGTCCAGAACCGTAGAAATGAACACAAAATCAAGACAATTCAAGTAGATTTCCACAAAAACGAACAAAAGAGGTAGTGTTTATTTTATAATGAACTCAGAATTGACTCTGACCTGTTAGTTCATCAGAAGCTCTTGGTTTCTTAATTCCACTCAACTACAAACTGTTGTAGAAAGAACTTTATTTACTTTTACATTATTTCCTGTTCAGTGTCACCTAAATGAGGATGAGGTTCACTTCTGAGTCTGGTTCCTCTCAAGGTTTTTCCTCACCATCGTCTCCTCAGACTTGTTTATTAGAGATAGATGTTAGAGATGTGTACAGTAGTAACTTTATTTTTATTCAGTTTCTATACTTCTGTAAAGCTGCTAGAGACAGTGTCATTTGTTCTGGACAAATAAATCCAGTTGACTTGAGTGAATAATCTCCCCAAGAGAACCAGATGCAGTGACCACAGAGAGCATCGATGCAGTCGTGATGTGGACGTCACAGTTTCACGTGTAGCTTTGTGTGTGTTTGCTTTGCAGAAACCAGCGTTCTCTAAAGACGACTTGTTGCCGATGGACTTGGGCACTTTTTACCGAGAGTTTCAGAATCCTCCTCAGCTCACAAGCCTTTCCATCGACGTCAGCGCTCAGTCCATGGCTGAGGACTTGGTGAGGAAAACATTAAAGCTTCAAATCTCAGCATGCTTGTGTCTTAAATGACTTGTTGCTCTTCAGACTGTCTCTGTATCCTCTGACACTATGTTTACTCTGCAGGACTCTCTGCCAGAGAAGCTGGCCATCTACGAGAAGAACATCGATGAGTTTGATGCATTTGTGGACACACTACAGTAATTCATGACAAAATCAGACAACTACAAAAAATCGCTCCTTTCTTTGTTTGTTTTTTTTTTTTTTCCTTCAGCCAGATCATTACATGGCTGGTTGTTTCGGGGTTTTCTGTTCGTCTGCTGTTTTTTGCCTAGTTTCAAGCCGTACGCTGTAATCTTTAAAGCTCTTTTCTTTTGTGTCCTCTTCCTGATATTCTTGAGCATGATTCATGATTCCAGCCTGGAGTATATGAGGTTTTAAGTGAATAGTTTGTACAAAAAAGTCAGTAGTCTATAAAACAGATTTATTTTGGTTGTCTCCTATTACTATTATTGTTTTTTTTTTGTTGGTTTTTTTTTGTTTTTTTTTTAAAGAAATGTATCCATCACAAACTCCTTTAGCTTTATGACAAGCCAAAATGTCTCAGTGTTGATCTCATGGAGGATCAGACCCTGAGTGAATGCTGTAGATCCTTTTGAGTTGGTTTCTTTATGAAAGATGGTATGGAGGAACCTCGGCAGGCCCAAATCATTGTAATAAATGTATATAGTGCACACTTTATTTAATTTCATTTTGTAGAGCAATGCCAAGAGGTTAATAGCCCACATGTATCTGATATGCTCTGCACAAATCTCAGCACAATCCCAGTAATCATTCATTTACTAACATTTACACCAGTTTAAGAAGAAACCAAAAACAAAAGAAAGAGGCTTAACTACATCCACCGTTTCTCATGAAAAGCATCAGATCTGTGCCCTGTCTAGTGGAGAGGAAGCGTGTGCTGGAACAGTAGTGTTAAACTAGATCATTACTAGAGCTGTATCTGATCTGTATCAGTTCCTGAAGATGCTGTGCTGCAGCACACGACACTGTGATACTCTATGATTTAAGCCTAGCGCCAACGTACAGAGAACGATCCGGAAGTTTTTCATGATTAATGATAAAAACGAAGCAGGGTTTGTTCTGTGAAACTCACAAGAGGAGGAGCTCCAGCATCTTCCTATTAAAAAAAAGCTTGTAGGACAGTATCAGCAAGAGAGGCATGAAGAATGAGCTGACCTGTCTGTAGTGAGCACTTCAACACAAAAGTCACCTTTTTAGCATAAAACACAGAGTTCTATAAAGTTTCATGAAGTCCCTGATTGCTTGTTACTAAGAAGATTTAGTTCAGTGCTGGTTTTGATGTCCATGAGCACTGAAAACAGACTACGTAGTCTGAAAAAAAAAAAAGTATTGAGCTCTACATGTTCGTTTTTAGTGAGTCACACAATCACCTTCACTTCATCTCCCAGACGTGATCCAATCACACCATCGCTGCTCTGCTCCTCATCGCTTACTGACCACTTGGATGTTCTCCAGATTTATTCCTTACTCATATTTTTAATATTTAAGACTTTGCTTGAAGCATGTATGAATTTTATTCTTGATTCAAGAATCCTAATTGTCCATTGTGATCGTGACATTTTAAAAGTTCTATTAAAGCAGACAGCGTAGTCTAGCTCGAGCCTGGTCACGCTCCTCGGGCTCTAGTGATCT
Source organism: Bagroides melapterus (assembly GCA_028566695.1). Lineage (NCBI taxonomy): Eukaryota > Metazoa > Chordata > Actinopteri > Siluriformes > Bagridae > Bagroides > Bagroides melapterus. Next base: position 29,396,594 of record JAOTRN010000001.1, read on the forward strand.
TGTGTTACACTTGGTGTTTTAAGGAAACACTTTTCCCTGGCATGTACATGTGTGCAATAAACTGCTTTATTTCAAAAAGCATCTCAGACATTAAGTCGTTTTTCTAGTACGTGTTGAGTGCAAAAGTGTCAATGGGAAAAAGTTTAATGTAAATGTTTAAAAAAAAAACTAACAAAAAAAAATGAACAACCAGTACAAAACTTTTATTTTTTATGACACTCCTAGACTCCAGACCTTATTTGTAGAAAGCAGTGTAGAACATCTGGCAGAGGTACAACACTTACCTCAGGAAAGCTTCCCAAAAATAGTCAAGCAATCTGGCTGAGTTAGATCAGATGTCATGAAGAATGTAGAGAAGAAATTTTTACAACTGAGAATGTAAATGTTGTTCAAAAGCAGCAGTCTAGCTGTGTGTGTGTGTGTGTGTGTGAGAGAGAGAGAGAGAGAGAGTGTCTGTGTGTGAATGTGTATGCGTGAGAGAGAGACAGTGTGTGTGTGTGTGAGAGTGAGTGTCTGTGTGTGAATGTGTGAGTGAGAGAGAGAGCGACTGTGTGTAAGAGTGTCTGTCTGTGTGTGTGTGTGTGTGTGTGTGCGCGCGCCTTCTGCCTTTTTATCAGTTTGTTAATAGATTTAGTCAGACCTGTTCATTTGTTATGATGAACTTCATTCTGGAAAGAAAATGAAACGTCTTGTCCACAATGTGCTGAAGCTTTGAGCAGATAAGTGAGAAACTCTGCTCAGGTTGCTGGTGGACTTTTTTTTTTTTTGCTGTTTTGTTTTTAGCATTCAGTACGTTGCACCTCCTCAGTTCAGACGTGCTGCTGAAAGTCTGTGATTCTCTCATCCATCTGAGACAAACTTCATCTGTTCCTCTGATCTGAGGACTGGACTGAGCATTCACATTTAATAACTAACATCACAAATGAACATTGTATTTATGTCTGTGTGTGCATTCTTATTAGAGTTCGTATTAGGAAGTTTGTCTAGCGTTTAATCCAGACCTGAAAAACGTGTTAAGTCTAGTGTGGAACAGACCAAATTCCTCATGACCATGTACGTAGGATAAGCGCTACAGAAGAAAAAAAAGTCGAATTAAACGTCCAAGGTTTAAACATTGAGCCTAATATTCGAATGGATGGGGATCCGGAAAACACACAGTGTCTCCAGTTAGACAGGTAAGAAAATAAACCAATCAGGGTGAAGATCTTAATGAAGAAGTAGTTTATTTCAGCCGTGACAAAATACATGAAGTATTTTGGGTTCATCGGAGTGAAGAACGTGGGATAAATGAGGTTTCTGGGAAATAAGTAGGAAGTCATTTATTACAAGCACAAAAGAGGATTAAAAGTAAAACACCACTAGATCAGTGTTGAATTGAACCCAGTGCTCGTTTGTGTGACAGTTTTAATAAACAATCAGGAGGTGTCATTGTCTCCTGATGTACATGTCTCAGGGTCTCTACTGTCACATCAGCCTGCTGCTGGAGAGCGAAGGCACTGGAGATGTCACACATCCCAGTAAGGTGCTCTAATGTCACTCAGTATGTCACAGCAGGGACAATATGTGTGTCCTTAGTGTCCTAGAGAGATAAGGACGGAAAGACAAGGATCAAAGAACAAAGAACTTTATTTACTTTTACATCATTTCCTGTTCAGTGTCACCTAAATGAGGATGAGGTTCACTTCTGAGTCTGGTTCCTCTCAAGGTTTCTTCCTCATCTCATCTCAGGGAGTTTTTCCTCACCATCATCTCCTCAGGCTTGTTCATTAGAGATAGATGTTAGAGATGTAGACAGTAGTAACTTCATTTTACAACTTTGTTATTTTTATTCAGTTTCTATACTTCTGTAAAGCTGCTAGAGACAGTGTCATTTGTTCTGGACAAATAAATCCAGTTGACTTGAGTGAATAATCTCCCAAGAGAACCAGATGCAGTGACCACAGAGAGCTCAAATCCTAAAGCTTTCAATTAATCAAACTCATTGTTATATTGTGTGAGTTCTGTTTCATAAATTACTTAGGAACTGTTCCATGTGTGTGTGTGTGTGTGTGTGTGTTACAGGACTCACTCCTTGTGTACTGATTCGAGTTTCTGGAACATTCTTATGGCACATCTGCATGAAGGCGGCCACCAATTTCTCAGTCTTATAGGTGAGAGCTGCAGTCAGGAGACATGAAGTGTGTATGTTTTCTTGGGAACAGTGTGGAACTTCACACTGACACCACAGTTTGTGTTGTTTGTGTTGAGATAGATGCACTGAATGTTGGGGTTTGTCATATAAAACTGTCCTCTGACACAAGAGTCAGAAATACACTGAACATTCTGAGAAACATTCTACTGCATCCTGGCCTTCTCTCACCTGATGTAATGTGTCATACCGTATAAAAGTCCTGATCATTATTACAGATTTTTTACTGATAAGGTAATTCCAATTTCATTTTTTTTGCTGTAACCTGATCCTCACAGCTCACACTTGACTCAGCTGTCCATGATGTAACTAAAACATACTTCTGTGAGTACTTTTGTACGTGTACCTTTTAAAGCCTTGTGTGTGTGTGTGTGTGTGTATAGAACAGCATCATCAAATAAACAGGAAACCACGATGCTTCACCAAGCCACACGTGTGTAAGCATGTTTCATTTCCTACAATGTGAGTTGTAAGCAATTTAAAAGCTTGTTGTTTTTTGCATTATGACAGACAGCTGAGACAGCTAAGAAATTGTACAGCTAGCACCTTTTAGCTGTCCATGTATCATGTATGTCGTTTCATCGTTAATATATTTATCAATTTATTGCATTATTTATTAAGTATAACTAGCTATTTTACATAATATTTATTAAACTGTGTTTATGGTTTTTTCTGCATTCTCAGGGCTGCATGTGTGTGTGAACATTTTTTTATAGAGAAATTAAATTTCAATAGAACAGATGAGTGTCCTGATTTGAACAGAGGAGTTTGATTTGCCTAGCCCACAGGTTCTGAACCCTGGTCCTGGACGACACACTGTCCTGAACATTTCACCTCAGACAGGGCAGATGTGTTTGATCAGGGGCAACACAATGGTGCAGCAGTTAACAATGTTTCCTCACAGCTCCAGACTCCACAGTTACTTTCTGCTTCCAGCTCGTTCTCTCCCATGTTCGTGTTTCCAGGATTCTGTTCCTCAGATAGTGTCAGGATCCACCACGACCCAGACCAGCATGAAGCTCTTACTGAAACCGGACAGTGGAGAGAGAGGGGTCCCAGGGCCAGGATCCTCTTATCTAAACACATCATCTGCAATCCTTCATTCTAAAGTACAAAAGCACAAGCTTTTTTTTATGTTTCCTCAGAAACATTCATTGTCTACATCCCAGACTGCACACAGATGTACTTTATAATGTCTATCAATAACAAAAATAGCATATATATATAGTGTAAGTGTATTGTGTGTGTGTGTGTGTGTGCGAGCGTTATTTTGAAAGCACTGCTATTTTTTTTAGGCAACAAGACTAAAAAAACCTCACCTGCATTTAATCCCATTTTATACAAAATAATCTGTATTTATTGCTGTATTAGCACAGGACCATGCTACACCACCATCCTACACCCTCATGCACTACATTGACAGAAACTCTCTACAACACCGAATACCACTGTATACATTTTATTACTCATATATCATTTACCACATTTACAAAAGTACAGATCTGACAAGAATTACACAACGGTGAAGACGGAGGCTGAAACCTTCACACAGAAGGAGCAGCGTTCCACCGGGAAACGTAGAAATACAGAAATCCACAGCACAGGTGATCTGGATGGCACTGGGTTGAGATTTACAACTAAAAAGGCACAAAGGTCACAGATCTGAGCAGAGGAAGGAGGCTCAAACGGCTAGAATCTAGAACATCATCTATTGGGGAACCTTTAATAAGGCACACAAACACATGGGCTTTGGGGAGGTTTACTAAACCATTTAACCATTTAACTGTTTAGCCAAAATGTACAGACACAAATTGGAGGTTGGTGCACATGCACGGTAAACAATTACATTTTAATATAGAGGCATATGACACTGCGCTGAGATCGAGTACAACCCTGTTCATCCGTGTTTACCTGGCTGCATGGGGTTTTTTCTTGGATATATTCCACTAGGATGCAGAACTCATAGGGATCGGATTTTAAACTTTATGAGGAAAAGCAACCCCAGTTATGCGAGGATATAAAATACAGAATAATGGAAATTCCTTGGAGTTGAAAGGACTCTGAGTCCAGCATGCAGATGTGGTGCTATGTTCAGGGGAACAGGGAAGATTTTCAGAAACAGGATAATATACAGATAAACAATATGGAAATATTTAATATTAAGTACCAGGAGCTCCAGCATTGTTGTCTTTTACAGAACAATGGAGAAAAAAAGCTAACAATATTATTCAGGGCAGGTTTCAAATAGAAACCTTGTTTCAAAGACTAGTAAAGTGTTAGAATTAAAAAGCATCACTAAGGTAAACCCAGTTCTGTTTTCTGTTTCTGAAGAGACATAAAAGATCAAATGTTTTGGAAGTTGAAGTCAGTTCAGACGTGTGGTTTTTTAACTGGAGTCATTCTAGTAACACATCGTTGCTGAGCCTCCAGGAAACAACACTCAGGTTCCACGTCCACAATCAGTTCTACTTGTCCTCATGATTGTTGTCGACTCAATACAAAACCCAGACACTGAATCCAATCAGCACTCGTGACTGAAATCTGCTGATCTCTCAATGATACTAAATATCAGCAAAATGAAGATGAAACAGGATGCAGAAAAGTGTGATAATTATTTCAGACATTTAAGAAAAAAAACAACTTGTCTTCAGTCAGCATCAGACTGTTATAGACACCAATGATGACACCAATATAGTAGAAAAGATTATACAAATAAGAAATGTAATAAAAATGAAAAAGACTAATTGAGAACCTCTAAAGGTAAAAAAAAAAGTGTTTCAAGTTTGAGTATTAGTGCTTTATACTGCTCCATAGCTGTGACTATGGCTGATACAGGAAAGGACTTGGACAGAAAAGCTTATACACTGAATGACCCTCAAGTAGCTATACAGAAAGGCCAAAATGATCTAAACAATCCCCCGAAGCTTAAAAAGAAACCCTAAAAAAGTAAACCACATGGATGTATAAATTATATATATGTATATATATATATATACATACAGTTCTGTGCAAAAGTCTTAGGCACCATATTATCTGTAGTACAGATTTTGTTCTATAAGTTTATGATGTCTGC
>JAOTRN010000001.1:29420306-29434228 GCA_028566695.1 Bagroides melapterus
AAATCGTTTTTTGGGTTCTGTGTATTTTAGCCTCTGTTCAAAAATCAGTCCTGTAACACTTAAACAACCACTTAGTTTCCCTGTTTGTTTTATGTGTATATTTAAAAAGAAAAAAGAAAAATTTGGTAAACAAGAGTTTTAGGTTGATAGTAATCCTAAGTCTATAACTTAGTGAACCAGTGATCACTTAATAATTATATTAACAATTATTATATTCAATTAATAATTGTATTTTGTACGTCACACTCCGGACAAAAGAACGCACACGCACAGTGACCCAGGCTCAGAATAAAACTGGTGGCACCAGTACCCACTACACCTCGCTTCATTTATTCTCGCAACAATATTTGATATGCATTTATTTTTGAATTTGTTTAGCTTTCCAAATAAGACAGTTACAAATCCATAATCATCACAAATACACACACCACCAGGAAAAACACTTTGAAAATAATCACATTTTATTTGCAGATGAACACAACTTTAAAAAGAGATCTGATTTTGGAGCTGTCATTATTATCATAAGAAGATCATTCATCATCAGTACTATCTGATTTCTCAATGACCTTCCTCATCCAGCGGCGCATACGGAACAAATGAGTGTAAAATCCGTATTTCCCATCCCGATCACAGCCTTCACCCCATGAAACGATACCAATCTGGTACCAGCGTTTATCATCAGGATTCTGCAAGGGGTTTATAGATTTCAGATTGATTTTGTATAAGAGTCATACACAAAAAAACAAATAAACAAAAAGAATAAGTCTTCATCACAAACCTTCATCACAAAAGGTCCACCACTGTCTCCTTCACAGGAATCACCTCTTTTATTATCTTCAGGTTTATAACCTAGAATAATCACAAGAATAATAGGATAAAGCTCATTGGATTATAATATCAAGTTATTTGTATAATATCTGAAGTTTATTTCTGTAGGATGTAGCAGGATATGATTTGAACTCGTGATTGTTCAGGATCCCAGCACCTGCGCAGAACATGTTGTCTGTAATGCGGATGGAGGTGGATTTGCGGCAGGTTTCTTGGTCCACGATGGGCAAGTGAATCTGCTGCAGCTTTGCTGGCAGGTTTTGAGGGTTGGATGTCCACGCCTCTTTCAGGTTCCCCCAGCCTGTCACACGACCCTTGTGGCCGACTGACATCAAACTACACGCAAAAGTGACAAATGAGGCTCTCGTTATCCATTTGTGAATTTTTATTTCTGACTCCAGTAAAGAGAGGGGTGCTTGCTAAACAGATGAAAATCATCAGACTACTAATCAGTTGAAGGAGTCTTGTTCAAGATGAATGATATGAGGTAAAAAGTGTCTCACGTGTTTACGATCTGCTTGGTGGGAAGGCAGATGGGGTAGATTTGATTGGTGAAGGAGACAGGTTTCTTCATATGCAGCAAAGCAATGTCCCTGTTCAGATTCTCTTTCCAGTTATACTTAGGATGGACGATGATCTCATCGATAGCGACGATCTTCTCTGTACCTCTCTCATACCTAATATCACAGAGACAATAAAACAGGGGAAGAATTATAAAAAAAAATGTCTAACAAAAAGAATTTCTTCAATGTATGGCTCTTAATCACTTTCTCTTTTTTGCTTAAAAGTATTTTTAATCCTTTAATTACTTACAGCCCACATTATCATCATTATCACCATCAAAATATACCTGGGCTTAGAAACATTATATAAAACAATCTACTCATGTGTTAAATCAGTAAGTACAAGTGCACAAGGCTTTAATTCTGAGCATGGTGCTTATGAAGGATTTGAGTTGTTTTCCTCAATAAGTCGATATATCAGGAATTTTATTTTAACCCCATAATAATTACAATGAGCTCACTTGGCCCGCTCATGTTTTCCAAGTCGCACAAGAAGGTCATCAATAGTGAAGTTTTTGCCCCATGGTGGGTAAAGGATGCAGTGGGCAGCAGTGAGGATCCACACATCGCTGATCAAACTGGCTCCACACAATAACTCCTGAGGATTACGCTTGTACAGCATCACTTGCCTGTTAATCACAACACACACACAAATGAAATATACATCAAGTACCATAATAAGACATTTACAGGAATGCGCGCTTATATAACTAGGAGCAAGATTTTTTTTAGTTACCATGGTGCACTTCCTACTTCAGCAGCCTCCCCGTGTACAATTCGTTTTTCATAGGATTTGAGGAGCTCGATTTCTGTTGCATCTTCTTTGTTTACCTTCTCAAACATGGGCCGCTCACCACATTCTGACAGCAGTGAAGGTAATAATAGTCACCACAGAATTTATAAGATAAATTCATGCAATAAGAAGATTAACAAAATACACTGACAGCCTGTTCTTGGGCATTTCCACATAGATCATCATGCTGACTATGATGCAGCAGTCCTTGTATGTTTGTATGATGAAGCTTTTATGACTTTCCTAACTTCAGAACAACTTTCTAAAAGTGGCAAGGTGCCTCTAGACTTTATCCATGATTACCCAAGAGCTAAGCATTGGATCTCCCTTAAAAAACAGGAGTGGGAGATAAGCAATCGTGCTCTGCTATTCCAGGAGTGAATCCTCTTTCTGTGCATTACTTAGAGGCATGTCAGTTTGGTAATTCTCACTCTGTTGCTGTTTTCACTGTACACTTTCTCTGGATCCTGCATTACATTATACAGGTGAATCTCATTGCTCCTGCCAGTTGGTAGGCATGGAACAGATCACTAATTATATATGTTATTGTATCTTATAAGCCTCAAATAACTTCATTCAAAACCAATCGATCGCAAATTTCTAGGGAAAGATATACTGCACGTATTTCAGACACAGGGCAGTATTGTAAATATTGCATCATATTTTGCATAGTGACTGATTTGGAAGATCTTAGCATGTTTAACCTGTGGTTAAGAGGACAAGTGAAGAACAAAGGCACTAGCTCTGGATCCCCTGATCTTACCCAATTCTCCTTGGCCAAAGCTGCGAGGGTCAAAGAAAGTGTCCCTTTTGGCTCCAACAGTTCTTTGTTGAATACTAGCTTCCTCTACCACCCCTTGTAGAGGAGCATCTGAAAAACAACAAGGCAAATGCTTCATTTGTTCACTCTATTATATTAATTGACATTATTGTTAGGAAAATAATTAAAGAATAATCACAAGATGGCAACGAAACCATTTAAAAAAATATTTATTAGTTATTACTTAACTCACCACAGAGCTCCAAATCACAGTAGCCTATGGTGATGTTTTCCGCCTGCTTCACAAAGCACCATGGTCCTTCCATATCTCCATCCGGGTTCCTGCAGTAATTTTTCAATAGAATGACCTCTGGCTTGAAATCCTTACCCACACTCAAAGCTTTCACTTTGGGAAGGTTCCAGTCCAGGCAGGTGTGGCCCTGCAGAGTCACTGACAGAGTTCCAGTGTAGCTCTCCCCGTTGCCCTGTAAACAGCTGTCTTGACGATAGCGCTCCTTCAACTCCTTTTCTTGGACAGGGCGGTCAGTGGGTGGTATCTTCTCACCTGTGCGAGAAGAAAACAGAACAACTTGTACATAAATAACTGAGTGTACAGCAAAAAGAGACACACAGATTACCATTCAAAAGAAAAATAAATCTGGCTAGGGTCAGAATAGATTTAATGTAGATATGACCAATACTATAAAAATAATCTAAAATCAATATTATGATTAAAATAAAAACTCCTCAAAGGTTTTTAAACATTTTCTGTGTAAGACCTAGAGACACCTCATGCAATATTATGCCACTACATTACTGTATGTAAGCTTCTCGGACATGAGAAGCACTGAAGAATAATATCATTTTAATTCTATTATTTATGTATTGGTGTAGACTAGCTGATTCGTATGTTTCCAATGACTGATGTTTATTTCTCCAAGTAATTACTTCCACTACATCCACAGTTTAAATTAAAGAAATAATAAACCACTGTTTATTGTTATTAACTGTGGATAGTTACTGCAAACAATTGCAAAGTGATTCAATGCATTTACACGTCTATTAATAGCATATCAAATGCACTGTTTGTGGCAACATGGTGGTTTTGGTATTTTTAAAAGGCCACACCAAATGAACCATATGCTACGAACGTGTTGTTAGACACCACAAAGATTTTCATGCCATGATAAATGGCTAGTGAGTCTATTCAAATTTCCAAGAACCTTTCTCTTGGATCTAGGAGCTGAGTTGGTCCTAAGTCTAGACCAATATGCACCTGTCCACTGAGAGGTCTTATTAACCCCAGCCATCTTGAAACTCCATCGCCTCAGCTGTAATCAGCAACCTGTTTTAAGAGCACTGATATTTTGGACATAAGGTAACACAACTTCTCCACTTCACACTTCTCCTAACCCATCATTCCTCTTCTTTGTTTCTCTCTCCACTGTTGTCAGCACTACCTCACTCAACATGAACAGCACACACCATATTTAGATATGTATGAGGTCATTTGCATTGACTATTTAAGGATGTTTTTGGTGGTAACCAGACAGGAGAGGCTCCTTTTCAAGAGCTGCAAGAGCTTTTTCAAGTAGAGATGACGTGCAGATGTGTTTTGATGACTGTTGTGCATGCATTTTCCTGTTGTTTTTTTTCTCTGGAATCCACATAAAGATTTATAAATGAGGCCCCTGGTTGTTTGTTAAAGGCTTTCCAGGTTTCAGTGTTCAGTGCAGGATGATTTAAGGTCCATACCACATTTTGCTACTGCACATTTCTCTGTCCTGACAGTGGGGTCACTAGTGAAGCACCATGGTCCACTGGCTCTCTTATCTGGATTCCTGCAGAAATTCTCTGGCAGGTTCAGCTCTGTTGTATTGAATTCACTGGAAACAAATTCAAATTCAAGTGAAATAAAGAACCAAGAAGAGAGTTTGACAAAGTTTTGGAGGGTCAAATCTCTCTGTGCTGATGTAACATAACTAACTCAAATAAACAACAACAACAAAAAAATCATATTAAATAACAAGCCCAGAGAATCTCATACGTACGTGATTCTGTGAGGAAAATTGCTTTTCCAGTATTGACATGGCTTTCCCGAGAGCGTGATATTGACATTACCTCTATAGTGTTCACCAGTATTAATGTAGCAGAGACCTGTCAAGCACATACCAGGTTTAAATAGAAAGCACTGCTCTACTATCAGTAGTGTCCACACTGAGATCAATATCTATCTGAAAATGTGTTTATTCCAGTTCATAGTTTCAATTTATCGTCAGTTCATCAGGAAGTTAACCCTTACCTTTCTGATCTATACAAGTTCGAATTCCTCTGACAGTATCCACATTTCTCTGTACCGTCGTGCCAGAACAAGCTGTGGGGCCACAGGAACATACATCAGATCAGTGCAGAAAGGGAAATAAAAGAAGGCAAAAGGAAATCTTGTTGCCATTATTTTGGCTATACAAAGCAAACAAAAGATTTAAAGCAGTCATTTTTTAAAAATGTAATTTCGCCCTCATATTTCGAATAAATAACTTAATGTAATCTTCAGCTGAATTACTGGAAATATTTTCTATTAATGTACAAATCTTGATTTTCCTGAATGAGCAAACAACATAATAGAAGTGTACATGTGTATACATGCAAAATACATTTTTTAACTAATTTATAGATTACAGAGATGAGCTAGAGTTAGAATAGTGGTAATTTACACATATCAGTCTGAAAGACACAGTCAAAAGTCTGTTTAAGAAATAAGTCTGAACATTGTACATAGAAAAAGGGTAGCTTAAAAAAACAACAAGAAAGGAATGCTAACTGTTCTTTATAACATAAACCAAACTGATGGTACAAGTAGACTATTATGAAAAAATTTGGAAGAAAAAGTCCCAGGAAATTTCTTGCCATTGATATATTTTATGTGAAAACCATATTAAATATATTAAGTAATGATTTACCTAATTGTGTAGTGACAACTTATTGAAACTGGGACTGATTTAGTAATCAGTCAGAAAAACAGATGGTGTAGGTTTGAACTTTGGTCCTGGTTCAATATCACATATTTACACAAAATGTGATTTCAGCTGACTCCTGGTTTAGAGAATCTTACCTAAGTATGTGCTCCAAAATACAGCCTAAAAAATAGAGAAAAGAAATAATTAAAGTTAGTATAAAGTAAAATACCCATTTGTAAGAAACTATGATGATAAAATACCTCTATAAGTACAGCGAGTACAGGAGAAATGTACATTTGAAACCCACAGAACTGGTAAAGTGTTGAGTTTAGATGAAACAGACCCAGTGTTGTTAGACAACAGCCGTGCCTACCGTTTTATCATTGGCTTCAAACACCTCTCGAGCTTCTTCATGGTCACAGATCTCCTCCACACATTCCCTTTCCAGATTCCCTCGCTTTAGCTCCTCAAAAGGCGTGTTTGCTCTCTTTGAACGGATAACCTGAGAAGCTGTCTTCTCTTCGATAAAAACTGCCAAAAAATAATAAGTGTCTTGTAACACAAATCAATAGACACCAATTCAAATCACTAAAAGTATGTGAGAATACTTTCATATATAATCATTTAGAGATACACTGCAAAAAATGACTTTCTTACTTAGTAGTTTTGTCTCTGTTTTAGTACAAATATCTAAAAATTAAAAAATTAAATCAAAATGCATTTCCTTGATAAGCAAAATGACCTAAGAAAGTAAGTTTAGTTTTTAGACAAATTCATGAATTCATGCTTAAGAAAAGCAAAGAAATCTGCCAATGGGGTAAGAAAAATAATACATTTAATATTTATTGTCTAAAAACTAGACTTAATTTCTAAGGTCCTAAGAATTTCTAGATATTTGTACTGAAAACGAGACAAAACTACTAAGTAAGAAAGTCATTTTTTGCAGTGTATAAACTGTCTTACCATCATAGCAGAGTGTAAGATGAAACACTTGACTGAGAAGAAGTGTGAGAAGCAGAGGTGCTGGTACTGCTCCCATTCTTTACAGTGACAAACGCTACAATCCTGAAAAGCCCTGGAACATCACACAGAGCTGGAAGACTGCTAACAAATCCCAGAAATCCTCCTCCTGCTGCTGTTCAAGTTAATATTGAACTACTGGAGTTCAAATAGAACAGAGATTATGTGTACTATGGAAGACTAGATCCATCTACATCCGCTCATATCACTCTAAACAGTGATTTAGCCGAGGTGTTCTGTACACTCTTAGTACACTTAGTGAGACTTTAATCATATAATTGAGTCAGATATCATTTCATAGCACAATGTTGCCATATCATGTGCAAACAATAGATATATTTTGAGTTGAAATACAGACACTGGTGCAGTTTGAGGTCAAATTTATCTGCTAGTTTCTAATTCGTCATTAAACTTGGATATTAATTACTAATGCTACTTCTGTCAGATGTTTTTCTTCATTAATGTAATTTGGGTTTTAGGTTTTAGACTTTCATCAAAAGGATATATGGGGTCAGGCCCTGAAAAGATCCATTTAAAGGAAAACAAATTGCATCCTACATGGTTTTTGAATGGGCCCATGTAGAAAAGGCACTATTTTAAATGCATCTGCCACTTAAGGCAAAATCAACAGATATATTTAGAAATGAGTCCAGACATGTTTTGAAAATGGCATTTGTCAGAGTAGATCTGTCAGGAAGTATTGTGAGGAGTGGGGATGACTAGGCCATAATGGGTAGAATGAGAGGATTGAAAAATGTCTTAATTTTTTTTTAAAAATGTGCAATCGCAACCGAATGATTCACTTTCTTCCATCCTTTAGGCTCAGTATGAAATTTCCAAACTTGTATGATGTTTGACAATCAGTGTCTGATCTAAATGAAAGAAATTACCCAGAAATAAAGTACCAGTTGCCACTTTTTTATTTAGAGAATATTTAATGAGCTGACAAACATTAACTCAACAACAAGATTCAATCCTCCTTGAGTTTGAGAATCTCTGCTATTCGTGATAGGTGGTACCTTTAAATACACAATCGGTAACTAATTCTACTAATTCTGAAAAAATGCATAGTTGTAACACTAATAAAACTACCTACAAAGTAATGTTTCAGATGAGATTTGTTTAGTCCACAGTGCTCAGATCTGGCACAAATAGTGATGACCTAAGGTTCAGTGTACAGATGTGTCAATATTTACTAATGTCTTTAACTCAGCTGTTTCAACCTTCTAATGAAATGTCGTAGCAAGTCACTGAACAGCAACAGATTCAATATATTTCAATGGTCTCTGCCACCAAGTTTAGTTCATCGTGATCTTGTAATACAACCACGTTACTGTTCTCGGCCTGCTCTTCCACAATATATTTTGTGTTGTCCTTCTGGTTCTCCGCTGGTACATGCTTAGCATTAGCATCAGGCTGCTGTAAATCAATACACTCCGCATTTGTGTCCTGTGCTTGAACCAAAATGCACTTAGTACTGTCAGTGGACACAACAATTTCTATAATGTCCTGACTAAGTTCCATCTGTTCCAAACCTCCTTCGGTTTCTGTAACAGAGTGAGGTGCCATCCTGGGATCCTGCATGTTGTGAACGAAAAACAAAGTTTGCTCCTTTATCTGCTTCCCTCCATCACCCTCCCACTGGTCCCTCACTTTATGGCGCGGTCTTCTAGGTCGCCCCCTAGTTGGCGCTATGTGTCTGGTCTCTGTCTGATCTGCGTGAACTCTCAGGTGGCGCTGTAGACTTTGCATCAACGTGTATTTGCTTCCGCATATCTCACATTTGTATGGCTTTTCTGCCAGGTGTGACTTCATGTGTCTACGCAGCTTGGTTGCCATTGTATACCCTTTCCCACAATCCTGGCACTTATAGGGCCTGTCATCTGCATGCAAACGCTCATGGGCCCGCAGTGTTTGTGGGTCCCGCAGTGCCTTGCCACACACAGGGCAGAGGTATGCCTCACCTGTGTGGCAAATCAGGTGCCGCTTCAGCTCGGGTGCCTGTGAGAAATGGCGCTCACAGTGTGGACACTCATAGGGTTTTTCGCCTGTGTGGAGGCGCAGGTGCCCTTGCAGGTTGTAACGCTGGCGGAAGCACTTGGCACAGTGTGGGCATGTATAAGGCCGCTCACCTGTGTGCAAACGCATATGGGCCCTAAGAGAGTTCCTGTTGGCAAGTTCTTTGCTGCACTCTGGGCATTTGATCCTGGGGACCCATTTGGCCTCATGGACTAACTTGTGAGCACGCAGAGATGGACGACGTGCAAAACCCTTGCCGCACACATCACACACAAATGGCTTCTCACCTGTGTGTAGCACTTGGTGTTCCTTGAGGTCACGTTTCAGACCATAGCTCTTGTCACAATGCTGACATTTGTAAGGTCGCTGTCCTCTGTGCAAAAGTAAGTGGGCATGATAACTCTCCTTGGATCTGTAATGTTTTCCACACTCTGTACAAGCATATGGCTTCAACTCAGAGTGTGTGACTTTGTGTTTCTTTAGGTGACAAAGCTGGAAGAAACTTTTTCCACACTCATCACACTTGTATATGCGCTTACGTGGAATCTCAATGTCTTCTGATCTCTCCTGTTCTCTTTGCACAGACCCTTCCTTGGCCATATTATCTGAGTTAGCATTCTCTTGGCTTTCTTGTCCATTTTCAGTTGTAGCCTGTTTGATCTGAGAGTTTTCAGTAACATGTGTCTCAATCCTACTTTTTTGCCTTTGCGATTGTTTGGTTAAACACCTGCTTAGTGAGTGAACTAAGCGGGGTTTCTTTGCCAGGCGACAGCTGGCTCTCACGGCCAGCTGAACCTGCTCAAGTGGTTCTGCTGGCTCAAGTGCTGTGGCTCCAGCAATATTCCCCAACTTCCCAGTGCCACATGTATCCATCACTTCTTTTGTATGTCTGTCTCTGCATTCCAGTACATTCCAATCTGCATTGCATTTCTTCTCTTTTGCTGTAAGCCACACAAATGCCATATGTTAAAAGTAAACTGGTAAAATAAATGCACATAAACCAAACACACGATCAGACCTAACATTAAAACCACTCACGGGGGAGTAAATAATACTGTTTAGCTTGTTATAGTGGTGTCTGTCATATGGTGGGATATAAGCAAGTGAACAATCATGCCGACTATGAAAGAAAGGCGTTTAGAACCCACAGTGCATTGCAGCTTCCTGTGTATGGGGCTTTGAAGCTGCAGAGCAATGAGAGTGTCCATGCTGACTCCCTGTTCACCCCCGAAGGCACCTACATTGGACATCAACTAAACATCAGAACTGGACCATGGAGCAATGTAAGAAGGTGCTGGGGGCAGTTGTATCTATTACCTAGGGAAGAGATGGCACCAGGATGCACTATGTGAATTTGTCAGAGGCAGTATGATGCTCTGGGTAATGTTCTGCTGGGAAAGCTTGGGTCCTGTGAATGTTACTTTGACACCTATCACCTACTTAAACACTGATGCAGACCAAGTTCACACATTTATTATAATATTATATTATAAGTATTCCCTAATGGTCTCTTTCAGTGGGATAATGCTCCCTGACACACTGCAAACATTGTTCAGGAATGGTCTGAGGAAAGTGTTCACTTGGCCTCCAGATTCCGAGAATCTCATTCCGATCGAGCATCTGTGGGATGTGCTGGGCAAACATCTCAAATCCATGAAGGCTCTTCCTCACAGCTTACAGGACTTTATGGATCTACTGTTAACGTCTTGGTGCCAGTCAACAAAGCACACCTTCAGAGGTCTCGTGGAGTCCATGCCTCAACAAGTCAGAGATTTTTTTTGACACAAGGCAGCCCTACATCATATTACAGGTGGTTTTAATGTTATGGCTGATCAGTGTACTTCTGCGCCATAATTGTTCCCTTTCTTTAAATTTTTTACCGTTATGAAGCTGAGAACAGACGCAATAATTATGCAACATATCAACTCCATCTGGTTATTTATTTTAACTATTATTCAACATATATATATAAAATACTTTTAGTGGAAAAGTCAAAATAGCACATATCTACATACCTTCCCCATTCACAGGTTCATTCAGAATTTTTGGAACTTCTGGCCAGACAAGGAGCTCTGTTCCCTGACTGATGTCCTTACAGGTCTTGAAACACAGTCTTCCATCCACCTCATGTATAATGACATTCCTCTGATCTTCACTTGGAGCACTACAAGCAAACCTGGACGTGTTGATAATTATTAAGAGAAGCTGGTAAATAAGACTAAACCCAAACATTGTTTTCATCCTATCTGAATTTATTATCAAACACATCACAGTACATGTAATTTGCTTAACATGATCAAGGTCAAACATCTTTCTTGTTGCATGAGACATGAGCAGGTAGAATGTAGCTAACTGAAAATGGAATTTTCTTCCATTTGCTTTCTATGTGGGTTTTATTGCTGTAACCCAAATATTGATGTCATACCTCATCCAGTAGGTTCGGTCGGAAATTTGTCCCTTAGCTGCTTCTAGACATCTGCTCACTTCAGCTGTCTGAAACATGAGAAATCAATTTGTTTTATCCTCCAGTTCATAGAAAGATTTATGGCATTAAAACTAGAAAGTAGCTTGTGTAAACAAATTATACCTCTTCTTTTACTTGCACTTTGTCTGGATCTTCCAGCCCCAGAAATGTTCCACTCTGTAAAGCCCATCCAACACACCACAACCCCATTTGCCCATCTTTCGATAGAGAGGGCCCTAAAGTCAGTCCCCGAGGTATTAACCTCAGCACACTATGAACAGATTCATTCACACACGCCATCAGGTCTTCATTCTGAGTAGATGTAGCCACTATGGAAACAAGAATAAACATGAATATACTGTTTATATACTGAGACAAGTTTCTCTCCATGTTCTCCCCAGTCTACATGGGTTTCTTTGTGTTATTTATCTTTATCTGTGTTTCTCTTTACTCTGTGTTCTTCTTTTTTTTATCCATGTCCTTGGAGAGTCTCCAAATCTACTGTGACCCTGACCAGGACAGTTACTGTAAAATAATTAAGATGAATGAATTCAATTCAATTCAATTTTATTTGTATAGCGCTTTTTACAATGGTCATTATCACAAAGCAGCTGTACACAATCAAAGACAGTTATGGAAAGTGAGAGTAGTGAATCAGTTTGTCCATCTCCTTCAAACTTATGACAACAAGCCAGGAATATTACTTTAAACTGCACAGATACAATAAAATGATGTGAATCCTATATTGAATATTTGTTGGGATCAAACATTGGTTATAAACATTTTACATTTTGCCTTAAGAGTCTAGATTTTTAAAGTAACCTATGATATCTATAGAACTGGTGCACATACAAAGACATGAAATGGATAATAGTAATTTCTCTATCAGGCATGTTTCAGCTCAGACTGTAAAGAAATGAAAGTTTGTTGTTAAATGAAAATTTATTGTAATTATTTTATATCAGTTAATAAAATTGGTATGGCACAACACTGTTAGTGTTGTTGTGTTAGTGTTAGTGTTGTAGGTTAATATGTATTAGGTTTCAAACTGAATAATACAAATGAACGTCGTAGCTATACACTTATTCGTTTAAACATTATAAATGTCTGGATAGGAATGCATTGCCGTAGTAAACTGATATATAATTAATTGTTTGCGTATTTATTTAATTTGTTAGAGCGGAAATGCCAGTTAGGTTTGTAGGTTTTTGTTTCACTAGCAGTCTGTTTGTTAGCTAACAACACCGAATAACTGCCCTGAACATTTTGTCTATTTAGTTTATTTAAGTGACAGTTTCAGCATGAGCGCAATGTTACTGTTCCCACTAACTGAGGGATGGGTTTCCTTTTCGCGTTGGCCACTCGAGTGCTTTCCTTTCAGCCGCGGAAACTCCGAGAAATTCGTAACGCTCCAACCAGCAACACATCCAGAACCCGGAAACCAACAACGTTTTCCTTGTGTTACAGTCTAACTCGTCCCCCTAAAACACATTCACCCCTTACGTCCAGTGAATGAGGGGAAAGAAGCAGAAATACGATTCACGCGTTTCATTTTCAGAGCTTTTACTCACACAACTAAAGAGTTGCTACGTGTGTGACACTAGGTGACATTTCAAGCTCCAGTTAACCCAGTATGCGGTATCTAGAATATCTAGAACCAGAAGATATGAATACATCATTCCTATCTTGTAACTGCATTGGCTCCAAATCAAATTGCATTAATTATAAAATGCAATTACTGACCAAAAATTATTGAATGGTTTAGTGCCAAAGTACCGGAGTGAACTTTTGGTTTTTTCATTATCTGCCGCATCTACTTTGATCAAAAGCTGAAGGCTATTAAGCGTTTTCTCACAGACCCAACAGTTATGCCTTATAATTACAGACTTATAATTAGTGATCGGGACTCAAACACAGTCTCAATGTTTAAGTTCAGAAAGAAAACATTTGTTTAGTCAAGCTTTTTATGAATATTATTTCTTAAGTAAAGAAGCAGATCTGGAGGGTTCATGGTCTTAGAGTGTTTTGTGAACAGAGATGACTAGATGCTGTCGCCTTACCACTCTCACATGTTCACTCAGTTTTGCTGACTGTGCAGTGGTTGGATGCTTGATGTCCTAACTTATGCCGTCATAGTTAGTCTTTCTAGAGTCCCTGCCTGCACTTTGCACATTGTCCTTAACCATGTTCTGAGTTCCCAGTATCTTCTCTCCTGACCTGCTTGATACTTCCTGATGCCCTATGTACCTTACAACCCTATGTACCTTACCTTCCTGATGCCCTATGTGCATACAACAAGTCTCTTCTCTGTCCTAGCACCCAAGTGGTGGAACGAAATTCCTCTGGAGGTTCGAACAGCTGAGTCACTGACTGTCTTCAAAAGATGATTGAAGACCCACCTCTTCACAAAATACTTGTCCTAGCACTTTCTTCCCTGGTTTAAGACACTCCAGCTGGTTCTGAGGACTTGTGTCTACAGTTCCTACACACACAATGTGACTGTTTATTCCTGTCACCT
>JAOTRN010000001.1:29486725-29498140 GCA_028566695.1 Bagroides melapterus
TTATATTATATATTAGATTAGGTTAGATTAGTTTCAACTTTATTGTCATCACACATATTTATTAGTGCTGGAGCTTCTTGGCTAATTGTTCTTCAGTAAGAACAGCACAGAGTTCATGCCTAAGCATTGACTGTTGCTTTTTTGGACATATATTAATACCAGCTCAAATAATCTTTGGTGTTCATTACAGAGGTATGCAACTGCCCATAGGCTGCCTGAGAAGCATCACGGAAGACATGAACTTCTCATTCCATCACTGGAACATAGAGTGTGGCTGACACATAATGCTGAAGTATGGTGATCAGTAGTAGATGCCCCAGATCAGCTTCTCATGCCAGGCTGTCTTCAGTTCTGAGGAAGGAGTGGGTCACCCCATTTCCTTTCCTTTGTCCACAATTGTCATACTAGATTTTTAGCCCTAGTCATGAGTGGTAATATGTAGCCCTAGGGGTCATACTTCCTGGTGAGTACCAAATATATATTTCTCATTGTTACCTCCTGCTAAAACAGCGTACAATTAGGAGCATAAAAGCAGCAATAAATTTACTGTTGCATCCCATCACCCTGCTGGCAATGGGTGAAAACGTCACTGTACTGAACATGTCACACAACATGAGCTGCAGGTTGTTATGAACAGGACACGTATTACATGTCATTGCACAAATCAGGTGGACTTTTGATCTGTCTCACCACAAGGACCTCAGTTGGGGTCTGCCATTGGAGAGGAGGCAGACATGGTGGAATATTTCTACTTGATGTTCTCAAAAGTGAATTAAGATTCGAAGGAGAGAGGGGTCTAACATAGGTCCAGGTACCAACAGCTTGAAGAAATTTTTCCCGTTGCAGGAGTATGAGCTATTAAACACTATATCCTTAGATCACAGCATCATAGAGCAAATACCATGATTCTTTAGACTGGTCTGCTCCTTAAAGAGGTATTTTATTGTCATAACCAGCTTTCTCCAGTCTGGATGTTCAGTACTGCAGAGATTGCACATTTGGGGTGTGTAACAGTGTCATGTTTTCCTGGTCAAAAGAGCTGTGATGTATCGATCAACTCCATCTACTTTTACCTGCAATGTTTGTGCCTCCAGAACTAGAGATGTTTGCATGGGCCTTGGAAGGATCAGCCAAGGCAAGTTCTGACAGTTGCTGGACCGCCAGGTGGAGCCAGTCAAACTGGTTCAACTGGGCTGATGAGCTTAGTGCGATCTGAATCAATAAGCAGTAGGGAAGAAGCCCTGATCAGAGGCGGAATGGGTATCCCTATGAAGGGTCTGTACCTTCCTGGATGATACTCACTTGGTAGATGTAGTCTGCTAGGCCAAATTGGTCTGCTGTAAATGCTCTTTTTTGGGAACTACCGGGTTTTGATAAGCTGATGTTTATGGAAGTGCCATACAATGTCTTGATGTCTTGATGCTCCATCTATGAAATCAGTCTCAGTTTGGGGAGAGGAGGCTTGGATTATTCTGTTATAAAGTTGGGTTCTGTTCAGGTCTGAAAATTTACAGCAGAAAAGGCTCTGTCTTTATCCAGCATGTCTTGCTCTAAACATTATATTTCAGAAACTGAATGTAATGGGACATTATTATCTGCACACTATCTTTCAAATACTATGATTATATAAAGAGAATAGAAATCTGAATTGTCACATTCAAGGGAAGTCCAGTTAAATTTAAATTCAACCACTTAAAGGCCAGACACAGTTGATTTCTGGGGAGAAGGGTGGAATATTTTTCCCTGCGCATTTGAGAGGTCATTGCAAATTGGTAATGACAATGTCCACCACCAACAGTCTCCCCAGTCAACACAGTATGTTCAGATTAATCATCTACAGTGTCTCCCCAATCAGGCTCAGCAATTGGTCTGCCATGAAATTGGTGCTTACATAACACGTTCCATGTTGTCATGTTTTTTTTTTTTGTTTTTATCTGATTTTTTGAGAACATGATTTCACTCTGGAATCCATGCAACATTTTATAAATGAGGCTCCTGATCATTAAATGAAATAAAAAAAGATGCATTTTAATTGCATATATGTAATTCAACAGAAAAGGTCGGGCCATCTTTTGCAAATATCTCCCAATTGCCAATTTCAAGTCAAACAGTGTCTAAATATAGTCCAATTCACACTTAATGTATTTAGTAACATTATTTGATGTAGAATATATTTTACAGTAATTACACTTTTTTGCCACAGCAGATCTGCATATTTGATTTGGCACAGGTTTTATGCATATGGCTTGGGACCAGCACAAAGAGTTAACCCCACAGTGGCTGGGATTTTCCATTAATTACAGTGATTGTCTAAATCCTATTGTTATAATTATCTTATTACTTATTTTACTAATGTAATTTATTTCCATGTTTTAATTTTACTTAAGTGATTTTAAATAAATGTTCAAAATTATTCCAGTATATAACCATGCTGACACAGCAGTTTCCACACTGATTTTATTCTGACAAACCTAAATTTAAAATTAAATTCCATGTCTTGACACCCATTTACATATTTTGTCATTTTCTATATTTAGTAAAGTTCTCATATCAAGTCATAATTTGTCACCATACCCAAAGACCTTAATTCATACTGTTTATACTGAGTTACAACACACAACCTCCATATAGTGATATGATTATATATGTGTAGCAGCTCCTTGCAACACCACCTTCTTGTTGGCGTACAGGCTTGTTGGCTAGCCCAGACAGATGACAAATACAAAATCACAACTCAAATCTTTTATTATTAATGTCATTTTTCTGTTGTCACTTCCATAAAAATGCTCTAGCATTCCTAGAAGTTTAACAGTGGTACACACTCATTTTGACTTTCAGGGTTGCAGAAAAATGAGCTGGGTTGCCCAATGAGGTACAATCAAAAATTTTTAGCCCTCATCCAAGAAAATAATCAACCTGTATGTTTAATTTACTCTTAATAATGATTATACAGCGAATTTGGCCAAAATCTTCTTTCTTCCACCATAGATCCAGAAAAACCCCAAAATATTTATCAGATATTGTAAATTTCAGTGTGACGCACGAAACTAACGGTTAAAATCTACACAAACTGAGTGTCATTAATCAAAATCAGTGTTTTTCAAGCTTAAAAAGATCATTGCATATTATGCATTTTCTATTGGGGTGCCACCAAATCTAGAGAATTGTTTTAATGCTGAAAAGTAATGTATGCATTTTATATAACAAACACTATTTAAATGAAATTTTACTTCAACTTCTGCCAAGTTACCTTTATGACCCTTCACAACAATCACACAATTTTGACAGTACTTTTGTTAGTTTTCAGATCTGCATATGCATATATTCACACAATCAAACATATCCAGGTGAAAAAAACAAACACATCCAAGCACCCCAATTAAAGGCATACTGGGATTCATTGAGATCAGTCAGAATGTTAATACAAATACAGCCCAAATTTGAACAAGTCTTTAAAGATGGGGGAAAGAAAGAAAGAAATCAATCGATCACATCTCTCGGTCATTGTAACAGTGGGCTGTATGCACTCTAGAGCTCAGCTGGGCATGCTCACTTTCCACAGGGCAAACCTGGTCGGGTTTGAGGAACCACGCAAATCTGAATATTACAGCCTGTGTGGGGCCACTTACAAGCATGTGCACATACATACACACATGCAGCACAGAGAATCAGGAGCTACCATTTAATACAACTCATTATTTTAATAGCTACATTTACAGCTTCAGTATCAGAAGAACTTTTAGTCAGTTCTTCTTTTAGTCAATGCAGATAAGTGCTTGGAGGCAAAATCATTCCTATGAGACCCATTAAGCAAATGGCTCGATTAGAACTCGATGGTTTTTTTTTTTTTTTGGAATGAGAGGCAACAAAATGTATATAAATTTAAATACTACAGAATTTCCTAGGCATATCTGATATTAAGCCTCTAGTAAAAGAGGTATTTTTGATACAAATATTAAAATAATATTTCCAAATCAAAGCAACTTTTGGTGAGGACATTGAAAAAAAAAAAAAAAAAAAATGGGTACACAAAAAAAAACAAACAAAAAAAAACCCCAATCATCATAGGTGCATACAAAAGATTTAGAGTTTCCCCACCCAATCCTTCTCATGTTTAGATTATGCTGTTGGCAGGTCCTATTCAGAAAAATCGCTTCTGGTCAATGGCGTACATCTTCCCCACTGGCACCTTCCTGAAGAATAAACTGTTGCCTCTGCTCATATTTCCCTAAAAGAGACAAGGGAAAAAAAGCAAAGTGCTCAGACATTTAAATCAATTCCACTGGATGGTGTGCAGATTAAATTGTTTTTAAACGCTGCTTATTATTCAATTAGGCTGAAATATATCTGATATATATTCTACCCATCACATTTTAACGCTGCTACTAACTGCTGCCATCAAACAGTATATCTACATATGTTTAGAATAATAAAGTATCCTTATTTGCACACAGTCTGTACACTGGTCAACACTATTATTATTATCCATGTCTTGTAGTCTACTGTATTGTCTGCCTGCCTGGTTCTGTTTGTACTTAATGTTAAAAGGTTAATTTACTTTTTTAGCCCTTAGTTCTGTGTTTTGTAGCTCTGTGTCTTTATGTAGCACCAGGGTCCTAGAGGAGCCTAGTTTCATTTCACTACATACTGCATCCCCTATATACGGTCAAAATGACAATAAAAGCTTGACTTGAGTAACTCTACAGAGCAATTTATTTAAAAACACAATGTGGTCACAAAAGTAAAAAACATAAATCCACTGAATTAACCCAAACATACATCATTATGCTCTCAACTGAGGTCAGAAAGAGTCCTATAGAGGTCATACTATTTAATAATGACTAATAACTGGGGAAGCAAACAGACCTCCGCTATATGAAGCAAACTTATTCTGGTTGCTTACTGACCTCTCGACTCAGGTGTCTCCAGCAGTCAATCCAGGTTTTATAGGTTTCCGCGTAAGGGGGTACACCACCAGCCAACCTAAGTAAAGTACAGAGAAAATGTGGATGAGGAAAACACTGGATGTTAGCTTTAGAGATTCACCAAACAAAGAGCTACTTGATTGAATTTAATGATGACTAACAAAAAACAACAAAACTATAGAGCATGTACATACCACGGTTACAACACACCCACTTGTCACTTAGTTCAGATGTAGATACAAAAGAATTTTACATTCAGGAAAGCAGGAACGTTTACAGTACAAGTTTTTGTATGTACTGCAATTATAATGTACAGCATTTAGTAAGAAAAAATGTCCATGTAAACTTTTCTCATGTCTACAACAGACATGTGACATCTTATTCCTCTGAGCTTGTGCTGACTGAGCTCGGTTTACTGTCTGTGGGCTGTTGTACATGTTTCTTCCCATGTTTCTCTTTGTCTCCTCCTTTCTACTTTTCAGTGATAACTCAAATTTGACATGAAGCATGTTAAAATGCCTAGATCTTACAGAATTCTCATTCAAAGTGTGTAAAGGTTCAAAAGTGTTGGTGACGAGTTTGTGGTTTCTGAACGTAAGGATTTTTTTTCCCACTTAATTTCATGTTCGTAGTTTTTCTTGGCTTATGTTCCTCAATACGGGACACAGAAATAGAACAAAGTATGCTTCATAAATAAACACCATGAAAGCTCACTGTAAGAAGCATAATTATGTGAGGAGGTGCCTTTTTTGTGCGACAGGTTTAAAATGAGTCTTATAGAGCTGGTTATATTCCTTCAAAGATCTTTATATTCGACAAATACGCAAGCAAATCTTTATAATGCACCACGCACAGAGTACATGTATGCACAACACCGTATGCACAAAACCGTATGCACAACACAGTATGGACACAGTATGCACAACAGCCAAAGAATGTCCACCATTCCGCAAATACAATGAGCCTCTGTGGCCAACAAGAGACTCCCTCTGTCCTCAACACAAACATCTATATAACCTTTTCAGAATAAAATAACATGGACTCTTCTGTAGTTTGCCTAGTGATTACATCACGATGTGCAGCAGCAGGTGACAGATAGCTGGATCTCTGTAAAATGAAAGTATGTGCACTGAGGATGTTTCTGGATTCATTGCAAGCATTAGAGACTAAATACAGGACTCGAGAATCAACTCCAGGCACAACAAACCTTTTCAAGAAATATGAAAAAGCTTTAAAAATAAAAAGGCGAACACTTACCCACAGTTATTGACAGTCATCAGGTTAGAGACCAACACAAAAGGGTACGTCAGCATACTGGCCAAAAACTGAATGTGACAGAACAAAGGGGGGGGGGGGGACACATTAGTTTGCCAATTACTCAATATATAAGGTTGTTACTCCAAACCTCAGAAATGTTACTCACCCCAGTGGCAGCCTGATAGCAGTTCTTCATTTCACTCGTATGACTCATCTACAACAAACAAAACATTATAAAGCCTTTTAACGACTTATTGTTGATTTTCAGAGTGACAGGGACTGCCGAATTGTTAACATTAAATGTAATAGACAGATCACAATCAGACGTTCATACTTACTGAGTCATCTATTGCATACGAGTTGATAAAGTGAGCAAGCATGTTGCAGATCCACAGAGAGAAGACATCGCCAAGAAGACGTGGGACAAGGCCACTATGAAATGGACAGACAGACACACAAACACCTTCAGACGCAGTACTGCATGAAGTGAAGGAGCATGCATGCTCAAAAGGAGTATGAGATTTGAAATTAATTTTATTACATACGCAAAAAAGCCAAGTATTCCCTCTTCTCTGTAGATAGTGATAATGGAATCAAAGACACCACTGAAAAGAGTGACAGAACATCACTGTTAGCAAAATGAAAAACACTGTATGGAAGGAAGAGGAGGAGTGGGGATCCGAGACTGACCTATACTTGGTTTCTCTTCCGATAAATTGGACTATGCATCTAAGGGTGATCACTGTAATGAAGAAGAATTAAAACATTCAGAGCACAAGCAAAACTGGTGAAAGTGTACATTTTTTAATCAAACATATACAGAAAAGCAATACCATGGAATGGATGCGTGACGATTGTGGCACAGGACCGTGCTATCATCTCCTTTGTTGTCTGTCGAGGAAAAAAAAAAGGTTTTCTTTTTATAAAGATCTAATCTGTCGGTAGAATCGGTACCATAATACTGCAGTACAATAATAAGGGAGGCTCTAGGGCTATCAGGTTTGACAGAGCATGTGTGTCACTTGTGCAGGTGAAAAACAACACTTTATTGACCCACCTCATTGACTACATGCTGCAAAGATCCCTCCTCTGTTTTCTGGCCAGGGTTCATGACCTTAAAACAGACCAATGTGTTTAACCAAGAACAGAAATCAATTTTCAGAGCATTTGTTTCATTTAACAAACTGCAATACTTTCATTTTTGTCTATGTCATACATATACATACACACAAAAACACACAATCACAGTGTGTGTAGTTCCCTTACCTCCAGTTTGTTCTCCTGGCATTTCTATAGAGAATAAAATAATTGAGTTATTAATAAGCCATATATAAATAACCACCTCAGCTGTCACATGCATGCCGGTTCTAAACTAAGGTTATACAAGGTGAAAGCTTCATACAGCAGATTCTCATATATGGTTGCATTGATTAACATAGCAAACAATTAGCTGAATGAACAAGGCTTTAATTATAACATCCAAAACACACAAAAATATTTGATAGTCATTTTGATTTGCTAAAATAATTTTGTTAATTTCCTCATCTGCCTTTTCTTTGATACAGAGCTATTTGTCTGAATGAAGATAGAAGACAGCCGACACTGTCACTGAGCCATTAAGTGAGGGTCTTTAACCTTTAAGAGATTACCTGAACTTAAAGTGATTTTGGAAATAAAATATCAATATAAGGCTGCTTTCACATCTATTCATCTAGTTCATTTCCCCAGTCTAAATAATAATCATGGCTCATTTTATTTTTTATTTCTACAGTATATAATTGAAATGAAAAAATAAATAAAAAATAGCCCAAAGTATACTGAACATACCTTATATGTTTGCATCCCTTTAAACAGTTGGATTGATTACGCTCTCATTTACCAGAGTCATCAGATTTTTTTTCCAATTTGTTTTTTCCTTTCTTGACTCAACTTATCAGTTAATCAACCAGCATAATAAATGTGCTAAAACAGAGGAAAACACCCAACTGTGAATCATTTCCTCAAAGACTGGAAAATAATTGTACCTGCAGCACTTTACTGTGGACAATGGTGCCGATGGTCCCTGCACACAGTCTGGGGGTAAGACCTTTAAACAGGCCTGCCTTCCCATCGATCTTTATTATGTGTTTTGCTGTTACAGAGATAAAATGTAGTTTATGCAAGTCTAATCATTTTTAGCACATGAACCATCCCTAATTTATGCTGTAATTAATCACATTTCAAAAGAACTATCCAGACACAGAATATGCAACCAACAATCTTTCTTAAAGCCCAGGTCTGTCAGATTTCTGTCGTTTTTTATTTTGTTAACAATTAATAGCTCAATAGCTTTGAGCCATTTTGAATCTAAAAAAGGAAAATCAATCAGAGCACAATCACTGCACAGTAGTTTTAGCTGACAATGAATAAATAAATAAATAAATAAATAAATAAATAAATAAATATTTAAAAAAAAAAAGAGAACCAACAACGTCTACAGTGAGGGGCGAGGGTATAAAAATCCACCGCTTAAAGAAGACTTTGAGAGCAGAAATACTGAGGTCACACCATGATGCAAACCAATCATCAGCAGTAAGAATCAGAAGGCCAAACTGGAAATTGCAATGAAAATACAGAGATAAGTCACAAAAAGTCCAAATTGTGGAGAAAGAACAACCAGCTCATGATCTAAAACATTTATGCATGGGGGAGCTGGTGTCATGTCTTACTTCCAGAATAGGCTCTCAAATATTAATGTTGATGTAACTCATGTACAGGAAATTCAGAAATGTACAGAAACATTATGTCTGCAAATTGGGTAGGTTTTATATATGAGCAACATTCCACCTCATGAAGAGTAGACTGATGGAAAATAATGACAAAAACAAAAAAAGGAAAAAAAAAAAAGGAAAAAAAAAAAAAAAAAAAGTAAAAAAAAAAAAAACAAAAAAAAAAAACCTACAATCCTAGAAAAGCATAACAAAAAAGAAGAAGCAACAAACAGGGGGTCATCGACTTATTGCAAGCAAGAGATATGCAACCAAATTGCAAGCGTTATGGGTTTGTGAGATGAAAAATCTACTATGGTCCATGAGCAATAGGAACAAATAACTACAAGTCACAAAAGAGTGATGTGTGCTTTGCATTCCCAAGCAGTGCTATATACAATCATGTAAGAATATGACGCCACAAGATATTTTGTAAAGTAGTGCAATGGCACATAAGCTCTCTTCACTAAAGTAATATTATTGGCTCAGCTCAAATGTTCCACATGTTAATAGATTTAATTCACTATATGGAATTAAAATCAATAAGCTTACCATAAGCAAAGAGTCCAGGAAGCTGATACACCTGTCTGCCAAACAAGTTTCTGCCAAGAGTAGGCGGAAGAGGTTCATGTCCCACCTGAAATTCAAAAACAAAACAAAACAAAAAAATATATATATGGTTATTATGGATTTAAATCAAGTGTGAGGATTTTTTTTTAACTGGTCTTACATGTTTATATTGCATTAGTGTGTTAGGCTTTGTATTAGCTTCATTCAAATCTATGCTTCTTCCTTCCAAACTTTATATTCTGTTTAATAAGAGGTTGTACATCGATATGGATAAGAAAAAAAGTAAGAAAAACAAACAAACAAAAAAAATGGTTACAGAATATTTTATTCAATTGTATTCAAATGTTGCATTATGTATTAAAATTAAAATTGGCAGTACATTTATTTTTCAGTTCAGATCTGTTTTATTCCAATAAACTTCAGATATATTTCCTTCATGTAACAGTTTAATAAGAAAATGACAATTTATTAAAAAATTCTAACTAGTTTGTGTCGTCATATAGCGACTTGTACAAACTTTTATCACACGGAATACTATTGATACTTCCACCTAAAAAGAGGACAAGACTACACTGACAGTATCCACTAAGACAAATATGATTAGATAACTGGTACAAAAATCTTTATAGCCCTGTCGGATTATTTTTAATTAAAAATGTTGCCTATCGTGTATACAACCATAACACCAATAACCTTCATCTACACTACATCAAAGGACATTGTAAATGGTTAGATAATTCGACATTATTATCTGGAGAGGTTGTACACAGTATTCTGACTGAGCCTGAGCTTATCCAGCTTTCTGTTTGACAGACCAGTGAACACACTTGACCGGTGGGTTCATAACCTGATCATAAGGACATTAAAGAAAACAAATACCAAATTGCTTCTTACTGATTGTTCAGTGCACCTTACAGAGTGTACAGGCCAGTGTTACTGAATATCTCAATTAGTACACTTATAAAAGAAGCAGGAAACCTTGAATTTAACCCAGGTTACAAGCAGCTAACATTGCTATTGCTAAATGACAGCAGCATCGTAAGGGAGGACAACACAACATTTTCTGATGCTTCATGAAATATTTTGGCACATTGCTGATTAAAGCACAATAGTCTGCTCTCAGTTCATTTTTATACATTTTGCTCGACAGGAACAGTTAACCTTTACTAAATAGCAACCTAGCTAATTATCCGGCAGCGTCGCGTATTTGTAGAAAAAAATGTAGACAGGAGCCATCGTTTCAACTTTCGCAGATATGACACAAACGCTTACCTGTATTAAAACCTTAATGTACATAAGAGGGTGGGAAAGGACAGTCAGCCCGGACCCTAATAGTACTTGGCCACATGTTTCCGCCATTATTACGTCCCCCTCCTTTACAGGAAAGAAATTTTGGTAACGCAATGGGGTTCGTCACGTGATAACGGTCGCGCTTCAAACCTAGTCATGTGACTAAATTTAACCGGGAACAAAATTAAGGTAACGTGGTTGCGTTAACGTCGTTGCCATCTTGGAGGGGACGCTAAACATAGTTCATCTACCTAACTTCCGTTTAGATCGCAGGTTCCCAACACACATCATGGAGTATCCCGCTCCTGTAGTGTCCCTGCTTCCACCAGATCTCATTTATCTAATCCACTAATTAATTAAGAGCCTTTCCTGAGTTGAGGTCTGTATGTTAGAGCAGGGAAATCAGTAAAACGTGCAGGACTCGTGTGTTGTAATTTATCCTAAGCGATAGAGCCATATAATAATGGTCACAATACATTATTGTCAAGGGACTTTGAAAAACACTCTTAGAAGCTCCGAAAATAATAATAAAGCCAAGCAGCTTTTATTGTCATTTCAACCATTATTATTATTATTATTATTATTATTATTATTATTATTAATAATAATAATAATAATAATAATAA
>JAOTRN010000001.1:29599082-29610138 GCA_028566695.1 Bagroides melapterus
AATTATACAAATTGTAGATGAGTGAGATGTCCTGTCCCCAGTGTAAGACTGATGGTGGTCTTTATCTGATGAAATTAATAAAGTCACGTTATTAAATTCACCGAAAAATCTTGTTGTGTCTCCGCGGGTCCGCCATATTGTTCGCGCTCATAATATTAAAGACGCAGTTAATATGTAGACTTTAAAGCCGGTTTAACTCTACATTCAATACTACAGCAGAACCCGTCAGCACACACTACCGGAAATACCGTCATTCTCCTTCCCCTTGTTCGGGTGACATCGAGTGTTAGCGCTACCTACAGGGCTGGAGTGTGAGTAGAGAAGAGCTCCGTGTTCAGGCAGTGTGTGTATGATGTACAGGAACTTTTCTATTGTAAAATAGAATAGAATTATAAAGAGTTTGAAAGATCTAAAACCTCTCATACTGTATATTTACTAAAAAAAAAAAAAGGTACTGAAACACACATGAGGTGGTTAGAGAGGATTTGATTTTCAGATGATTTTTAATAATTTGAGAATTTGAATTCCTACAGGTTGGTGGGAAGTGTTGTTAGTATCTGAACTGTGTTTTGTGTGTGTGTGTGTGTGTGTGTTCTCTCATGGTTAATAAACTGTATTATATTATTCCAATGGATCTTTACTGTTTTAACTTGTGCATATATTTACTCATTTACCTGTTAGGTAATGCATAAATATAAACATAAAAATATATCACTCCATAACAGAAAGAAACACAAAAAGAAGTCATTAAGGGAAGCAATAAATTAATAAACGATCACAAAACAGTCCTGTTGTTTAATGTATTGGTTTATTTTTGTATGCATTGATTTACTTTGATGCGTAATTTGTTAATGAGTTTAATTCTGATTTGATGTTATTTATCTCTGTACACTCAACATACTCTGGTACAGGAAAGTCACAAGGATCTGAAAAATTATTAGAATCTTTTTTATTGTAATAATAAAAACACAGAGATTTAATGTAAATGTGATGCTGTGTCGTTATCACTAAAAATGTGGAAGCTCAGTAACTGATAAAACAAACAGAATATCGCAGTGCAGCCATTATTCTCTCTCTCTCTCTCTCACTCTCTCACACACACATAATTTATATACACATAACTCTTAAATAATAATCAAATATGATTGACTCCCTGTAGCAGATTTACATTTACAGATGCCCATAACCAGGGTGAGATTTACACTGATATACAAACATCAACAGCCAATAAGAAACAAGAAGGTGGAGCTAAAGTCTCTATAATAGTACTTCACAATATTTATGTCCAACAATGGTTAATTATTATTATTATTATTATTATTATCAGACAGGACAGTTGTAGAGTGGGTCATGTGGTCTGCTCACATACCATTGCTTCCAGGTTCCAGGTTCTAATCCTGTCTGTCTGGGTTTTCACTGGGGCCCCTGGTTTCCTTCAAATACATACAGGTGGACTGTCTATACTAAACTGCCCCTATATATATATATATATATATATGAGGAAGTGTGAGTGTGTGTTTAGTGAAAATTAATTCTTCTTCTTCTCATTATTATTATTATTACCTGGCTGTAGTTGTGTTCTGTTTCTGCTTCACTTTAGTTGTGTGTTTAACAGATGAAGTAGCTTTGGTTCGATTACCACTATGTGTGACGGGTGTCTGTGAGCTTGTGATGGTCCTGCCAATCATGCGTTGGGGGGAGGGGCTATGTGTCCTGTGGGTGGAGTTTAAGCTGCGGGAGGTGGTGAAGATGCAGCGTAGCGGGGTTCGAGGACTGGCCGGCCGGGATATAGCAGATTTAGACCTTAGAGTGGCTCCAGCCTGCACATGCATCGGCCTAAAATAAAAAAATAAATAAAGTAAATAAAAATAATCAACATCACAATGACATAAGAAAGGTGAAAGAAAGTGAGTGGATAAATATTTAGTTCTTAACATTGTTTTCATTACAATACACAATAAACCTCACACACAACACAGTCCTTCACATTTAATCAGAGAGGAACAAGGGTATAAAGATCACATTACAACAATAACAACAATAACAACAACAACAACAACAACAACAACAATAATAATAACAATAATAATAATACCCAGTATTTGCACTGTTTGTTGTGGTTTCAGGTTTCACAGTGGATTTAGCAGCGATGGCTAACAGAAGCTTAGCAGTTCTTTTGACAGGTGTTATGGGTCGAGGGATCCTGCTGCTCCACCCCTCACCCCATCGCTCCCTCGCTTCCTGTTTGACCTTCCCAATCGAATCATCTGATTGGTGCGTGTCCTCCTCAGTGGTGGACAGAGTCTCTGAGGCTCTCCTGGGCTCATCTCCAGAGGAAATTGAAGAAGATGCCCTGGAATTCAATGCCTGCCTCTGTCTCTCCAGCACCATTCGTGCAAACTCCTGCTGCTTAGAGCATTTCCGAGTTTGATCCCAGGGTAGTGATGGACCTGCAGCAGCACTATCCTCCGATACCAGGATGGGGATCCGACTCCTGCTCCTCAGATGAGAAGATGTGCCTTTATCAACAGGTTTGTGTTTTCCTTTCCCTGTCCCATGCTGGAACTCATCTTTGGGATTCTCTGTTAAAGCTTTTCTTTGGACACCTTGCTGAGTCCCCATGGAAAAAGGAGAAATATTCATATCCACTTTGGCGGGAACATGGCCTCGCACAGGTCCATTAAGAGCATTATGTTGTTGAACTTCTGCTGGGGTACAAGATGGGATTTTAGACCAGATACCTCCTGCTTCCAGAGTGATGGTTCTGGATTGAGGTTCCACCTCACATCGAAGGTGCTCAGATACCTCAGGACTCTCTGTCTGAAATTGAGCTACTCTGGATGACATGATGTTCAGATGTGTGGTCTCAGCAATGTGGATGAAGGTTCTCTCTACTTTGGTGAAAGGAGGAGATGCAGCAGAACCAGATGTAACCAGTACAGTGGCTAAGGGACTGGTTTTCTGTCTGACTAAACTGGAGACGCCAAGATCATCTGGATATAAACCCTGGTTCTTGAAAGGATCTTCTTCTACATGTTCCTTGGTAAATGGAGGATATGTAGAAGCAGCTTGATGGTTAGACCCTTGTTTGACTCCGAACCCAGGAGTCCTACCATCATTTTCCTTGTTCTGATTTTCTAAAGGTGCTGGTTGTTGCTTCTGCATCTTGGTCACAGGAGTAGGAGAAGCAGTGCTGATAAGTGGGTCACATTTCTGTTGTGATAATCTGATGATTCCACCATTTCCCTCATCACAATATTTTGTTGAAGCTTGTTGGTTTTTCTCCAAGAAAAATGTCTGGCGGCCCACAGCTTCCTTTTCACTCTGAAGAACGTTGGTTCCGGTTCCAGAATTCTGAGATTTCCTCATGTCTCCAGGTGAGAACAGAACTAGAGTTTTAGATATGTCCTCTTGATCCAGATCCACATCAGCCACCGAACCTGGATCTCTGGGACCCTTCTGAGGGTCAATGGCTAATAAAGTTGAAGGTGGTCCATCCTGGCTCTGATCCAAACTGTCAGACTCGCTCTTTGTCACATCGTCTTCCCTCAGTCCGTCGTTTTGTGTGTCAGGGGGCGTGGCCATAAAGCCCCGGCACTGATGGAGGCTTCCAGTTAGCATGACAGTGAGGAAATCTGCTCTCTTAGACTGAAGTTTTGGAAGGATGTGGAACATTTCTTTCTCAGAAAATAGCGCTTTGGTCCGAAAGTCTGTCAGAGATGGGGGAGTATCCCTAGATAGGGAAATCTATAAGGGGGGAAAAAACAAACAAAACTCGTCAGTAATTGTGCTGAGAAATAGCAAGTCCTGCTACAAAGACTTTTAAAACATTTAGAAACAAATCAGAGAAAGTGGCATTTAACCTAAACAAAACCATAAAGAAGCAGGAGACAAAGGAACAGTAGTGATCTAAAAATCTTATACCACAATGATCATGAATTGTAAATTTAGCAGGTGAAGGAACAACTGACTGTAGCTGCTATAAAATACAAACAGGAAGTGGAATGTTCTTCATTTATCACTTTAATGTTATTTTGGTTTTGTACATCAGATTTTCAGATTGTCTCTGTTACATATTCTGATAAAAAAGGCACAAAAATGCAGATTTTCCCTTTTTAACATCAGAGTGAATCCAGACATACTGCTTTATTATTCAGTACATAAGACACTCTACCCAGCCACATCACATGCGTTTAACACAACCTATACATTAATTTTACACACCCACCCACCCACACACACACACACACACACACAGTATAGAAACACATACACTTGTGTGTTTACTCCTGATTAGAAAAGTTCCATATACATGCTGTAACTGTATATAAGCATACACCATATTTACATCCATTCACAAGTTTAAATCATTTATTTACATTCACAAAACAAATGTGTATAGTACAGAATTACTGAATTATCATACAGAGCAGACATGGGCTCATAATGATCCATATCAGGATTGTACTCCTGAAAATACATACATACCTATAGATACATACAATATATCTTTTATCTGTAAAAGAGTGTGCCCAAAATCAGTCGAATATTGGGATATAGAAACAATCAGCACATGCCTGAAACATACCATAAATCTTATCTAGTAATTCCATTCAATAATACGAAGGTCTTTTGTTGTTTTTCATATCTATAATGCTGTAATGATGGCATTTGTTACGTAAAACTGTGCAACAATAATAATAGTAATAATAGTAGAAGTTATATACATTACTGCAGCATTTAGAATAGTTGAAACTGAAATGAAAATGGTTTTTATTAAATCAACTTTTTCTTTATACAGAATCTGTCTGCAGGGTCATCATGCAGAGTAGAGTTCTATACGTCTCACACACACTCAGCTCCTGTGTTATAATCAAGGCATTTGTGTGTGATGTGATGGGAGGGTGGTGGTGGAATGGGGGGGTGTCATTTATGTGTATGTGTAGGTGATGTAGGAGAGCTGAGTATCTGAGCAGTGAGGGGTGTGTACAAATCTGTAGGTATTTTTCATTCAGTCTCTCTTCAATACATTTGTATTTGCTCTCAACATACAGACAACCAGACTGTAATAACAATAACAATAACAACAACAATAATATTAATAATAAGGTCATTTGGTGATGGTTGGGGAAGTGAAATGAGTCATCGGTAACAGTGCCATGTCTATGTAAATTATATTGTTTGTGTGTTTGTGTGTGTGTGTGCAAATTATCGCATTATAGCAGCCTGTTAAAACAGACATTCAAATGTAATGTGCAAAAGCGCAGGCTGCAGTGTGGAGAGCAAAATAAATAAACAAATACTGAATTATTATTTGCACACTTCTCACATATTACAACTTTAGATCACCTTAATAACATTTACACACACAATATATCACCATCATCATCTTCATCATCCTCCTCTAGTCTAAATAAGAGACTTGCTTGCTAATCTTATAGCTATCCTGATGCTAGTCATGCTGCGTTAGCTTAGCAAAGCTCTAGCTGGCAGCTTGGTTCCTCTCCTGCATAATGATATTGTATTGTCACCTGATATCACTGAATATTTGTGACTTCCATCACACGATATACCTATAACCAATTATAATCATCTCACACACACGGAAGCACAACACTGTCCATCTGCAGTTTATAGCCCTTCACAAAGGTCACAGATACACACAAAGCTGTTCTTGTAACTCACACACACAGTATTGCACTATCTGAATGGAAGAACTTTATTCAGATCCTCATACTCTCAGCCTCTGATCATTACTCCACCTCTCACCACACCTGAATCCAGTCACATGGTCTGGTCTTCTTCAGTTCCCCACTCATTTTAGTTCCTAACCACAATTTCCTGTGAAAGAATAACTTCTCCTGTCACATACAAGCTCTCACTAAATGTCTACAAAGATGTTATGAAGAAAAACAGAGCCTGAAAGGAAGTAGCAGAGAGCTGATGGAACGTAACTAATACAGTGAGCTTACTTTAAAACAGAACTTCAATCTAATTTGTCTGCTACAAGAAACAAAACTGAAATTATACATTTTTTACACTGAATACTTTATTATAATTCTCTTTAAATAGTTACCTTTAAAAGTTATATACGGCCACTACAGTTTCTCAACACCTTAACAACTTAACACCTTCTCCACAGTTTCTCAATAGGCCACACCCACAAGTGTGATACACTCTGAATGAACTACAGGAGAAATGGAGATTCAGCATCTATTAGTGTAAAGAGACACTGAGACACTGTTCTGAATCGGACCAATGTGGCCATGTTTATGTTTTCATCCTAAAAGGAAAAGGTGTGCAAGAGTGAGGAAAGTCTGTAGACACTGATGAGTTCTGGGACAGTAATGAAATTCGTTTAAATTCATGAGTACGCTGTGTGAAAATGAGAGAAATATTTTCCATACTTTCACCACATCATGGCTCACAATGTTATTGCAACTGAACACAGCACATTTCTCTCATGGCTCTGAGTTGCAGCTTCTAAAGTGCAGGAGTGGAAGAGAACAGAACTGAGAGAGCACACAATACTCCACAAGATAGTGCCTGATACCTCCAACACCGCATGACCATGCACACGCACACGCACACGCACTGCACAGAGCTTTCTTCTCCTGCCCAGCTGGCTCAAGAGATTGGACTTTATGTAAATGAGTCCATGTACCACACTGTGACATCAGACTGGTGTTTGTCATGAAGGAAAAAATTCTCACAAGCATCTGAGCTCTTCACCTTCATTTCATTATTATATCAAATGAAATTAAGCCAGCTACTAACACTAGCTAACCTCTGAGCGAGTGAGTTAGCAGAGTGGCCACTGATAACTTTCATTTATTCTTATACCACTATAAGCTTTCATATACTATTATGTTATGTATTTAAGGGCAAATAAACTTATCAGGTTAATAAAAATTTAATTCCCTAAAATCACATTTCACACAGTCCACAGTGTTATATTAACATCCATAATCATGCCCCAGTAAACCAGCGCTAATCACACAGTTAGCGATGTCATGACTTTGAAGATCACATTTAAATCATCTCATTTGCATATTTCACTTGTGAAGCAGAGCACCTTTAGAATCAAAACCCAAGTACATATTATGTGAAGACCGTCCACACCTGGAGCGACACGCACAGCTTAACAGAATGTACAACTTTAACAAAGCAACACAACTAAGACAAAGCCATATTATATTCAGGTATATGATATGGCACACATATTTAACAGTCAGTGATGTCACTTAACACACCTTTAAAGGTCAGTGGTATCACCCCTTTAAAAATCTGTCATTCTAAAGTGCAAAGAAGCAGATAAAAAGCTGAGTGTTCATTTTAAATGATCGACAAGACAATAAAAATATCTACATGAAAACAAAGCAGCCCTGGTGTGCTCACCTCTCCATCTCTCAGAAACAAGAACATGCAGAAATCACACTCAAGTTCACAGACGTTCTGCTGCTGCTGTATAAACACATATAAACAATTTAAGATCTTTCACATCAAATGATAACACAAGCCCATGAGATTATTGCATCAGTAAGCGTGCACACAAACACACACACATACACACACACACATGTGGGTGAAGCGTGTGTGGGGGATGTGTGTTCACTCTCAGCTGTTTTTGTGCATCAGTTTGGCGAGGATGTGCTGGATGTGAGCGCGAGGTGAGAGGGCTGAGGGTCGTTGTGGGCGGAGCATAGCAGAGTGTGGGCGGGGCATCCCTGGTCGGAGTCGCTGGTTGGCGTGAGCTGGGCTGCTCTCTGCAGAGCGACTGCGCTGGATGAAAGATGTGTGTGGATATTCCTCCGTTTCCAGAGTGGAGGATGAGAAGACATAGGAGGCAAGACGCCGAAGCTGATTGGGACGAGGAGACGGAGGTCTGTCCTCATCCACCTACAATAGACAGAGAGAGAGAGAGAGAGAGAGAGAGAGAGAGAGAGAGAGAGAGATTAAAAGTAGGGATTATGAGAGATTGTATTGCATGTAGCCATGTGCCAATAATCAGTTATGTGAAATATCACAATGTTTACATTAATGCTCCTAAACATTGTCATGTCCTGTGTTCCTTCTCAGAGAAGGCTGCCTATGTACAAACCTTGTTGAAAATGCCCTCTAAACACCTGCAGCAAATTTGGGCTCAATGTAAATGTGATGCAGGAATAGTAATCAATCCCAATCCCACTGCAGACATCATCAGAGGATAACATGAACACCAATAAAACCAGCACGTGTTCTGTTCTTATAGATGTTAAGAAATAAATGATATAAATCATTTGTATATTATACATGTGGGTTAAATCAGGTACACTACCATTTGTTTATCTTAGTTATTACAACTACATTTTTGTGTTGCTTAATGTCGTTCATTTTTCCTAATCCTTATCTAGCAGGCTGTTCTCAGTATCATATAAACCCTACAGTCCACTAGACTTTATAAGGTACACTCACCAGAGACACCTGCACTCTCTGGGACTTCATTTACTTCAGTCAAAGCTTCATGTTTCTTCCTAATGTCTCTGTAATGATACTGATAATAAGAGCTTGTGTAGGATAGGACATAACAGCAGGTAGGAATTAAAGTTGTAATGAAGAAACGGATCGGACCACAAGCTCTGTAGGATCAGACTGAAGAATCAATCCAGATGATGGTTTGGATTTGATGCTCCTTTACTGCAGCATAACTAATTTGCTCAGAATTGACAAAATCTCAATGTTGCTAAAATTGCAGCTCTGTGCTGCGTATGTACACCAAAACATTCACCTGGACACATTATAGCTCATTTATGTGAATGTAGAATCATATCTGACTTTGTAAAACCTCAGACATGTGTTTAATCGTACATTAGTGCTAAAGTCTCAAAGGTGATATAGAAATATTACAGAGAGAAACGGCACATGCCTGGAGAGAACAAGTCATTCATCAAACACATGCAGTAAGGAGAGAAACACTCAGATCAGAGAGGAGCGCTCTCTCTCTCTCTCCCCCTGTGTCTCTGTCTGTCTCTCTCTGTCTGTCTCTCTCTGTTTCTCTCTGTGTGTGTCTCTCTCTCTCTCTCCTAGTGGAGAAGATCATCAGTATTAATGTTCTGTCTGTTTCAGTCTGAAGGATGCAGCTGGGTTTTTGCAAATCGATATTCTGTGAAAACCATCACTGTGACTACACACACACACACACACACACACACACACACACACACACACACACACACACACACACACACAGGTTTGAAGATGGGAAAACAATGAGTAAAATAAATAAAGCAGTAACAGTGAGATGATGATACAGAGAGAAGGTGATGATCCTAAACTGTGCTTACCCCAAACACCTGATTTCTCCTTGTGTGCTGATCCCCGTGCTCACGTTTCTCCTCAGGGAAATAACGGCAAATGTTTAAGTGATAAAAAAAAATGTGGTTACGCAAAAGGGAAAGAGACTGCTGGAGGGGAAAAAGTAAAGAGCAAGGTGTGTGTAAGGATCTGAGTCTCAGGGTATCTGCAGGTATCTAAACTTAATACTTTAAATAGCTCCATTTTATCAACAGATCACCTTTGATTTCTGGATTGAGATTGGTCAGAAGGAGTTTTCTACATAAAGTCATCCACATTCTAGATAAAGAGTGTTTGAAGAACGTACACAATAACACGTTGTAATGCCACTGCACATGTCTGGTCCTGAAACATTTCCACTGGCACAGTTTTAAATCACAGGTCCATCAAAACACAAAAAGTTGAAATATGTGACTTGTGTGTGGTGAATAAACCAGAAGCTGCTTGTAAAGTGTCTTTAATAGTTCAAATTCTAATA
This sequence comes from Bagroides melapterus, assembly GCA_028566695.1. Taxonomy (NCBI): domain Eukaryota; kingdom Metazoa; phylum Chordata; class Actinopteri; order Siluriformes; family Bagridae; genus Bagroides; species Bagroides melapterus. The sequence continues at coordinate 29,608,894 of JAOTRN010000001.1, forward strand.
CAGAAACTTAGTTCTGGGTCTTAGAGTGCATCTGACTTCTGAACAACACAGTCCTAATGTAAATCACACGATTAAATGAACGATTGTTATATCAGAGTGTATAAACTAACCGGAAACCTTCAAGGACCGAAGACAAAAGAAAAATATTAAGATATACTATTTTGTATGTTAGATCTCCACTTCACCTCAAAACATTGAGCTCAAACAAACACACATACACACAAACACACTCACCCACAAACACACAAAGTGTTACAATTTTGGGTTATAATTCTGATCCTAATATTATTAGTAATTTCATATAATGGAGATTAGTCAGGACCTGCAGACACCCTGCTCTTATACAGCATCAGAAGAGTGTAGACACACACTGAGAAAGCTACAGTGTGTGCACTTGAATTCAGAAATAAAAGAGTGATGTCTGTAAAAAGGTAAAATATTAAAAAAAAAGTTTAAAACACAGGAAATTGCTTGGGTGCTATTCGTTTCTTACTTTCAGCCTTTAAAAAGACTCCCTTTGACAAAGTCACTAACCAAACAAATAGCATGTATACATTACCAAAAACATAAATAAAAAAAAAAATCAGTAACTTGATGCAGAATAGGGTGTGTGTGTGTGTGTGTGTGTGTGTGTGTAGATTAGGTGGGTCTAGGAATACTGATGGCTGTCTTCTTTTACCATAACAACACAGTGAGTATCAGTGACCAGTCATATCCTCCAGCTGTATTCTGACAAATATTTTCCAGAGAATAATTTCTGATTTATCCAATCACCAGAAGACAAGAGAAGCAATCATGATACGTCTCACTGTTAGCAGTGAGGAATTAAACATGCTTTAGTGAAGCAATGGAAACTAAAACGTTCATAAAATAACATGGGTGTCCGAATTCCAGTCTTTTTATATCACCCACAACACACACCAGAGAGAGAGAGAGAGAGAGAGAGAGAGAGAGAGAGAGAGACAGAAAATGTAAAGTGTATGAACCAGTCAGCAGCTCTAATTAACATGGTGTTAGTCATTTAGTGATAATCAATGGTATGATACACAAGTGTACTTCAGCACAATGTTATTGACCAGGTTGTGTCCTATTCAGAAAGAAGAGTGTGAAAAGTAGGCAGCTCATTTGTGCAATATTTTATGCAAAGACGGGATAAAATGAGGAGAGGTTGTCATGGCCAGTTCCTGGCTGAGCCTCCAGGGGGAGCTCAGACCAGGAACAGGACTCTTATTCTGACTCACACTT
>JAOTRN010000001.1:29616634-29634290 GCA_028566695.1 Bagroides melapterus
CTCCCTAGTTCCCCAGCTTTCCAGCCGTTCGCTGAAGCTCCCTAGTTCCCCAGCTTTCCAGCCGTTCGCTGAAGCTCCCTAGTTCCCCAGCTTTCCAGCCGTTCGCTGAAGCTCCCTAGTTCCCCAGCTTTCCAGCCGTTCGCTGAAGCTCCCTAGTTCCCCAGCTTTCCAGCCGTTCGCTGAAGCTCCCTAGTTCCCCAGCTTTCCAGCCGTTCGCTGAAGCTCCCTAGTTCCCCAGCTTTCCAGCCGTTCGCTGAAGCTCCCTAGTTCCCCAGCTTTCCAGCCGTTCGCTGAAGCTCCCTAGACAATCTACCTCTCCTACCTAGGTTTCCCTTTGTTTTGCACTTCTTTTCCCTAGCTCCCGTTTGTAGTGGTGTCTTTGGTTTGCCTGTGTGTGTTCGTTTTTAGTGCCAGCCAGCCCCATTGTTTATCTGCCTGTCTTTTCTGTTTGTCAGTGCCTCTGTCCACATCTGTGTATTATTCTGTGTCCTGTCATGCCTCGTCACCGTGCCACCAAGTTAAAAACAATAAAAATGTCTTCCTTGCGATTGGATCCTCCCTTTGAACATTATTGGGGTCCATGGACCCTGACAGAGGTTCTCTAAAATACTATGATGATTTTCACAACAGTGAGAATATATAGTATAGATATATGTGAAATGTCACGCTGTTGGAAACACTACTGCTGTAGCACAGCTTTAAACACGTGACCTTTGCTCTTGAGCTGGTTGGGCAGGAATGAAGCAGAGTACGTAGTGAGTAAAAGCTCTTTATTAATGAACAAAGAATGGTTCAGTCTCCTTTTCTACAGCTCAAATTTCTAAGGGATGCAAATGTATGTCTTCATGGAATTTATTTTTTCCCCCATAAATCAGCAGCATCCAGTGTGATGTGTGGCATGAATTTAAATACTGTTTAGGCCCCATCCCAAAAACTACAATTCATCCTTTACTGAATACCTGACAAAAGCTGTAGAATTTTGGATGAAGCCTAATGTCCCTCCTAAGCAGTGATTAGGTGGGTGTGTTATTGTACCTGTCTATGAGGTGTGTTTGGCTCGGATTCTCTCCGTCTGGCTCGTCCCAGGTGACAAGGCGATGCTGCAGAACTGTCTGTTGGTTGGCACCGCCCACTCCGCCTCGCTATCTCCCCCTCGGCTATGCCTCTAGTGTTGAATCTAGGCCGTGTAGCTGGATCCTCTAAGGGGCGGAGCTCCTCCGGCTCATCGTCTGTAGTACCAGAGGTGGTGGGCTCTGCCCCTAGTGGACGGTGCTGAAAGTCCCTGAGCTCCACCTCCTTGTCAATGATGACCCACTCTTTACTGTCAAAGTCCTCCTCCTCGGCCAGTGGCACGGACCGGATGAAGGCGTTGCTGTGTGCCTCAGATCCATCATTGCGGCAGCGATCTCCACGACAACCGTCAATGGACAGCATCTGGGCTGGCTGTGAGGAGTAAAGATGGCGGGACGGAGAGCCGAGAGCATCCATCCGTGACCTGAAGAACAATTCCATGTAATAGTCATCCTTACCATGGAAAAAAACATGTACCCTGCTGTTGTGTTCTACTGTTTCAAGGGGAACATACAGACTCATGGTTTAGACAAAATGTTATCATTTGACAGTTTCCTGATTGAAGAAGTTAACAGAGCATTTCTCAGTTAGCTTGTTTTAACACCTCTACTCTGTACATTTTTAAGGCTCTTATTAACTGTGTTTTCTGCAGCAACGTTTTTCTGCCCCTCAAACCGAGATTACAAGACTTTCGGCACAGATAGTTGATGTTTTCCTAAGTTTTCCTGTAGCTGTGGATTCTCTGGGTGTGTGCACACTTTGCCTCTCTGGTGGCTTGGAACAGTTTGGCCCTTGCAGTCATAATTAACAGACAACATCTCATCCTTTCTTATTTGCAATTCCCTCTTATCTTTGGCAGTCCCTCTTTTTCAGTGGTGGTGTCATAGATGCTTAAATATAGTTAAACTATTTAGATCATGAAATTCAACAGATAATATATTATTCCTAAGGTAAATTAAGGAGAATTCACAAGATGTCAGAATGAGCACAGTGCTTATTACACTGAAGGCACATACAACAAAGTTTTGTGTGTTCACACCTTACCTGAGAGAGCGCATCTGTGCACTGGGAGACTCTGCCCCTCCCCCAGCTCTCTGCGGTGATACAGGACACACCCCACGATTTCCCTCATCCTCCTGAGAAAGTAACACACACACACACACACACACACACACACACACACACACACACCACTCTTTTACAGACATGACTCCAACATACCTCTGACGTGTATAGAATCTGTGAAGCAAGGCTGCACTGTGCTTGTTTGTAGGTATGCTACCTTTCCCAGACTGATTCTCAGCTTGTTGCGGTTAATATCAGTGCTGTCCCAATCATCTCCATCTGGTGCCGCTGGACTGTTCTCTGCAGCCACAGGTGCAGGATTGGGTGGGGCATTCTCCTGATCACTCAGGTGTTCATCTTGCAGAACATCATCTGTGTTCTCTCTTTGCAGGTCCCCAGGGACTGGGCTCATGTTTAACACTCTGAAGGTCAAAGATATGCATCAGTGATTCATGAACTCATACATTCACTGCTAATTCTTTATTCCAATTCAACCTCGCTTCAGCTCTTTCTACTGAACGAACCATCATTTTTACATGAGAAGTGGTTGAGAACCACTTATTATATGCATTATTATAGTTATATAATATGCATTATTATAGTTTTGAAGGAGTATTTTGTGTAGGTGTGTACAGCCATACAGGAATGTGTGTTACCTGGCCATTGCTACAGTAGGTCGTGTGTGTTGCTGTGTGGACTGCGTGTTTGTGGACAGCATGGACTCTGTGCTACTCTTCTCCCAGTCATATAGCTCGTTCTCTGTGATGATGCGTGCTTTCATACTGTTCTCAAACACTGACATCAGCAGCTACACACACATACACAAACCTTCAGAAACATTTTTTGTCCATGACAGGAAACTGAAGATACCCAAGCTGTGTGTGTTCGTGCGTGTGAATGAGAGAGATTCTGTGTGTGTATACCTGATAGTCAGGTTTAGTGTAGTAGTCCAGGCTTAAGATGTGCTCGAGAAAGATATTGAACTCGGAGGGCATATGCTTCAGCAGCATTCTGTGATCATAACGCTCCTTTACATGACCCACCTGCTCCTACACACAGATACACACAGACACACACACAATTACAATACACTGCACTATGTACCTGCAGCAGTATTCAGGTGTGTTGCCCATAACACTGTAAGTACACGGTATATGTAAGAGAGAGAGTGAGTGAGTGAGTGAGTGTGTGTGTGTGTGTGTGTGTGTGCGCACAGTTCAGATACCTTGTCTTTGATCTTTCTCCAAGGCAGCTGACCAACCGCAAACTCAACCAGCATATAGAACAGCGACCACAGGTCATCATGGCGGCCCATTTCCTGTTGAAATGACATCACTTTCAGAACATTCCAGCCTTTTTCATATTTTCCATCATGCTAACGTGTGTGCTGAAATTTAATTTCAGTATCATGATACAGTAAGTGTATTACCTTTAACACGGTTCACAATATTTTTACAGCATTATGTTTAAATGTTTATAGATTATACAGGATTTTTACCTTGTTTTTGTGAGCATTGACTGAAGCATACCGGACTGTGCCACGAAAACCAGCTACAGTTCTGGGCTAGAAAGGCAACACACACACACAGATTCTCAAAAATAAAGCGCACACACTGGTTGTTTAAATTAAAGCCATAGCAGTGGCATTACATCCAATTGTTATTATATTACATTTTGGGAGAAAGAAATTAAGCCTGTAACTCTAACTCTGTGACTCTCAGTGTAGATCCCAAAAATAAATCCATGAAAAGTATAAAAGCACTCCACTGTAACAAGAAATGTGATAAGATGTAGGAATAGAGAGACATAAGCAGATATAAATAAACTCACAATCGCACGCAGCAGGTTGAGTGGGTGGGCTGTACATGCATGTCTGAAATTAAAACTCAAATAAACTATGAAACAAAACAAAAACAAGGCAAAAATGAAAAACAAATTATAAACATACAACAAAATGTATAAATCATATCAAATAATTATAACTACAAGAATACAGGAAAAACATTGATGTCATTAAGTGTGTAACATGCACATGTCAGGCACTCCCATGTAGCCATTATCCACAGGAAACACACACACAGACACACACAGACACACACAGACGATTTGTATGAGGAAAACTGATCCTGGATCAAAACTGACAAAACCAAATATTCTGAAGGTCACTGAACTACTGGAGAGTAAAGAAAGAAAGAGAGATATGCAGATAGAAAAAGACATGTTGCAGAGAGAGAGAGAGAGAGAGAGAGAAAGTAAAATATCAAGACAGATATTTAGTTTTGCGCTTCAAAAGACAGACAGTTATAGGTGTAATAGCTGTTACTGAATAATGATTTATTGTCAACCATTAAACACACAAAGTTATTCAGATTAAAGAGATACAGCAGTTAGGAAATCAGAACCGCAGATAAGCAAACAACCAGGTAGATGGATGGATGGGTGGATGGATGGATGCACAGTTAAACAGAAAGAAAAATGCACTGACTGACTCAGCTGCATTAAATATGTGCTGCACACATATACACAGTGAAGAGATGGGTTATATATAAGATGGATTTTGTGTGAATGGAACTATATAAAGGAACATCCACAACAACTCTACTGACACAGTGGAGGGGGTATCACTAAAAAGAAATTCACTGGAAAACATGATTAGTAGCTCTTTTACTAATAACAGAGCTTACATTTTACACAGGTTCTGTCTCTCTTTCTCTGCCCAGGTGTAAGTTAAAGAGAATCAAGTGGATTGACGTACCGGCCTCACTTCTCCATTAGTGTTGGTGTACTGTCTTGCCAGCCCAAAGTCCAGCATGTAGCACTTTCTGCATGTGGACGGCAGTCTGCCCATGGCAAAATTTGACTAACACACACAGCCACACACAGCCACACACAGCCACACACAGCCACACACAGCCACACACAATCATCATCAGTAATGTACACTACCATTCATTCACTGCACAATCAAATCTGGAGCTGTATTCTTTCCCTAGGCCCCAGTCCATTGTAAGGTTCCACCAATGTGGAATGCAGGATGTAGGAACTATGATAAGTCAGCTGATTAGCATCACAAAACAAATTTCATATGAGTTGTGTGCACCTCTACTAAACAAACTCTATATCACATCATAGATTAGAGGATGACAACATGCTACCTGAAATATTTCGGTCACCTAAGTGGTGTCCTAAGCTAATTTAGATAATATTAATGATGAAGAAATGTCATGGTAACATTATGCTCTGACAGGCTTGAACGTTAAAAGAATGAGAATGAGACTAAAATAACACTTGTGTGACTAATGTGAGCTTGCTTGGTAGCAGTCAGCTAACTGGCTAGAAATGTTCTGACAATAATGTAGATATTATAGAGGATCTCGGTAGAGAGACATTAATAGACCATTGTTCTCCTCTGACAACAGATACAATTTAAAACAAAAATTTTTATTCAGTTTTTATACTTTTGTAAAGCTACTTTGAGACAATGTGAATTATTAAAAGCACTATACAAATAAATTGAAATTAACTGAATAAATAGCATTCAATGTCATTTCTCACTGATAATGTGGATCAGTCTGAAAATGTCAAGCCTACACACTGAGCAGCGCGTGCGTGTGTGCGTTTGTGTGTACCGGTTTGATGTCTCTGTGCAGGAAGCCGACAGAATGAATAGCCTCTATGGACTCCAGGATCTGTTTTCCCAAACGTAGCGTTGTGCTCATGGTGAAGGTTCCACGTGGCCGACTCCGCCTCAGATCTGCCAGGTTCCGGCCCTAAACACAACACAGAAGCTCATCACACACACTTCAAGACAGTGTACAAATGAATCATTAGCATTCAGATTCAGGAGCTCGGTTATAGGTGGATGCAGGTAGAGCATGACCTACCTGAAGCTGCATGACCACATAATTGAACTTGTCATTTCTCCCACAGCCAATGAACTTACACACATGGTTCTTACCTGAGAGAGATAAATTGGGCATATAATATAAACACACACACACACACACACACACACATACACACACACACACACACACACACATATCCTTTAACAGGGTTTTTGCTACCAGAAAAAGGCTTAGGGGCACAGACTTAATGTTTTGCTGCATTAACCTGAAAGTACATTTTGAAATATCAGAATAAATGTAAATACAGCGTTCTATGTGCTGACAAAATAAAAAGAGATGTGACTTGATCTCTAGCAGAACTGGCAACAGGAAATACCTACACATTAACTGACTGGCTCAATCAAAGCTACTAGATATTTCTCTGTACCATCATCTCAGATTAGCAAGTTGCAAGCTACTGATAACATAAGCCCCAGGCCAAAGTAAATAAAGAACAGACTATTTCAGGGAGTAATTCTTGTGCATATTAACAATAAGAAAAGATATAATTAATGTAGCCTATTTAACAAATAGCAAAATTGATAACCTAGCTAGCTTACACAGATATTCATGTACTGATTTAAGTTATATTGGCCATATATATTAATGAAGTTATATTAAACTTAGAAAAGGGTTTAGAGCTTCTTCTCTAAAGCCTTTTCTCCATATTCCTGCAGTGTGATGTGAAAATCAGTCACTGATCCTCATCTTGGTTTAATGGTATAAATCCTCATCTAAGCCGTCATGTAGTGAGATCTAGAAAATGTGTGTATTTAATTTCTCTAAATTAAGGTATAGCATATTTAGCCATTGCTTGTGAATTATTTATTACTTATTTGTGAAGCACATTTATAAGCCTTTTTAAGTTGAATTTCATTTTTAGGGTTTGCTGCCAAGTGGATATTAAAGGACTTTAACTTGGGATGCTGGACTACAAAAGATTAATGAAAAGCTAAAAAAAGAACACATATATTTTCATTTAATCTCAAACATTATTTCGTTGAAGTATTGCACTTGATAAGCAGAATAAATACTGACAGCTGTCTTTCACAAATATGATAAAGATAACGGTCAAAAATAACATCAATAAAATTAAAAGGAATTACAATTTCCTTAAAATGATTTCAAACCTCCCCACCCTCTACTGCTGTCCAGAACCTATACAGCAGCTAAGCCATCTGAAGACCTATGGAAATCCCTACTTTATGTGATGTGTTGCTCTCACCCTGTAGTTTCTTTAACACTGCCACCTCCATCTTGAGCACCTGTTTGGGCTGCTGAGCCGATTCCACCTTCAGAGCCACATTCTCCTTCGTCAGCAGATCCAGAGCCTCATAGATCTCTCCAAATCCTCCACCACCAATCTTCTTCAGCTATACAACATACAGCAAGCACACACATCACTCGCCAATGAGCTGTGTTTACACCAAAAACAAAACATTTTTACTTCTGCTCTAAACTCGTGGTTTCTTCTCCTTTTTCGTCAGCAGGTTTACATTAAAGAAATAAAATGAGCAAGTGTGATGTGTGTGAGCACATGTGTACCATGAGAAACACCTAAATATCACAATAAAGTGTAGGGATAAAGAGAAGCTGTTCTAAAAATGTTTTTTCTCTCTAAACAATGATGCTGCAAATGTGTCCCAGTTTGTGTGTGGTTGTGTCCCAAATCAAATACCATCATTATACTAAATAGTGTTAAAAATAGTCTACCAGGTCAGGTACATGCTCTGTAGTGTACAGGCTGGCTTTGTGTGCTAAGGGCATGCACTGTGGCACACTTTGTAATAAAGCAGGATGTGATTTAGAACACAGCCACTGTGTGAAGTTAATAAGTAAATGCAATAAGACAGTTCTGAAGCAATTTGTGTGTGTGTGTGTGTGTGTGTGTGTGTGTGAGCATAGGTGTGTCTAAACAGAAAACTACTCTCCTACATAGTGTTTGACTGTTGTGCACTACCCTTGATGTGTCAGTGTACTTGTACAGTGTATGTGTAAAGTGTGAAATAGCAGGTAGTTTATGACAGGAGTAATCAAGCTGCACTGTTATGATTAAACACTTACATCCAAATAAACACTACTGACTTAATGAAATGCAGTTAAATAATATTATGTGGTTTGGGACACACACACACACACACACACACACAGAAGTGACCCGATTTCTACTTTATTCCTCACCTTCCGTACTCAGCCGAGTGTGTTCCAATCTGGAGAAGGCGGACTATGAAGGAAGCAGATCTGTGTTCCTGAGATAATATCTGTCTTGTTCTAAAGCCCTGCTGTTTTATTATTTTGGGGTGAAAAAGATTTTGGTAATAATACCTTGCATAGTCAGAACAGTTAATCCATAAGTAAAATTGTGACTGTAGATGACGACTGATAAATAGTTACTTATTAATATTACTTGATCACTGATAATTAAGTGACAATTTATTACTATTTATATTTCATTTATTTAATATGATATTTTTTCAAGGAGAAATGTGACTATATTTTAAGAATTTTGTACGTTCTTTCAGCAGGCGGTAATTATAGAGAATTCGGTCATAAACTCGTTGTTTTGGTTTTACATTAGATGTAAATTTCCCAAATTTAAGCAACGTTCTAAAAAGACAGCTGAGGCTGAAGCACAATGAGGACAGCTAGGCTACTGTCTAAATCAACACTGTTAAAATATTTCTCAGTATTGGAAAACAGACCACTGCGGAATTTAATTTCAGCAGTGAAATTAAATGCTTAAATGGACTAGAATTTTTAAAGTAGGTGCAAGGTGTTTTATTGAGGGAAACCCTTATGGCTTATGTTTTGTTTCCACTTGAGTTGAGCTCTTCTGAAAATAGGTCTACTGTATATTTAACTACATTATAAATCAAGGTAAGCATTTCTCAAACTAACTTCTAGTGAATTCAGAGTAATAGCCTAGGATATATGAGACATTTATATTGCATCATATTGTAAATGCCACATATTCACCTAGCGTAGCAATAACGTCATGATCTTCACACCCATAAGGACCAGCCTCACAAACACACATGAATATCAGCATTTAAATGGTAATGCCATCATTTACAGCAGGTCCAGCTCTACAGCAATCTTAATTAGCTACATAAAAAAGAGGCTAACCTAACCACCAAAACTATTACTTCAAGAGGAGCTTGCTTAACCTTAGACTGTTCATTGGTATTGTCTCTGGATGTGTTTGAAGGCTGAAACATCTTAAAGTTAGGCATCAGAAGTGTGACTGGTTGAATGGAGAAAAGAACATAAAGCTAAGCCAATCATAGGCAGAGTTGGGCAGGGCAATTTGGCAGTCCAGGGAAAAATAGGCTACAGGTGATGTGCCACATAAGTGAAGTCTGATGACCTGGATGAGACTCAAGTTCTGCTACCTCTCCCCATACCCCCATGAGGTGGCTTAATCTCGACCAGAAAAATAAACTAGCAATATGAATGGCCTGCTAATCAACAATCAGTGTTCAGATCAATATTTGTGTGTTTTCTGTGTGACAGATTCTCATTGCCAATCAAAAAGCTGACAGAATATATTTCTGTGCCAATAACTCAGGATGGTACATCAAATCATATTAAAAAAATTGCAAGCTATCGATAAAATGTGCCTCAACAATGTATAAAATATAAACTTTTTCTTAGGGAGTCATTCTTATTAACAATGCATATTAACAATAAAGTCAGCAGATAAAGTAAACTAATGAATAATATTTAAAACTAAAGGAACTGCTAACAGCTAACTTACATAGAGATATCTGTAGTAAATTGATAAATGATATTGGCCAGTGAAGCTAGTTATTTGACATTACATAGAAATATAGGGCTAACAACGCTAGGAGAGTGAAGTGAGAGGAAAAAGAGCTGTGAGTTTTGCAGTTGAAATAAATCAAAGAAATCTCTGTTTCTTATGTCCTTTAGATGCGTTTTGAAAATAATTACAGGTGTATTTCAACATATTTATTTTTTCTACATGAAGAATAAACATATCTTAATAAATATAACTTTAAATAAATCTCCAGTGTGTTTTATGTTGAAATGAATACACTTTTGACTACAAGTACAATAAACGTTGCCAATGCAATGCACTTGTCTCTGTGTGTGTGTGTGTGTGTGTGTGTGTGTGTGTGCATGTGCGTGTAAAACCACACAGCCCTATGGTAAGAGACTACTGGTTGGAGACTCTGGGTTGACTACTGCTTTAAGACTGAGTGTGTGTGTGTGTGTGTGTGTGTGTGTGTGTGTGTGTGTGTGCGCCTGCCCACCACTTCCCAGCGCTCCTTCACCATGCAGTTGGGAGGGAGGATGTCCTGCGTCTCTGTCGCTCCGTTCATGTTGTCGTTTTCCTGCAGTGCAGGAGCTAAACACTGCCACCCCGACAGCACACGGGCCGCCCCCAGCTTAAACGACCCATTAATCTGCACAACACACAAACACAAACATCTCAACATTTACCCTGACTGAACATACGATTCAGCCATAATGAATATTTTAGCTCAGCTGAGAGCTAATATTAATGTAGTAAACACGTAACAGGCATCACCCAGAACTAAATCAACTGCACAAGCCTACACAGGGTTGTTTAAAATAAGCTGCTGTTTAAAACAGTCAACTGATCCATTTCTACAGTAACTTTAGTTTATTGAAAAGAAATGTCAAACCGAGGGGATAAAAAGTGACACGTTGTGCAAATCAACACTATTACAGAGCTCACATGCAGCACCCTACACTTTGCCTTAAAGAGAACACTGAAAACTAATTTCTGTTCGGAGAGTGTGTTAGGTGCTGCATTCACTCTGCACAAATCTTACCTGTGTGACCTCACAACTCACCTGTTCTCCACTGGGATATCTCTCTCTCTCTCTCTCTCTCTCTCTCACACACACACACACACACACACACAGTAACAGAATCACACTAGGACTCGTACTCAGAGCCATGCTCTACAGTACTTCATGCAGGGCCATGCACAGATTAACTCAGCATCAGCGCTAACCAACACAGGCCAGTCCAGCTGCACAATTGATACACACTCCAACAGGAATATGACACCAATATGCCTATATACCTACACACAAAATTCCACTACCTTGGTCACAAACATGCAAAACAGTGTTAGTGTGCAGGAGCAGGTCTGTTGCTTACCTTCCTGGTGGTATTATGTTAGCTAGATATGAAACTGTTAGCATGGTGCTGCGCACAACTATCCCAGAACAGTAAAGATGTTGAAGTGTTAACTCACGTTTGCACATGTTCCTCAGGCGGTTCTATTTCTCACTAAAATGACCTTCCTGTCTATTTAGGGGCCCTTGTCTAGAACACTGATATTCTTAGAAGTCTGCTACAGGAAAACTGATATTATTATTATTTCGTGTTCACGGCGTTGCGTGGTGTAAAGCGGTAAGGAGGGTCAGTCATCCATTCACTAGCTCCTGAAGGCAGAGGGGGAAGCTGCAGCAGCCACAGTGTGCTCAGGCCTGGCAGCATTATGGGATACGTGCGCTTTCAAAAAGAAGCTCTCACCATCATGATTAATCTCTTCCCAAACCTCACAAACACGAGCGACCTAGTCGACGCCACAGCCCTCCTCTGACAGCCTACAAGCCAAACACACAAGAGAAGAGAGGTGATACACACACCCACAGCGTTAACACGGCAAGCCGAGCACTCCTCCCTTCATCAGACCTCCCAGGGATCACTCACCGTCCGACAGCAGAGAGGTCGCGCACACACAAGGTGAAAAGCAGAGGTCAAAGTTCACTGAAGCCACAAAAACACAATACACACAGATACACATACAAAAACAAACAGCAACACACAGCAAGAAGCAAGCATGCAGAACAGTTTTAAACACAGAGTAACAGAAAGCAAACACAGCAAAACAGACAGACAAACAGACTCACTCACTCTCTCTCTCTCTCTCTCTCACACACACACACACACACAGGTGATATACAAAACCTGCAATCCACTACATTTACATTACATTAAAAGAGTGTTCCACGCCGCCCTGCCTCACTTCCCCAGACCACTGAGAAGAGTGCACTCACAGTGTGTAGTGTGTAAGAGATTATTCAGCAGGAACACACAAAGAGCTGGAGCAAAGTGTGTAGAGATTTACACACTCTCAGTGCACTGCGAATGAAATGAGGTACCAGTAGTGTTGACCAGCAGGTGACTGATGAACACTGCACTCTGAAGGGTTTGGTCTTTACACTGTTCCACTGTGAAGGAGAACAGAGCTGCCTATAAACACCAGCACACATCGCATTAACACTTCAGTCCAGTAAACTGAAACCTGTGATCCACTGCACCACAGACACACACTTATGTCTAGAATTCATCACAAATCACACAACATCCATCACATATCAATTCTAACAACAGTGGTTAAGAAAGACCAAATCTAACAGGGTGAGAGTAGTGCTCTGTGTGTTTACATCAGTGAACATCGTGAAAGTCTGAGTCCGGGTTTCAGAGAGACGAACGCTCCATTGCACATTTTGTATTTTAGTAAATTTGCAGTAGCACATTCTGGGGAAACTGAGCTGCAGAGGTTTTGTGATGTGCATGAGATCCACCACCTAAACAACTTTATCTGAAATCCACAGAATCACAGATCAGACCTTACAAGAACCACGGGACCAGACCACGGCCGGGTGGTAGGGGACCAGAGTGTACTTCTTACCATGTGGTAGAAGTTTAATTCTTCTACCACAGGGAGCAGAATTATAAGAGGTGTTAAGAGCAGCAATGAGAATGTCCCTCTGTACCTGAGCTCACCTGGTAAATGGACTAGAGCAGCTCGGTCCTTTCCATTTCTTGTAAATCTTCATTTGGGTCGTGACCATGTGTCTGCTCCCTCTGTACAGTCACAATCAGGACACAGCCAATCCTCAGACACGATCTGACCACCATCAACACTGTTTTAGGGTCAAAATCACATCTGCTCGGTTTATTTAAGGTTTACTGAACAATGAAGTACGTCTAAAGCACACACCAGTCCTCAGAGTTTAATCATTAATATAACTCATTTAATAAGCATTACTCAACCAGATTATTACTGGCCTTAATAAGTTTAATTTAGTGTGGCAGAAGACAGAAAACACATATGTCCTGAAGATTATTCAGGTTCAAAATTTCACATTTACTTAGTTGTTTACCTGACAAAGTGAAGTAAATATTAAGAGTTAATAATTCTGTCACAATGTTAAACTGAACATAAAGCTAAGCTAACTGACGACATCCACCTTCACAATACACCTTATACATTATACTGTATTATATCACACATTATATAACAATAAACAATATTATACACGACAGTATATTTACCCATGAATCCAGACAGAATACAGACCCGAAATTAATTGTGGAAAATGTAAAATGTCCATGAAATAAAGGCCACATTAGTGTGTTGTGAGATAAACCGCGTCCTTCTGCGTTTATCCGCACTGCAGCTCAGGTGCACGCGCTTCCCGCCTTCAGCCGACAGAAGGCGCCAAAATCACGGTCCAGGCTCCACGCTGGGTTGCCAGTTTCTACACAATTCCCTCCGAAAGTCTAACGCGTTTTTATTTAACTGTAGCGCGAGTCAGTCACTCAACCAGGCAACCTCGAACAACCACGTCTCATAATCCACCATCATAAAACCTAACAATGTTCTTTTTTCTCATCTAATATCACACACATCATACTTAACACATAAATAGGAACAACCTCTTGATTTTTATTTATTTTATTAGCCCATATAGCTGCATTAACACACCGCTCCCAGTTAAAGATGCTGTTTAACACAACCAGCCACTGTAAAGAAATACATCATAATTATATAACCCTTTATCTGTGATCGTTTAAAATAAGCACTTAAAAGAAAAATGTCTTTAATAATTTAGAGTAAGGTTAGTCTGGTCAGACAAGTAACATTATACACCGTGCCTAAATATATTAAATCTCTAATCGCCAAATAAGCCGAAATACAGATTTAATTAAAATGCAGATTCTCACCTGATCATCGTCAGTTCGTTGAGATTGAGCGGAGACTGGACTGGTCACTGTAACTCCATAACTCAGTCCTTGTGCAGGTTTTTATTTAGCGCCATCATAATGAAGGACTCGCCCGCTCACGTGTGGAGACGTGCGGACCGGGCGGGGGATTGGGGGGGGTAAATCCCTCAAGATCCACCTTTTGTGCTGAGCGCGGCATTTTCGTCTAGAGCCCCGCCCATAAAAGCGGCCCCGCCCCTAACGGCGCCCCGCGTGCTGTGGAATGTCACGCCAACGTTTTCACATTGACATACTTAAGTAACTGCGTCAATAATATCGGCTTAAAATGTTGACAGAATCCGAATTCAGAATTTTTCTGAATATGGATGAGGATCAAACTTGAAACTTAAAGCTCAATCTCAGGAAAACTGAACTGTTGATCAGCCCAGGTAATTCATCTCTGGGTCAGGATCTTGTGATCTCCCCTTCCGTTACATCTTGTAACCTTGGAGTAACCATGGACAAACAACTGTCCTTTTCCTCACGTGTTGTTAATGTAAATAATCACGTCTGTTTCCTCTCTTCAGCATTAGAAGGATTTGGTTCTTTTTGTCCACACAGGCTGCTCAGGTACTTATTCAGTCATTTCAGCACTGGACTACTGCAGCTTTCTTCTGCCAGGTATACCTGTTAACGCAATTCATCCTGTACAAAAGATCCAAAACACAGCTGTGTGACTTGTTTCCAACCTGTCTAAGTTCTCCACACCAACAGTTGAGTCACTGACTATCTTCAAACGACAGTTGAAGACCTACTTCTTCATGCAACACATGAACTAGCAGTTCCTCTGTTTGTTGTATGAGTATATATTTAATAATAATAAAAAAAAAAAACCCTGACAACAGAGTTGCATCCCAAGTCTGTAACCTAGTGAACCAGAGTTAATGTGTTCATTGACACTTTTGTACGTCACTCTGGATAAAAACGTCTGCCAAATGGCATAAATGTAAATTGATCACAAGCATATTTACATTAAAGTCATGTGAGTGGGATTTCAGTATCTGTTGAGCTACATCCTCATTTTCAACCTGATTTACAACAGACTGTTATATAATATAAAGAATATAAAGATAATAATAATATGAAGCATATAATATTACCTAACCACCCTTTCCTCAGGGCTTACATTAGCTGTTAGCTTACATGGTGTTTTGCCTATTAAGTAATCGTTTCATCTCTGTTTTGATTGGCCTAAAGCTCTGGAGGCTATTTTATGACTTCACAAACTGAACAAATACACAGCCAGTGTATAAGAATGCAGTTCAAACCTTCCCATAAACTAAAGATTGCATTAAACATATTCTTTTATTGTAATATAAATGATACATGAATACATGAAAGTTTCCATATAATCCCTTCTTATACACAAAGTAAATACTGTTTCACAGCGACTCAGTACATGCTCAGTCTAATCCAACGTCGAATCTAAAGTCCCACCTACAGGTAGATGATGCAATATGCATTTACACGTATCATTTGAATAAAGCTCATGGAGAAAATTTATTGCCCTAATGAGGAAGTGAAAACTGGATTAGAGAAGGTCCTGTTCTCTGATTCCTCCACGTCAATGTCATCACTGCTGAGGTCCATCTCTGTTTCAAACATGCGCTGTAGGAGGCCATCCATGGTCCTGTACCCTGTAGAACATAAACATACCATCATTGACACAGCCAGAGCAGACACAGCACAGACACAGCACAGACAGAGCACAGACAGAGCACAGACAGAGCAGACACAGCACAAACAGAGCACAGACAAAACACAGACAGAGCAGACAGAGCACAGACAGTGCAGACAGAGCACAGACAAAACACAGACAGTGCAGACAGAGCACAGACACAGCACAGACACAGCACAGGGAACTTGTGTGTTACTTGTTGAGCTGATCTTGAACATGATGGTGGATTTGACTTTGACTCCTTCACCAGGGCCGAGATCATTGTCCTGGGTTTCCATCGCATCCACCAGGTTATTATCTACATGGTTCCTAAGCACACACAACAACAACAACAATAATATGGGAATTAATACTGATTATTCCAAGCAGTGAGGACTGCTTGGTATTGAGACAGATCCCTGGAGTGATCACTTACTGTTCCACACACACATTTAGTTCCTCAATCTTCTTCTCCAGTGCTGTCTGCAGTTCGCTTTTCTCCACTGTGTACTCAATGAAGAACGCCTCCAGAATGAAAGCCACAAAGATACTATGGGGAGGGGAGATAAGATCAGGGGAGGGGCCAGGTTAAAATCATTCTGAAGTGAGAAGCTGATCAGTAGAGCTGATTACATCATCACAAATCTTACTTGATGATGATGATGACTACCACGATGTGGAAGAGGATGAAGAATATCCGTGCTGAAACATGTGTAACAGCGGTGAAGCCTCCAGCCAGGAGTGGGGGCAGAGTCAAGGACAAAAACATATCACATGATAGATAAATTATGCACAAATTATAAATATTTACCTATTTTTTACTTATTGTTTAAAAGAAGATACGTGTTCGGTCTGATGTAAGACAGTGTTTAAAGTTGTTGTGGTGTTTATTTGAGGATATCATGCCACTGGTTGACAACCGTGAGCTCCAGCAGCAGGATGAAGGACGACACCACATTGTTGAAGTTGTTTTTGCAGTAGTTGTTGCGGGCAAAAGCTGAGCCGTTCAGCAGGACGTTCCCACAGAAATGATGTGCAGGATCGACAGAATCACCACCAAAATACTGAACTCTCCCTTTAAACAGCTCCATCCCTACCATCGCAAAGATATAATACACCACCTGGAGCCAGGGCAGCAAGGGAGTGAGGGGGAGAGAGAGTGGGTGTAAGGGAGTAAGAGAGTGAGGGAGAGACAGAGTGTGAGTGTGTGAGTGAGAGAGAGTGAGAGAAAGGGAGTGAGGGAGTGTAAAAAAGTGAGAGTGAGGGAGTGAGAGTGAGGGACAGTGAGCAAGTGAGAGTGAGAGCTGCTGATCAGTTAGGATGTGATTTGAGACACAGCCCAGAACTAACACTGAATCACACTCACCAGAATAAGCTGCCCAAATGTCAGCATAGGAGCACCAATCTTAATCAGAGTGTTAATGATCGCACGGAACCTGCCAGCAACACACACACACATACAAATAGTAAAAAATGTCAAATAAAATAAGATATAAAATTATTTTTTCTCTAAAATAATATGCAAATTACAATTTCAAATCACTACACAACAAATACCAGAGAATTTCACATACTAATAACACACACAAAACACACAGACATACCTGGGAATGGTGTCAACGACACGGATGAGTCTAAGAACTCTGAGGATGAACACAATGTCGAGAATCTGACGGCTCGTATAACCTCCAGCTACAGGAACAAACAAAAACCTGTCACACCACAACACTAAACTAGTGACTGTAAGCTTTGGGAGACACATTAAACACAGAGCTCCAGTTTAATCTGGGGGCAACCGTAGTCTGGTGGTTAGAGTGTTTGGCTTGCTACCCGAAGGTCGAGGCTCGAACCTCATGACCGGCAGGTTGCGACTGTGGTGCCTGATGAGCTAGGCACCTTTACCCCAGCTCCCCGGGCGCCG
>JAOTRN010000002.1:0-15955 GCA_028566695.1 Bagroides melapterus
CATCTATAGCAGTTGTTTGTGGTGAGTGGGGTGAGCTAGAACAAGGTAAGCATGAAATTAGCACACTACATGTGTTTTGTACCCTAAACACTGAGAGTACTGATCAGAGAGTTGTGACCAGCTAAAATGACATGAATGTAAATATGCATAAATATTTACTGTAATGTACATGAACTTGTGTCAATACAGGTTCATGTGCATTACAGTAATGTTGTTTTCAGAAAATAGCTGAAAAAAAAAACAGATTTAGACCTGGTACTGATAAATAAATAAATAAATAAATAAATAATTATCCCTAATGTTACAGGAAATTTATTAAAAGAATGGCTTTATTAATTTCCCATATTTACTATGATACGTTGCCTTAGTGACGGAACTCTGTCTTATTCTGCCATCAAGTGGTCAAATGGTGCAAGTAAAGTTAAAAATATTGAACGCGTATACACCCTATATACTATGACAGTGTATAAATAATAATATACAGGGTGAATTTAAGAAAACTGGTACATTTTAACTCCTCAGCATTTAAGTGAAATTGAAAATGAATGTTAGTAAGGTCTTGCATTGGGAAGTGCTTGATAGAAATTAAATTAATTCATGTAAAGGATTATGATTATGTGGTGAACATAAAAATGGGATATGGAAATCTATCTATCTATCTATCTATCTATCTATCTATCTATCTATCTATCTATCTATCTTCTTTAATCAACATGGTTTGATTATTTGAGACAGCATGGTTCAGGTAGAAAGAGGTAAAATACAGAATCCTCTCACAGCTATGTATAACTGGTGCACTGATGTAGTTTATGTGCATTAATTGGTGCTTTTAGGAAGAAGCTTAATAAGCAGCAGAAGGTAGTCTTGATAATGCATAAGGTGGACCTTTTTAGTCATTAATTTTTTAAGTCAGGCCAGGTTGGAAGCTGTGCAGCCAGGGCATGCCTGGGCAAGCCGGAGCCATCTTGACACTGTCTCAGCAGGGCGTGTTTGTATTGTTTCAAAATATAGCATTGCCTCAGTAGCACTGTAACAAGTAAGTACTCAAAAGACAATGCCATTTGCTGTTCAGATGATATGGCAAGAACAGAAAGACCATGTGATGGACTATTACTTCTGTTTGACTAATGTGTCTGTGTTTCTCTGCCAAAAACAAGAAGTCAATTAAATACCCTTATCTTCCTTCAGCAATGAGATCTGTGCCACATGACGACAGTCTTCCAATTCTGAAACCACCAGAGGAATGGTCCTTAGATGAACCAGATGAAGAAGCTGCAATGCAGGGAGCTGGCTGTGACATTGATCTGGATTTTGAAACCTGCCCCTCAGGCGATCCACATAACACAGTCAGAATTAAACAATCTCATCAGAGATTTGGGTCTGTCAGAAGCAAAAGCTGAATTGCTGTATATGAGACTCACTTTATTGTAGACAGAGCTGGCTACTCCATAAAAACCTATTTCTAGGACAGAAAAATGTGGCGCATGAATCACTTTTCGACCCAGCAAAGATTTTTTTGCCTCCTTTTCACATAAAATTGGGACTTTTGAAGAATTTTGTGAAAGTAATGAACAAAGAAAAGAAGGCAAAGTTTTTGTTATTTAATACAGATGTTCCCAAGAATAACTGAGGGCAAGATCAAAGAGGGCATTTTTGTTGGCCTTCAGATCAGACATGTTATGAGTGACAAGCAGTACAAAGATCGGTTAGTTAGGCCAGAAAAGATTGCCCATAAAACCTTCAAAGATGTTGTTGACAATTTTCTTGGCAATTACAGAGCCCCACATTACATTCAGCTGGTAGACGAACTTCTCAAAGCATAAAAAACAATGAAATGCAACGTCACTTAGGATTCATTTCCTCTGCTCATACTTGGACGTCTTCCATGCACATCTCGGTGCTGTCAGTGACGAACATTGTGAAAGGTTTCACTTCACATGATGAATGGATGATTTATGGATAGAGAAGCTTTCTGTCTTTGCTAAAGGAGACACTTCTCACCCCAAAATGTTCCCATGATCTTCTTAGAGTAGCAATATAAGTAATGTTTAGATGATTGTGGTAGTAAAGAGCAATATCTAACAAATCAGTCCAAAATCTCATATACAGTAGGTGTTTTGTGAAGGCCACAGAATAACATTTTCATACTCGTTCAATGACTCCCATGCTCTCTATATTGATATCAATCAATAATTCATTCACCTTCAGTAACTGCTTAATCCTGGTCAGGGTTGTAGAAGATCTGGAGCATATCCCAGGAACACATTCTGCTCAAGAATAACTTTGTATTGATTTTCCACAACCTTTTCTTCTAAGGCACAACTCCTGTACCCCATTGTCCTTCACATATCCAGAGTTTTTCCTGCTCCAAACACACATGATTCAACTAATCAGATAGACAGACTATTATAAAGTTGTGTATTAGTTTATGTGGGTATATTAGAGCAGGGAAAACAGTAAACGTGCAGGACTGAGAGTACTCCAGAACCAGAGTTGGGAAAGTGTGCTCTAAGGGGATTAGTTGACCCAAATGATTCCTACAAAATGCTTCCAACAGAATATTTTCATTTGTTACCACTTAAACAAAAAACATAACTGACCATGTGCACTAACATTATAATTATCAACTTTATTGACATCAAATTATTGACCTCCATAACTTATAACTTGTGCTTCCCTTTGTACTTTTCCAATACATTTACTTTTAATGAATTTTATTGACAGTCTTCATAGGTTTCTGTAATTTGTTGCATGTTCTTGTACATTCGAAAAATTCTGCATTATGTATAAAATATTTGTTGAGAAATTGTTGTGTTGGTCTCATACAGAAATAGGAAACTTTTTAACTTCCCCAATTACAGAGACTCTCATTAATGCAGACAAAGATTAAATCAGTTTTGTGTAAAATTCAACAAAACTGATTATAGTAAAAAGGTGACATAATGCAACAAACACAAGGCAACACAACACAGTGCATTACAGTTATTAAGTTCTCAAGAGTTTCTGCTAGAAGAGCACACTGCACACCATCAAATCTTTATAAACTGTAGAAGTTTAATTTGTGTCCATACAATTTTCTTATGATTCAAATATGAATGATAATATTTTATAATATTTTATTGCTTCACAATAAAATGCATTGGTTGGATACATCCATTTATAGCAAGACAATACATTCAAGTTAAACACTGTTGTCATACAGTACCTATTAAATTTTTATCTTTTTATATCAGTGGCTTGGAAACCCATCCACGTCAAGCTCAATTTTCCCCCAGCCCACAGTGCAGCAGGTCACAGTTTACTCTGAAATAAGACTGCACGTGTATGTGTGAACAAAAAAAAGAGTGCATTTGTCCTGTAGGTGTGCACTTTCATGCATGAACTTAAATGAACTGTAAGTTTTTAAAACATCTTCATTCAACTTAAAAGGTTTCTCCTGAAGAGGTATACGCTGGGTTTTTCTGTGCATACTTTGCTTCATGTCAGAATGCTACCACAGGTAACAAAGATACCAACTCCTGAGTGATCCTTTTCCCCGAAAGGAAGAAAACAATAATCCGGTCACTCAGTTGTGTGGAAGTGCACAGATTATAAAATACAGCTAGAGTCAAAAATACTGATCTTTCTGTTCAAACATAGAATTAATAACCATTATAATAATAGACATGCAACAGAACAACCGACTTCAAAATAGATCATACGAACAGCTTATCTACAGTGATTTGGTACGATTTTGCTATTAATTAACGAATAAATGAATGAATTATATTACTATTGTAGCCTACTTGCTGTTACAATAACAAGAACAAAATCTTGGCTCAATAATCAAATAGGAAAATAGTTGCATACATGTGAACCGTTATAGAAAATTCAAACCAAACAAATAAGGAAGTAAATTGTGTAATTCCTACTCTTTCTTGAAACACACAATTCCAAACCTCCAGCCTCATTCATGAACTTATCTGGAAACAGCCTGAACAGGATATAGTTCATATCCCTTACCTTGTAAAAAACTACCTTGTAAAAAATAAAAATAAAATAAATCACCTCACACCACCGAACTGCACAGCACACAGCCATGTACAAAGAATGTGCCATTCCTCGTAGCACTAATAGTGTAGGGTATTATGAATATTTGCATGCTTGAGCAACAAGGGTATTTAAATAGAACCAGCCCTTCTGGTTACAGCCTACTGGTTACAGTTTTCACTTGCATACATCTTATGCAATATATATACTGCACACACTGAAACACTGCACACACACCTGCCTTTCCACACAGATAACAGCGACGGCACCTTTTAGCACTGAACGACGACACCTGACGTTTCCACAACTGACACTCACGTACACAACACGTCCGCCCTTTACTAGGGGGTTCTAATCTCCTGAGCCTCTTACGTTTGGTGCAGGATGGAGTGGTAGCTGCCATATAGGGAGATCGACATGATCTGCTGCGTCAAATCATGCAGCACAGACACACAGTACAGAGACCCAGACAGGAGAGCTGGAGTGAACGGCGCAAAAAGAAAGAAAATTCGACCGTTCCAGTCATGGATATGCATCCACTCCTCCTGCCCTATACCTGGAAGGAAGCACTAGTTCAAACAAGAGGACTTTTTATGTCTTATTTACATATAAACAACAAACACAACATCAAGATCTGTGGTTGCGGTCTTTGTCTCGTCAATGAATATAATCCAGAAATTCGTCTTCTATACCAACAAGGAGCGCAAACCCAGCTTGAAGTTTTGCTCGGTCCTCGTCTGCCGGTCTTGTTGTGCAGAAGCCAGGAGTAGACAGCGAATCTTAATCTACTACAGGATAGATCTTCCACAGCAGGACAAACTGATGTTGTCTCTTCTCACACAGGCTGCTGTCACAGTCCTACTGTACTGCACTGCTGACTTCACAAAAATCTCATTGTCCTTCACACTTAAAAAAAAAAACTCTTTCTCAATACTTTATTGTCATTAAACACTGCTTCTGTCTTTATTACTCCTTATTGCATTACAGCAGAAAAGAGCTGAGGTCTTTCCTTACTGTGATCGTAGTTTGGAATAGAGTCTTCACCCTATATGTCTAAAGTGCAAGGTTCATTTTTGTTTGATTTGATTTTTCTCCAGGGAAGACCAGATGTAAATGGGATGCATTCATATGTTTCCACTGAGCAGCAGTCCTCTTTCTACTGTGTGTATGTAGAGTAGATATTCAGGCTACGCCCATGTAGATACAATTCAAATAGACATGCTATGCTGCTAAAGTGAGAAGGTCCGGTCAGAGCGAGTGCTGCCAAAGTCGAATTGTCTGAAATCCTGGACAGAGAACTGAACCTTCATCTCCATCATAGGCAGGCACAGCAGAATTTAATGTCTTTGACTGCATGATGATGGATATGGTGGATTTCAGGAACCAAAAAGTTTGGGGGAAAAAAATGTAATTCTGATTAGAGATTGTGGTGGTAGGTCCTGTCTGGAAGTGATTCAGAAACGGAAGGTTTTCAGACTTCCTGACACATGGGAAGATTGACGAAGGTAAAAATGTTGTACTCGATCAAAATGGAGAAGCACAGGAAGACGGCATACAGCAGGAGCACGTACACACCCAGCTTTAAGTCCAGCTTCCACCTGTTCACATGGATCCCCAGGACCTGTGCAGAAAGACAGGATATAATGTAAACAAACATCATTCAGGTCACTCAAGAGGTCACACTCTTGTGGTGTGTTGATATTTTATGACTCATTCAAGGGCTTCATCAGTTCATCATGAGCTTTGCAGGTCCCTTGAATGAGTGGCAAAGCATCCTCAAGATCATACAAGTCAACAAGTTTCCTACCAGACTGTGGAATACCAGGGAACCTCTGGGGGGTGAATGATACAGTATGTAAAAAATATCCAAAGTATCGTTTGCAAACTTGTCATGTATGTTAATATTTCCTCTGTTTTGTTAAGTAGTGTGGACTATTTATCTTTAAATCTGGATCTGGAGTTTTATCACTACTGAGTAAAAAGAAATACAATCATTATGCATACAGTATATGTAGTGGATTTCTGGCTTTTAGTTGCTTTCATGCCAGTTTTCATTATAAAATGTTGTTTTTTTCCAGGCCAGGTTGGTTATTAGTACACATCGTCTCACACCTCAACTTACAGTCAAAGCCACTGATCCCAGGAGCAGCACCACAGAATACACCAATCCTCTACTGTTGATTTTCACCTGTGACAAGAGTAAAGAAATCGCATTTACATTGCTGTGCTTCACCCAGTTCTCCTCTGTGAATGTGTGTGGGTGTGTGAATATTCGTCAGGGAGACGAATAGCGTGACAGATACCACTGATCCGTAGTTGACAGCCATCGTCTGGATGCCCCAGGGAACACCGAGCCCAACCAGGATATCAAAGACGTTACTGCCGATTGTATTGGAGACAGCCATATCTCCCAGGCCTGTGGATGTGCACACATAATACATCATAGATAAACAAATACAGAAAGACGGAAAGAGGAGTTGAGGAAAAAAATGTAACGAATGAGAATGAATGCACAAAAACTATACCTTGTCGAGCAACTATAAGGCTAGCTATACAGTCAGGAACACTGGTGCCAGCTGCAAGAAAAGTGATGCCCATTATAACATCAGGTATTCCCAGTGTGTATCCGATAATCGTCACCTGCACATGATTAAAAAAAACCCATATCAAAGCATATCATATACAAAGACACTTTTTGACAATCAAATGCTCTAAAGTTTCTCAAATGGTGTAGTAAAAAGACAGGTGAGGATAAACCTCAAATTCAAACCCACTCACCATCCACACCATGAAGTATGAGAAAATAGCTATCCACAGTGTGGAGAGAAAAAAGGAGAGCATGAAAAAATTCTCCCAGCGTGGCTTCCCACAGTTCGGCACAGTGAAGTACAGCAGCACCAGGATAGGCCATGAAATGAGAAACTTCAGTCTGTTCATAGTGCCTCCTGCAGGTAAACAGAGATAACACAGCACCTCATTCACTGAGCCATGATAGCACTTGGCTCATAAGAAACACACTGGGAAGATTGGTTTGAATGGAATTACAGTTTATCATGAGGTTTTACACATGCCCTGTGGACTGTGCAATAGCTTTAATGAATGTCTGACTCATAATGAAACACATGTAATATCCATATTAAACGTGACTGGTAACTCCTGAGAAGGTCCATGAATGTTAAGCTGATAATCTTACAACAATAAGTTCTGGGTTTCTTGTCCAAAGGGATTTTTTGTTAACTTTACTCAAGGGAAAATTTGAAAGGCAACGTGCCTAAGACTGAGACTGAGATTTCATCGTGTGACTGCTTCTTATCTGGCTTAGACAAAGAGCTTTAATACTAAATTACACACATGCTAATTTATTTATCATCAGATGTTTGAATGTGCAGAGGAAGATACGTTACTAATCAGCCATATTGTTTAGAGTAATTATGCAGTTTTTCTACGGTTTTGATAAGTCATAGTGTTTAGTCATAGGTCTTTACCTTTATATATAACTGAAAATAGACAGGAAATACTTCCTTTCACAGAAAAAATGCTGTTTGTCTGATATCGCAGCCAACCTACCACAGGCTTTTTCAGAAACAGCCCACAAACCTTTCATATTTAATATTTAATTGTTACCAAAGTCTTGAAAGAAAACAGTTCAGTTTTAACGACACAGTGCTGTGAACTTTCTGATGATTCAGTCACTTATGATACGACATTGTAGCTGAGACCTGATGAGAGGAACTACCAGGATAACGCTTATCACTGTATTAATGAGTAGTGTGTGAATGTGTAGATGAATGAGGACATCCGTTTTCCAGATGCAAGTTACTTGCCGTTCTGCCATAAGTGATGCTAGTTGTGCCAATCATGGAATAATCAACTAATTAACTAACTAACTAAATAAATAAATGCATTATTTTCACAATGGCACCAGAATTAAATGCCTTCTTGCTGGTGGATAGTCAATAAGAGCGCAACCTCTGAGAAGCTTGTTGATAGAAAAGTGTACAAAATCAAATTAGGTAGAGACAGTTTGAGTTACTAGAAACTGTTAGTTATATGCTATGTTATAGTCTACCATGTGAGTAAGGTATTATGTGTGGGACTCTCTAACCAGGCAGGGTGAAGGGTGAGGACAGCTCATTATCCTCCTCCTCCGTTAGTTTGTCCTCTGGTACGTTGCCGTTCTCCATGGTGTCTGCTTTCCCATCAGCCACTACCGTGCCGTCCACTCCATTGGATGCCTGCATTAGCCGCTGTTGCTGTTAAAAACAAACAAACAATATTGTTTAAATTTAAAATGTACAATTACATTTTGTTAACAATGTGGTTTTAAATGTTCCTTTTAAATGCAGCTGATTCAGATACACGTTTGCTAAACCTACTAGTATCCCTCTGGCTAAAGGTTTCTGGAATCCTGACCATCAAACTCATCACAATGATCAACGCATGTGCTTTTTGTCCATCCCAATTTAAATTGTGTTCATTCAGTCACAAGGGAATTAGTGAGATCAAGCACTAAGGCACTCTGTCCATCCCAGAAGTGTTCAGTGGAGCTGTGGTCAGGTTTCTGTGCAGGACACCCAAGATCTTCCACTCCAGCCATAACAAACCTTGAGTTTATAGAGCTCAGTTTGCCAGGTGTCCACAAACTTTTGTCCATATAGTGCATGTCTGTGCACATTTATTATTATATGCTGAAGAATTATTCAGAGTATAAATGTCAGTGCCATGTCAGTATCTCACATGTACAAGGTGTTTTTCTTAATGAAACCATGGAAAATACCGAAAGAGCTTGGGTCATTGGACTGAGGAAGCTTTAACAGGTGATTTGTAAACCCCAATGGAAAATCCCCAGTGAATGGAAAAAACCTCTTTTATTGCACTCTACTTCTGTTGTTTCTGCGTCACATTTAAAATCCATTCTTTTACTGCCAGTCAGTGGAAAATCACAGCAGCCAGTTAAATCCCTTTTTATCTCATGCTTAGGGCTCCTGCTGGAAATGTTTGGCAACTCCACTTCTTAACACTGACATTCCTATTATTAGATTTAAAGGCTGCTCACCTCATTAATGATGAGTCGGCTTGCCATGCGCAGGCGGGTTTTAGGCCCAAATCGGTTAGTGATCATGACTCTGAGGCCAGCCTCCGGGAAGCGGTAATTTGGAGGACTGGAGTTCATCATCTCATCCACCATCACAACTGAGCCACGAGTGTACATCTTATTGGGTTTTACTGCAAACAGAGATAACACACATCTGAAAATACACCCAACTCTTTAAATAAGTTCTGAACAAAATACGGAATTCTGGACAAATAGGAGAAATTCTGGACATTCTGACAACTTTTTATGCCAATAAACTCACCACTCTCACCATTCAGCCTTGTATCAAACATATAAAAAGGAAAAAAAAAACAAATACAGACACAGACACAAACACACACATACACACAAATCAGTGATGTTCAAGACCTACGTTCCTATACATGTCTCCCCACGCTGCTTTGCTTTGTCTCCATAGTGAAAATTAAATTAAAAATCTGGTCATACCTTTTGGTACTTTTTGTGCTATCATACAGAAAATATGTGGTCATTTCCATGCAAACCTCCACAGGTCCACACTATCCAATCTTGACTGACTGATGGACTCTCTAAAGCAATTATCTTAAGTTCAAAGGGTTGATGCAATGCAGCCTACAAATGTGAAATCAAAATCTGAACATTTTGAATCTGAGCACAAAATACACAATGACATACAAAGGCTTGTTGAATTTATTTCATTCAAATGCGAACATCGGGTTTTTTTCTTTTGAGCATTTAATTATTGTTGCAAAACCCTGAATAAAATCCACCTAAGCTCTCACCTTAGCTGAGACTCAAACCGAAAACAATATTCTACCATGAACTCTTTAATTGCCTAAATGTCACAATATATAGTTGTCATCTAATATCCTGATGAGATTTCTGTTTAAATTAAGATTAGTATAAGGAATGAAATCATGTTTTCTTGAAGAAAGTTATACACACACTCTTAGTAGTTAATGAGTTGGTCATTTGTGAGTTATAAATCCCAACACCAAGCTGCCATGGTGAACAAATCCTTGAGCAAGTCCCTTAATCCTCACTGCTTAGCTGTATCCTGTGTCAAACGTACATCACTCTGAATAAAAGAATCAGCTATATGAACATGTAAATTTTGATATGTGATATATTACAAAACATATTATCTCTGGCATAAGATCCGAATAGTTTTGGTGCAGATTGAAAAACCAACAGATAAGCAATGTAGCTGCTGTTGGAATTTTGTTTACATCATAGCCATTTGTGGTCAGGAAATCCAGAATATAACTAATCCTGCTGTCCGAATGGGAACAATATCATCCTCCTTCCTCTGTCTCTCAGAGACATGTTAAATGACTATTTACACATAGGGATAAGGGCAGTTAGCACTTTCCTCCACAAGTGCTTACAGCTTTGCCCAGACACTGCATTAGAAGTAGTTTTTAAAGTTGAAATGCAGTGCATACATATTAAAGTTGTAAGCTTGTCTAAGAGGACACGTATTTCGCCCTCTTAGAATGGTAGTAGTGGTTAATGGGCAGGAATTAACTTGAGAGAAAATGGGGTGCAAAATGTAGAAATTAATTAATAAATACATGAAGACCCACATAAAAAGGGTCGAGTAACAAAAACTCCTACAACACACTATGACATCATGTGGCTAACACAGTACAGTAGGTCATCAATAATTAATATTTATATTACTTCAACATAAACATCACTCAAACATTCACACACTACAAAGCAAACAATGCACATACATAGACAAACACACATACACATACACAAACACACACAAACTTTATGCAACCGACTGTATATTCTTGCTTCAAAAAAAAACAAAAACAAAACAGGACTCTAGATTAAAAGGGAGAAGCATTTAGTAAGGCTAAGCAGACAGGCTTCAGAGTAAATGTTAAAGGATTTCTAATGGCATAATCCGAAATTTAGCACACACAGAATCTACCCAGAAGGCTAGAAGTGCCTTCTCTACCTTTCACACTATTGTCATTGGCAGCTACTGTGCATATCTACGAAGCAGGAAAGGTCCAAACTGACAGGAAAGAAGCAAGAAAATGTTGTTAGTCTGAGAGTAATCATTGTGAGTATGTGTTAATTTGGAGTAGAAGCAGAGCGGAAGATATCTGAGCTGGTGCAGAAGAAAAGAAGCCTGTCTAGTTACCCATACCTGAGCTGAGTAATGGCCATGAGGGATCATCCCAAAACTGCTCATAATATGCATTACCGTCCTCCAACTCGCTGGTCACAGCATTACCATTGGCAACACCCATATCTTCTTTACCAGAAAAGTAGTTCTGCATGCTGGTGTTAAACCTGAGAAAAATAGAAATCTCCAACTGAGCTTTGTCTCTTTTTTATTAATTCATCTTCTGCTGTGTCTGATCTAATCGTTCTTATGTACATGATACATGATATGTTCACTTTCTTTAACCTACTTCATTATGCTTTAAATTAATAAGTTGGTTAAAAATAAAATATGTTGAAATTACCCCAGTCTGTGAAGATATACACTCATGGCCACTTTATTAAAACCAATATACTAACAGTGTGTAGTTCTTCCTTTTTCTCTCAAAACAATCTAAATTCTTTATGGCCTGAATTCCACAAGATGCTGAAACATCCCTTTGAGATTCTGGTTCATGCTGATGTGACTGCAGATGTTTCAGGTGCATTTGTAGGGTTCACAAGATACTTGTCATTGCTTGCATGAGAGTGCATATAAGGAAAAACATTAGGACAATGTGTGAAATTTGGTATTAAAATAAGGTCAAAGTTCCCATAGTTACCAAATTACCATTAATATGGTTTAAATAGGCATAATTTTGACACCGGTATGTGTTTTTTTCAGGTTGGAGCTGGAATTCTTGTACATGCAAACATGCAAAACCCAAGGCACTTGGAAATAAAGCTGATTCTGTTTCTGATCCCAAAAGTCTTTTACTGGATTCAGATGTGGTCACTGAAGGACACTGAAGAACATGGAGATCGCTGTCATGTTCCTGAGGCCAGATTGAGATGAATTTGCTTTGTGATATGGCACATTATCCTGCTGGAAGTGTTGTTCCAGTATGGGAACAGTCATGCTGTTGCTGCCAAATTTTGCCATCTGTGTGACTCAGCAGAAATCCACATTCATCAGACCAATCTATGTTTTTTTTCCACTGAGCTCACATTTTCTCCATTCTGCTGGTTGGACAGTACCTGAAGCCATTGGCTGTATCTGAATGATTTAATGCTGCCAACTAATTGGCTGATTAGACAATTGTATATGTGTTCCTAATAAAGTGCTCAGTGCTCAGTGAGTGCATATGTTGTCTTTGCTTTTTTAATTTTGTTCTCTAACTTCCACTCTAATGTAGCTGACAAGCAAAAGAAACTTATATCCACTGGTTTAGCATTGACAAACTGCATCACTCAATCAACATTATAACGACAAATAATATTAAAATATGTTTGGTGGTCAGATGTCACTAAATTCCATTTCCTGCTATAATTACATATTGGGTATATGATATTTGTTCATGCACCAAAGATTCAATAAATGCACCTGAGTTTTACCAGAGAATTACAAAACTGTATGGACGAACTCACTTCATAATGATTATATAGCCAATATACATGACCATGAGCACCAGACTCTCCCACCTGTGAGAAGAGAGCAGTGGACAGTACGTTATGATTCAGCAACTAAAACTCAGCCACAAACATTGATGTTACAGCACTGAGGCACTTACCACATAATCTGCCCATCATAGATGAACTATAAAAGGAGACACACTAAAGTGAACAATCATTAAATAAGACCCTTTTTTTTTCTCAGAACATAAGAAATCATCCTTTTGTGTGATTCAGCTGTAAAGCTAAACATGATGAATATACTTTTATATGTATTATAAATAAAGTATTATCTGTTTCCTCACAATATTACATGTCCAGCCTAAATAACACTTTTATTGAAAATATAAAAAAGTGCATTTGATTTTACAGCTGATTTAGGATTTGCAATATAGTGAAACATTTCTTTAAAAAAAAAAAAAAAAAAACAACGAAAAAAAACAACATTATAAATTGTAATATCATACTTACTACTATAAGTGCTACAACAGACAGTGTGTAGTAAAGGGAGTCTCGAAACACAGCATACTTGGTGAGAAAGACAACCTAGAGAAAAAAGAAAATAGCTTTATAGTTGTTAATATAATTGTAACAGTTAACAATGCATTCAATTGTATGTTTTAGTTTTAACATCAGTATTTGGTCACCTGCCTTTTTCTACCCACTAGCCAGGATTAGCATATCATACAACAGCTACTGGCTGGAAAGGGTGAAGTGTAACATACAGTACAGTATGATTCCTCTGAAACACATGAATCCAGCCAGTGGCATCATTTCCAGTTGCTGCTCATGTGTAAGACTCTAAGAGAAATGTATTATCTGCCCTGTTCTGCATACATGAGCTCACAGATGCCTGTGACTAATAAAGTAGTAGTAGAGAGTAACATCCCACCCACACATCAGTTTAAAAATGTAAAAACACAGCAGAGTATTAGTACTTTCCTACTGGAGGAGACCTGACGTGTATTATTTATTAGTAGGTGGGCCGTGACCAAAAGACTAGTGTTTAAATTAGTGAGAATATCGGGGCTAAAATTGTTTGATTCATTTCCCTTGAAGTAAAGTATTTAAAATTGTATTTTAATCACACCTTCAATATTGTAAAAAGTAAAAACATTATTGATACAGAAAGCGGCTGAAAGAAGATGAACAACGACAACAAAAGCACAGCACATTTTTACTGTATAAAATAGTCTAAAGTGAGAGAACTACTGTACAAATAACAGTTCAAATTTCAGAAAGACAAATTTCACCAACACACACAAACGTGCACACACACACAAACACACCTGGCCGGCGAAAATTCCACACACACCAATGATGCAGAGAATGTTGAAGACAGCTGAGCCCACGATCGTGCCGACACCCACATCTCCATGTGTGATGAACACACCTGCAGAAAACACAATATTTAGCCCCTATAGAAATTCACAATAGCTTACATGGTAATGTCTGTCTGTGTGTGTGTGTGTGTGTGTGTGTGTGTGTGTGTGTGTGCATGTTGATCTGTGGGTCTCACCAATGATGGAGGCAAAAAGCTCAGGAGCTGAGCTTCCAGCAGCCATAAATGTTGCACCAGCTACATCCTCACTCAGATGCAGTTTCTGACAGATGACAAGATTCGCATACAAATGATCACAGTGCAGCTAAGAGTGAAAAAGCCTGAGAGCATGCAACATCAGAGCAGGGCCGAGGTGATGGAGTAAGCTTGATGGAGTGATTCTAAGTGGACACTGATTTGAGAGCTTGAAGAGTTTCGAATTAAAGCTTTTATACTCCAACTTACTTCACAGATCTTCTCCA
This sequence comes from Bagroides melapterus, assembly GCA_028566695.1. Lineage (NCBI taxonomy): Eukaryota > Metazoa > Chordata > Actinopteri > Siluriformes > Bagridae > Bagroides > Bagroides melapterus. Next base: position 14,522 of record JAOTRN010000002.1, read on the forward strand.
GCGATGTAACGAAGTAGTCGTCACATACGATAGCCAGAGCCAGGAACATGTAGACAGCCTAAATAAATAAATAAATAAGTTAAAAACAAAGTACAAAATTTATTAATGAAAAAACCTAAATAAAGAAAATGCTAATAATATAGTTTCTAAAGTATTTATAGAATAGATCAACAGTCCCTATAATTTACTGAACAGTTGAAGACTGTAAAATGATTTTTTTTTTCTTAAGTGTCCAGTTCTGATGAGTCTACACTCAGGAGAACCTCAGAGTCTTGTTCTTGGCTGACATGACGGAAATGATGTGGTCCTCTGCTGTTGTAGCTCATCAATACCTTTTTTGCTCACCATATTATAAAGTGTGTCTACCTGAGTTATTACAGAATATCTGGCAACCTGAACCAACTAGATAACTGCATGAATAAAGAGTGTACATATCATGTCATACTAATAAAAAAATTCACAAATTCAGTATTTTATCTCATTAAAATATCTCGTATCTCTAGATGTAATGCAGCAGAACTGTACCTATTATGAATTCAATGTGCTCAGGGAACCGCTAGAGTCACTGAAGACTTGTTTTTGTTTTTATTCATTACTAGCTTTAGGCACTCTAGTCACATGGGGTTTTCCAGTCACATGACACAATGAACAGCTGGCAAACAATTTATGATGATCATGAAGTTGTCAGAGCTGCTCCATGTATCTTACATGACAGGGTCAATTGCAGAGAGCAGCCAGGTTTTGACAGCACAGTCACAGACACTGAGTTTACCTACAGCAAATATGTGCAGCAGGACAGCGCCTCGTGTACGCTCTCGGTTTGTGAACACATCCTCAGGGAACTCATGGATGGCTGCAATGAGAATACATGTTAGAAGAAATATTCATGATTTTCATGGGCTTATACAGAAAATTAGTGTCACAATTTATAAAGAAGAAAAATTTATTTTACATAAATAATATTAGGTTTATAAATGATATTTATTCAAATAATATTTTTTAAGCTTATGCTGGATATTAACTTTTTTGTTACGATACACTCAAAAAATGTAAATTATACTTGATATTTTCTAAAACCTCTCATGGAGGTAATTAAACTGATGTAAAGGCATCATAAAGGCTCTAACTCAAACCACCACATAAATTTATTATATATAAATATATTTTTCAATTTCAATCCAACTTTCAATTAATATATTTATATAAGTTTCAATCTCTTCCTGATATCTTGGCTGATTTTTTTTATCACACAAGGAAGCAGTGTAAAATATATAAACCCCCAGGCATGGGGAGAGCATGCAAATCCACATACGTGGCTGGGGCTGGACTCAAACCAGTCATAACCAGCATGCCACTATGCCAAAAAATTATATTTAAGTGTAACTGAATTTTATTGAATTAAATTCATTTTCTAGATGTAACTAAACCAAAGGT
>JAOTRN010000002.1:46475-61923 GCA_028566695.1 Bagroides melapterus
GCAGACATCATAAACTTATAGAACAAAATTTGTACTACAGATAATATGGTGCCTAAGACTTTTGCACAGTTCTGTATTTATTCATTTGTTTGTTCTGTCATATCAGGGGCACGTTGAGGACTTTTTTTTTTTTTTTTTTTGCATGGGGCAGGGTCTTGTTGCGAGTTGTAGAATGCAGGGCCGTACTTAGCTTTCATTTCTGTCCTCTTACTATCAAATCGTCCAGTTAGTCATTGATCACATAGACATGAAGAGAATTTCAAGGTGCAAAACTAATTCTGACTTTGTAGATATCATTATATTATATATAGCTATATATATATATAGGCATGTTCCTCTTCCTGCTCCTTTTTCCCACTTTCCATCCCATTCTTTTTTTTCTTTTTTTTTTAACATCTTTCATGCATCTTTTTGTCACCGGTTGTTTTCTAAATCGATCCACTGTGCCACTGTTTTTTCTGCTCCAGACGTGTACTTTGTAATCCTGTCCTGGTGTCTGCGTGCCGATGTTTTTTTTTTTTTTTTAAACAATTAGACCTATGAGTGTTGACTCCAGTGACTGCTTAAAGTAGAGATTTTATCTGAATGGAGAAATTAACTTTTTCAGAAAATGTCTCTGTCACAGAATACACACACACCACACACACACACCCACACTCTGCAGTGCTCACTGTCAATTTCCCATAATCATTATTTCTCAGTCTTCAGGGAAGGACAAATCAGTAGAGATTCCACACAGAATTACAGAAAATGAAGAGAAATTGCCATAGAGTTACTGTATACAGGTATAACGTCTGAAACCTGACTCTGGCTGCACTACACGCAACCTGACAGATGATCTGGATGATGATGAAATGATGATGATGATCATGATCACACATGCATTCATTTTTCCTAAGCCCTATCCAGACAGGATTAAACTGACAGAGACATTTGCCTAGTTTCTCAGGTGCTACACCGTGATTTTATTTTCATCCACTTTGGTCACATTGTTGTGGTTGTTGTGGAACAAAATTCAACCCCCCCGACCCCCCCCCCCCTCACCTGATAATTATACTGTCATCCTGAGCCACGTTTCTGCATTTTTTCCTATGCAGATGTCTCCTCGCATTGGAAAAAAGCTGTTTGACAGTGGCTACGTGCCCTGTTTCTATACAGTCTCATAGCGTGCAGATGATTGAATCTCACCATTTATTAAATTTCCAAATCGCAAGACAAAATCTAGTCTTGGGACATGGGCTGGGAGGCAAAAGCTCAACTAAACAAACTACCTGTGAAATTTTCAGGAGGAGTCAGAAAATAATATTAAGAAGAACAAGATCCCTAGGCTGATTAAAAGAGGTATAATAATGACAGTTGAAGGTATCGAGCACTACCTTTATTTTTAATATGGGATGCTATATGCTGATAAATCGATTTTATCTTTTGGGTCCGTTCATACTGCGAATCATTTACTTATTAGTTTAACGTTAAAAGCCGTTCGAAATTCAGGTTTCTTATTTCAGAGAACCCTCTAAATACACGCTCCATCGCCTTTATAAAATATATTACAGAGGTCCCTTTAATCCAATCCAAATCTGGCTTTAGTTTGTCTTCATAATCTTATCTATATAACTATTTTACCCTACCTTATTATTGTATATTAACTTTTGTCTGTTTCTTGGCAGCAAAAAAAAACCCCCCACAAGTTTAGGCAGCACACTTAGGGCTTTTACCTGTCTGGTGGGTGAGCTAATGGATGTGTAATGAATGATTATCCATCTCTTTTTACCTGCTCAGAGCTTATTATAGCTTATTAACATGGCCAGAGTCCCAAGTGGAGTGTGTGAGATTGGAATGTAGTGGTTACCAGTATTGGAAACTGTGTATGATTTTAAACGTTCTCCAGCAACGTAAGCGACTACGTTTACTATGATCAATGTATCCGACAGGTTCCCAGTATAATCACGAGAATAATTTTAATACGTTTCTTTTGTTCTAGTCATTCTTAAAGCTATAATATAAAGCAAGTTTGAAAAAGCCATGTTGCTAAAAAGTGGATATATCCCCTGTGTAAAAAAAATCTTAAAGGATGAAAGACATCTCTCTACCAATTGCATGTATTTCATTACACACCTGTTTTCCTGTTTCATTACATGACCTTCAGCTGTGAGTGTACACGTCAGCGCCTTCAGAATAATAAATTTTAATACATGCTCAGTGAAATAAGCACCAGAATATCCTTGGTGAATGGATGAAAGTGCAATGCGGTATGTTGAGCACGAGCTTTGGTTAAACCAAACTCTTTTGTTCTTAGAGTTTTCCAAATTTAATGAAGGGAACTACAATTATGGTTTCTCTTGAAGAGTTCACTTCCCTATGTGTTCCTCAAGCTGTGTTTTTTTTGTGCGTGTGTGTGTTTTGAGTGACCTGCATCTGAACACACATGCATTCATCTTGTGTCAAATCAGTCATCCCGCATCTCTCACACACACTCCACCTCTATTCATCTTGCGTGCTCTTTTTTCCTCTTATTTTTAAAATTCCATTTCCATCTGTGTTTCTGTTTCAGGAGAGGCCTCTGTCGTCCTCGATTATGCTTTCAAAGAAAGACACAGGCTCTTCTTCCTCCTCCTCCTCCTCTTCCTCAGGAGGGAATGGGGCTGATAGGGCCCTAGAGACCTCAGCGGGCTCCCAGTCGGGAGCCGCGACCGGTTCTGCCGCTTCTTCGGCGGATGTGAAGAAGAAAGAAAGGGCATCCCCGAGCGGAGAGGCGAGCGGAGCACCTCTGCCTCACCTCCCTGGCTCGGCAGGAGTGGATCAGGACTCGGCTGAAGGCCGCAGGACCAGCCGACGCAAGAGAGCCAAAGTGAACACCTAAAATTTTTATCATTAATGCTGAAACACACGTTTGTTAAATAGTACTAGGGCTGTTATATCACACATAATGCAATATTAATGTGTTGGTTTTAGGATAAAGGAAGTTAGCTATTAGTTATTGTGTAGTGGTGTATAAGGACTATAGTCATGTGATTTTGTTGAACTTGTTGAAGCTAGCTGATTTAAAAAAAAAAAAAAAAAAAAATTCATATAAACACCCTTAATATACATTCCTTTAATGAGAACACGTGAAAGCAAATGCATGAGGAGGAAATTCCTGCGACATCTCCTTACTCTGATTAGTTGATGTTGGTGGTATGTTTTGTTCCCCTCTTCTTCAGAGTCTGGTGTACTACAAAGCCTGTAGTGTCTCCAAGCTCAGGTATATTGTGGACATTGCCAAATATTACAAAAAGTTCTGACTAAATATCACCAAGAAGCTAGGAGGATTGTGAGTAACCAAATGTCACCTGAGTGAGAAGTCCTGGTGCTTAATAACGCTTCAGATGTTCCTTTTAGGTTAATGAAGGTAAAAGCATTTGAAACCGTTAATTGTGTTACAGTTGAGATGTCAGCTCGTCTTTTTCAGCTGTTTAGCATTTAAATGGAGCTGGATGTTGTGTCGTGTGTTTTTGTGCTCGTGGTGGGAGAGCCGTGTATCCTGTCTCTGTGAGCTGGTTGTAAGGAAGATTGTGCATGTGGCCCATGCTGCAGGTGGAGTACAGGGAGATGGACGAGAGCCTGGCGAACCTCTCGGAGGACGAGTACTACTCGGAGGAGGAGAGGAACGCTAAAGCGGAGAAAGAGAGAAAGCAGGTGGTCCCTCCACCTGCTCCGCCTGTGGAGGAGGAAAACGACAGCGAGCCAGAGGAGCCCTCGGGTGAGAAGAGCTTCACCATGCCGCTTGCATTTATTTTCAGAGTTTTCCCATTTTTTGAACTTTTGAATAATTTGAGTGACAAAAAATAGTTTGTTAGAGTTCTGTGAGAAGCGGCAGCTCAATGGTTAAGATGTTGGACTGCTGATCAGGAAGTTGTGACTTTTATCTCATAGTGGCATTGTGGCTCATTTTTTGGGGCTTTTTTCTCTCTTTTTTATTTTGCGTTGTTGTCAGGTTTAGAGGGTGCAGCTTTTCAGAGTCGCCTCCCACATGATCGAATGACATCGCAAGAAGCAGCGTGTTTCCCTGACATCATTAGTGGTCCACAACAGACACAGAAGGTCTTCTTGTACATCAGGAACCGCACGGTAAGACCTGGCTTAAGTCCACAGCCCCACAATACAGTGCTACCACCACCATGCTTCACTGTAAGGATTGTGTTCTCAGGGTGGTAGAAGGCTTGAGCTCCTGCTATGTTAGTTTTTGTCTCATGAGTCGGAGAACCTTTTTTTCTATTTTTGATTCTGTCTATTTTTTTTTTTAGCTGTTATTTTTTTTTTTATATGGTTTTCTTTTAACCTGTCCATTATAAATCCCAGATTTGTATAGTGTTTCCTATGTTTTTGTTTTTTGTTTTTTTTTGGAACAGCTTCTCTTTTCTGACTAATGACCCTCTTGAATGCTCAGTAGCAGTTTAGGTAAACAGGAGTCATTTTATTTTTTCGCTCCTCTGTCTTTCCAGCTCCAGCTCTGGTTGGATAACCCCAAGGTCCAGCTCACGTTCGAGTCTACTGTACAACAGCTGGAGGCACCTTACAACAGTAAGATCGTCACACTCAAATTCATTCATTTGACTTTAGCTAACTGCTTCTTAAGTTCTCTTTGTGGAATTGTCTGAAATCTGTGCTCATCTGTCTCACAGGTGATGCTGTCCTAGTCCACAGAATCCACAGCTATCTGGAGAGGCATGGCCTCATTAACTTTGGCATCTACAAGCGAGTCAAACCTCTACCAAGTAAGCAGACGTTCTTTTGCTTAGGCGGTGAATAACAGAAGGTGATTGGTGAAAAGGTGTCAAATATGACATGCCCTGTATTTGTAGGTAAGAAGACAGGGAAGGTGATAGTGATCGGTGGAGGAGTGTCTGGTCTGGCGGCTGCGAGGCAGCTGCAGAGCTTCGGCATGGACGTCACCGTGCTGGAAGCCAGGGTGAGAAAATCACTAACACATTATATATACGACTTTTAATTATTGTGCTGGCTGGCAAATCATAAATTCATTAGTTAGCCCAGAAGGTAAGTAAAATTTAATTATAATTTGTTAGATTACATTTTTTTTACTTATGTATAAATAGCTAATTTGCTAGTTCAGTGCATTCATACAGACTAAAGAGTTTTGTAGGACATCTATAAGCTGTGGTGTTGTGTTCTGTTGGTTGGTAAAAGCCACAAACCTTTTAAATACAAGCTTTACACATTTTATCTAGGAATTCAGCATTTTAACATTCGGTCATCACTGAAACGTGCAAAAAATGTATCGTTTTTTTTTTAATTGTTTTTTTTTTTTAAATAAATAAATAAATCTGTGCCAAAGCCAACAGTATTAATTTAAAGCCATGTGCTGGTTTAAAAATTTTAAACAATTATACTATTCTTGATGCATTGTGTTTTAAAAATACTTTTTTTCCTTCTCCTTATTGACAGGATCGTGTTGGAGGAAGAGTGGCCACCTTTCGTAAAGGCAATTATGTTGCTGATCTGGGAGCAATGGTGGTAACAGGCTTAGGTGAGACTTTAGTACCTTAGTGAGGGGAGACATTTTAAATAAAGGACTGTATGAAATGCAATATAAATTCATATAATGCATGCCCTTAGATGTTTGTTTATTTTAACCCTCTCCTTACTTGTGCTTTCTCACAGGTGGAAACCCTATGGCTGTTATCAGTAAGCAAGTGAACATGGAGTTGGCCAAAATTAAACAGAAGTGCCCCCTCTATGAGGCAAACGGACAAGCTGTAAGTCTACACACACATCGAGCTGTGTTTAAAAACTCAGTTCTGTCTAATGAAATGCTGCACACAGTATATTTATATTTTCTGTGCTGCAACACACCTGATTCTCCTCAAGCTGCTTTAAGCATCGAACCAGATGTGTTTATCTCTGAGAATCCAGAGCTGCCTTGGACAGGAACTGTGTAGTGTTAGAACAACATTCTGTCACTTTAATCTGGAAGAGCCACAGCTCTGCACACACGTGTGTGACTAAATGATGCCTTAATTGAGCTCCAGGAAGTGTTTTATGGGTATATGAGCTCAATCACTACAGCTTCCACACACACACACACACACGCACACACCCACACACACACTATAATTAACCCTGTGTCTACCTTAGGGAAACCCTTCTTGTATACTGAGGGAAGCAACAGTTAACAATATAGTGTTTATTTGGCTTTTTTCCTCTGTGTTCTCTATTGATGTTCTCTCTCTCTCTCTCTCTCTCTCTCTTTCTGCCATTCTAACAGGGAGAGCGATGCACAAGTGTAAGTATTTAATTCATTCATTTTTTGTATTTTTGTATATATATATATATTTTTTTTCTAAAGAGAGTTCTACTGAATGTCCCATAACAGAGAGACCGAGTTCAGCTTTAGAAGTATGTCGGTTTAGTACTGTCACTCACTTGAGTTACTGACATCATTTTCTGTTACTGGTAGTCATGAACATGCCTGCAGGCTTGGTATCTGGTATTTTGCAGAGGAACTAAAGCATTCTGGGAAGTTTAGAGTTTAAAGTAGTTAGTTTTGGTTTATTTTTTTCTGCTCCTGTTATTAATCCTTTATCGGATTCTGATCTGTTCTTGTCTTTGGATGAGTGTAGTCATGTTGCTGTGTTGCTAATGACTTCTGGTTCGGGTGTTTAGGTTCCTAAGGAGAAGGACGAGATGGTGGAGCAAGAGTTTAACAGGCTTCTGGAGGCCACATCTTACCTCAGTCACCAACTTGACTTCAACTTCCTCAATAATAAACCTGTGTCTCTTGGCCAAGCTCTGGAAGTGGTTATACAGTGAGTATCATTGTTTTGGCTTATTCTTTTGACCAAGACACACAGGGAATGTTGTTAACACTTAATATGCTGTAATTTCATGACCGTATACACAGTACAAACAAATTTCATCGGTTATGTTGGTTTTGTAGTGTCAATAAAATATATATTTTATATATATCTGTATATGCATAGCTGTTTGTTGGGAGCCACACACGGGTTTGTTTTTTTGACCTGGAAGAAATTGTACCAAATAATACCAAAAGAGCACTTCCAGTGGATATTATAGGTAACTACTGTGTCAGGGCATCAGTAATGACCATAAGACGGCAACAAGTAGCTAAACTAGGACTGTAATAAGGGTTTTTCCCACCGTATCTACATGCAGCATGTACAGATAAAAGGTCCATACCAACTCCGGTGTCACCAAATTCATTGATGTATACATCACTCCCTTAGCATGTATATAATAATGGTGAAACCTGCCTCACCACCTGCTCCTTCAAAGGTATGCCGATAATAAAGTGGCTTCAGTGCTGCCTATTGTCTACCTACAAAAAAATGTCTGCTCCCATGAGACCTGTGTATGTCTTGTCATGCCGTTACGTATGTTGCACTAATTGCAAAGCTGTGTATGTCTAGGCTCCAGGAGAAACACGTGAAGGACGAGCAGATCGAGCACTGGAAGAAGATTGTAAAGACGCAGGAGGAGCTTAAAGAGCTTCTTAATAAGGTAAAATAAAACCGGCCACACATATACACGTACAGATACACACACACACACGCGCGCGCGCGCGCGCACACAAAATTACAATTTAAATTATTTATGAATATTTGTTAGATGGTGTCCACTAAGGAGAAAGTGAAGGAGCTGCATCAACAGTTTAAGGAGGCGAGTGAGGTGAAACCTCCCAGGGACATCACAGCTGAGTTCCTGGTCAAGAGCAAACATCGTGATCTTACCGCCCTCTGCAAGGTCTCGCTTGCATACATGTATCACACTAATCATAATGTAGAGCTGGGGTCATTATAATAATATTAAACCAGATGCATAGCTGCATAGCTAATAACCAATCTTAGTTAATAATAGCTAAGAAAGGTATTTTTGTGCAGAGTGGTTGAAATTCTCTAACTAGCTCTTTTTTTTTTCCCATTGTATCTTGAATGAATGCCTTTAATTTATATCCCCACACATTAAAATAGACCATGCTGTTTTTGGCTCTGGGAACGTGTAGCTGTGAGTATTTATAACGTGTATTTGGATGCTTTGTAGGAATATGACACATTAGCTGAGCAGCAGGCGAAACTTGAAGAGAGGCTGCAAGAGCTGGAGGCCAATCCTCCCAGGTACACGCATCTATACAGACTTGATCATACCTTAACTTACCCTTCCACACGGTAGCCTCCTTTCCCATGTTAACCTGTGTAGCCTGTAAGCTGTGCTGCTCATATATGTAATCGTTCTTATTGTCGTTCTCTTAGTGATGTCTATCTGTCATCAAGAGACAGACAGATTCTGGACTGGCACTTTGCAAACCTGGAGTTTGCCAATGCCACACCTCTGTCTACCCTCTCTCTCAAACACTGGGATCAGGTCCGTGTGTTTATATGTGTACATGCTACGTTTGCTTCTGTTTTCCTTTTTTTTTTTTTTTTTTTTTTTTTTAAAAAAAAATCCTTTGTATTTGTGTGTACAGGACGACGATTTTGAGTTCACAGGGAGTCACCTGACCGTCCGGAACGGCTACTCCTGTGTTCCAGTGGCACTTGCTGAGGGATTAGACATCAAACTGAACACTGCGGTGCGGCAGGTGCGCTACACCTCTTCAGGTGAGTCCCTACATCACACGATTTTTATTCTTTCCACTGATCTTTTACACGTCCCTCGGTTTTCAGAGAATTCCCAGTGAAATAAGTTGTTCAGATTTGAGCTTTCAATTTTTTTTGCCTTCCCAGTTGATCAGTTTCTATCCATTCATTGCACATATTCATGCATGCGTGTGCTTGAGGATGTTTCCTTGACGATCTGTTATTTGAAGATCTCTTTTCTTCTCGTTTTTTCTCCATTTTTATTCGCCAATAAACAACACGTTTGTGCTTCTTTTTCACCCTCTCTTTTCCAGGCTGTGAGGTGATAGCCGTGAACACACGCTCCACCACGCAGACATTTATCTATAAATGTGATGCAGTGCTCTGTACTCTTCCTCTGGGAGTGATGAAGCAGCAGCCACCCGCAGTACAGTTCGTGCCTCCTCTCCCTGAGTGGAAGACCTCTGCTATTCAGAGAATGGGCTTCGGCAACCTCAACAAGGTGTGTATGGGTTTGGAGACCGCCATGGCCAAAGTCACTAAAATCCCTTTTTTTTTTTCTTTTTTTTTTTCCCCTTTATTCTGATTTTGAATGTGAACATTGCATATTAAATGAAGCTCTTGACCTATATCTGTATGATCTGGATTGACAAAACAATATTTTCCACCTTCCAAGTGTTAGATATTCTGTAAAATCCCCAAATCTAAATGTGTTTGTGCTGCTTGGAAGTCAATTAGGTTGAGCTTCACTGCAACATTTTTCAACACATAAAAGGGTTTAGTGTCCTTGGAACAAGGTTACCTGGGTTTCCTCCCAGGCTGAACCAAAGCAAGTGTGTTTTGGGCCTCTAAATCCCCCCCACACACCCCTGCCTTCCTGTGTGACTGTACCGTGTGACCGTACCATCACACACTGCAGTGAATCTCTCTCTCTCTCTCTCTCTCTCTCTCTCTCTCTCTGTCAATAGCACAGAAATGCTGCAGTATTATGCAACATTATCCTGCTGCTGTGTTTCCTCATGAGACCAGCAGAGGGTGTAGTGTGCTTGTCCTGTACTACTCTATAACCAGTTGTCTGTACTGCCTGCATAGGTTTGCAATCTGCGCTGTGGTCATGGAGTACCACCACAGAAATAGGGGCCCAGGAGCTTTTAGAAGTCCACTGACATGCATAATAAAAGTCCTCTTGTTCTCTGGCTAATAGTTACTCTCAGTTCGTGTTTAGGGGTCTAACTTAGGTTTTGTAATTCTGGGTTAGAGATTATTTTTTTTGTACAGGGTCATATGATTATAATATTAAATGGATATAGTTCCTCTGATATATCAGTCTGATGTAATTGCAGACCCTCTGGACAAACGTATGGTGTATTTCTTCTCTGTAGGTAGTGCTATGTTTCGACCGTGTGTTCTGGGACCCGAGTGTGAACTTGTTCGGTCATGTAGGTAGCACCACAGCCAGCCGTGGAGAGCTCTTCCTGTTCTGGAACCTCTATAAGGGTCAGTGTTCAATAAACTAGTTATCAGTAGATTCATATTATTAATTAATTTAAATAAATGAAAGTGATCTTTAACAATTTTATGATGCCTGGTTCCTCCTCAGCCAGTGTATAACGGTCTTTGGCTTCCACATATAATTGTTAGAGGCTGCTCTGATTATATATCCTGACTGATGTCTTACTATGTTTGTCCTTGTTAGCCCCCATTCTGCTGGCACTGATGGCCGGAGAGGCTGCAGGCATTATGGAGAACATCAGTGATGATGTCATTGTGGGCCGTTGCCTAGCAATACTAAAGGGAATCTTTGGTAGCAGTGCAGTTCCTCAGGTGAGCAAACACCGCTCCGGTGACATTGCTTTACTCTGAAATGACAAATTATTCTAAACATACCGTGTATAAATATAAAATAAACATTTGTAGAAGAAGAATATTTACATAGATTTATCATTCATTTGGATTGTTAATGGATTTGTAGTATGTAATGTAAGTAAGTATGGAGTGTGTGTGTGTGTGTGTGTTTACCTGCAGAGAAGCTCATTCGATTGCAGGTTTAAATGTAGTCCTAACACTCAAGTCTGATCTCATGGCATAAAAGTGAGGAAATGTCCACCCACTCTATTAGGCTCAGGGTAGTAAAGTAGCCAGCTGTAACATGTACTCGCACGCGCACACACACACCCCCACAGAAGGCTACTTTGGTCTTAATCCAACATTAACACTAGCGTAATTGATGTGAGGGTTTGTGTTGTCATCTTAGCCAAAGGAGACGGTGGTGACGCGATGGCGTGCAGACCCTTGGGCTCGTGGCTCATACTCTTACGTGGCAGCTGGTTCTTCTGGAAATGACTATGACCTCATGGCCCAGCCCATCACACCTGGACCTGCCATACCTGGGGCGTCACAGGTGAGAAAAGCTTGCACACAGTGTTCTGTTCTCAGAGCCCTCTTCTATAAAGCTTTCATCAAAGTGGCTTTGTTCCACCCAGAATTAGGATACATCACAACATAAATCAGATCGCTGCCAAACTGAAACTGTTAGAATTGGAGTGTATTGAAGGGTTACTTCTTTAACTGCATTATGTTTGGAGGGGCTTTTGAATAGAGTCCAGCCTAGCCTGAATACGTGGGGTTTTATGAAGATTGCAGCTTGTGAAGTCTTGTGAAGTTCATCTAAATTCAAGTGCCAAGAAAACAGTATTGTATGTCAAGAAATTACAAAGTTATTGTATCATAAATTGTAGCATTACATGCTAAAGCAACCAGAAAACAGACACTGGGGGATTAGAGAAAGGGGGAAAAATATCAAGGTAAGCAGTGGTAATGTGTAACTGTGTATTTTTTATTTATTTATTTTTTATTTTTTTTTTGTGGGTCAGATTGTTTTTTCCAGTACTTTACTTTAACAATTTGGTTTACAAATGCTAGGATCTTATTTTAGTGCATGCTAATGCTGTGACTGGAAGGAGTACGTAATTGGTATGTTTTGGGGTGGTTTTATGCTGGGTTTGTTATGAAATGAAACATGGACATGGAAATAAAACAGGCCTTTACCTCAACAGCACTTCTTAGTATTATCATTCTTAGGTTGTGAGTTGTCAGAAGCCTCGTGAATGAGGTAACCAGGAATGAGCTGTAGTCTGTGTAGCTGTATTGTCTATATATGGTAGTGTATATGCATGTGCGTCCGTGTGTTCATTTATGTGTTTGTGTGCTTCGCAGCCCGTTCCTCGCCTCTTCTTCGCCGGAGAGCACACGATCCGGAACTATCCGGCGACGGTCCACGGGGCCCTGCTGAGTGGGCTCCGGGAGGCAGGACGCATTGCTGATCAATTTCTTGGAGCCATGTACACAGTGCCACGGCAGAACGCACCTGCTGCCAACCCCCAGCCTTCTCCCAGTGTGTAGAAGGCACACACAAACATCCACACACAAGTCTAGCATGTAGGAGCTCACTTTTATACATCCTCTTGAACAGTTTACAGCTGACACACACGCACCCCCACACACCTATAGACCAGAAAAAGAAACACCCTACACTAGAGGGTTTTTTTGAATACACAGCCAGTCAGAACGAGAGACTTTAATATGCAGGAAGAAGTGAAACAGGAGAGAAAATGAAATGTTAGTGAGCAGGTAATGAAGTCTGTTGTCTGTATTGAACCTTCACAAAGTGTGTGCGTGTTCGCTAATTACTGGTCTCTAAAAGGAAGCGGAAGTTGAAAGGAAGCTCTACCTCTTCCTGATGATCAGCATTGGAAAAGCGTCATCACAGGAGGAGTAACCCCTTTTTTACTTGCGAGAATTTCCTGGAATTTACCACAATTTTCAGGAATAATTGTTACCTTGTTTGTGTGCTTTACAGCTCGTTCCTTGACAAAATACAGACTGGAAAGCACACAAACACGTGAATACATGCCGTGACTTGAATGTGGCAGACACAAACCACCATAAGCTGTTTGTCTGAGGATTAAAACTACAGCCAGTGGATATCACGGCACACACTCACCCCCCAGAATACATACTCATTTCCACCATACATGAACACTTTCTCATGGTCTGGATTACACAGCCAACAAAAACCTAAAGCTCTAACAATGTTTTATAAAGACGTCCATTCGGAATTGATGGGATTCCTGAAGCTTGTTGTCACAGTAGATCTGTGTGAACTTCATAGTCTGGCTTTCTTTGCAGATGTTTCTCTAAACCAACATTATATCCAGTTAGACAAAATGTGGTTCGGTTCATCAGCACCGTCTGACACAGCATTAAAACAGAGTATCATATGTTCGGAGGAAGAATCTCCTCTGAAACACACGTACGGACTGGAACCAGAATCAGAAAATCTTTGCACTGCACATTCACGTGAAAGCTTCACTGCTTCTGGTCTGCATCGTCTTGGTCGACCTTTTAGTTGAGAATGGAGAAAAAAATGGTTTGAAGTGTATTTCTGTTGTTTTAAATTTTTGTTGAAACGTGAAAAGTTGTTAATGATTTTCAAGAAATTGAAGCAGCTAATTTGAATATGTTTTGGGTTCCTTTATTTTATGTATTTGTCATTAGGTTTTATATTTTGCCAGAATTTGGTATTAAATGAAGAAAAGAAGGGCCGAGTCATTCCTTTTTGTCTTGTGTGAAGTGTTTAGTAAGTAATATATAGGCCTTATTGTGTTCTGCGTTCCTTATGCATGGTTGGCCTTGCTACCTGCTATTTTATACACACACACACACACACACACACACAGTTTAAAACACTTCCAACACCTGCTCTCTTTACAAGGTTTCTGGGAGGTGCCCTAATTAAAGCAGTGTGTTTGAAAGGTGTGTATTTCACGTGCAGATGGAGGTACACAGACAAACACAGGTTTGTCAGCACATCAGACTCTCACGCTAACATACACACACCCACACACACACTACATACCTAGACATTGCCTCATACACACCCACCGGCTGTAGATTATGATGCAGCTCTTACACATTCAAGAACAGATGTCAGAGTTTGAAGTGTAAACGCAGACAAACTAATTTCCTCAAACAAGAAGGTCCATTCAGAACACTTCCACCTTCTGGAAAAGTTTCATCTCCATATCGTTAGGTGCTGCCATGTACACTCTTATTGCCCTCGGTGATTCTTCAATGCTACAGTTCAGCCACGCTCGTCGTAACATGAGGCGCAATTTAAATACAGCATTATTTTAAAAAATATTCACAACGCTTGGCAACATTCTTCTATTGTTCAACAGATTTCTAATGAAATTAATGTGTTAAATGTTTTTAACCAATATCTGTATCTCATGAGTCTAATGCAGGGGTTTCCAACCTTATCCAGACAGGGCCGGTGTGGGTTCAGGTTTTCATTCTAACCGAGTATAAGCCACAGCTGAGTATATTAAAAGCCAAGGTCAACTAATTAATCAGTTGGAATCAGGTTTGTTTTGAGTGAAAACCTGCACCCATACTGGCCCTTTCTGGATAAGATTGGACACCCCTGGTCTAATGAGTATAAGAAGAAACTTGGATCTAGCTCAGGGGTGTCAGACTCAGTTCCTGGAGGAACTGAAAAATAGCCATAAAAGTAGAAGTCGCTGTGACGGTGAGTGCTCGTGGGTATGGGCAGGCTGTGTAGAACCTCATCTGTAATATCAGATGTTCAACAAAAGTTATTCACTCAGCTCTTATCACACAACTCCAGGGTTGGGCGTGTGTGTGTTTGCACGTTTTCCCCATTTTTTTTTCCTCCCCCAGTCCAAAGACACTGCATTGTAGGCTGTTTGGCATGTCTCAGAAGAGAACCTCGTCCTCATTTGAGTGATCCTGAACAGTAAATAATGTAAATGTAAATCATGTCCTTTCTACAACAGTTTATAGGTGAGTTTAATTAAGCAACCAAGAGCTCCTGAGGAACTAATGCATGGTGTATGGGGTGATCGTGTATGTTGCCTCAATGAACTGCTGCCCCATCCCATGTAAAATCTAACGTTCCTGGGATTCTCTCCACTGAGCTGGAACGCAGGCATCATGAAAAGCAAATCCATCTATAAAAGTACAGTGAAAGGTGATTTCTAAATCCGGTGTCACTTAGATGAAGATGGGTTCTTTCTTGAGTCTAGCTTCTCCAAGTTTTCTTTCTCGGATTTCCTTCAATCTTAGTGTCCGTCTCTTGGCTTGCTCATTAGGTATCAATTTAAAATGTACCATTTCCCTCCTGAATTATTATATTCCTGTGAAGCTGCTTTGTAACAAAAGTGTGTTGTTAAAAGTGCTATAGAAATGAACTGGAGATAAATAACCACAAACCAGATGTCAGATCATGTTACAAACATGTTTTATTACTTATCTGGAATACATGAGCTGCTGTCGAATCCGGCAGCCTGAGGAGAGATCTCTAGCAACATGCACAATGTGCTCAGCTTAAACATGCACGAAAAGTTTTATGCTAAAATAGATTAGGAACAGCAGAGGCCCTGCCCTGTGTGTGTGTATACACACTCTTGCTCTCTCACACACCTCAGACAATGAGGATTAATACTGCTTTAGCAAAGTCACAAAAGAAAACCTCCCTTAGCTGATTGTACGGAGCCATAACTCTGTGTCTGAATATGTATGTATGTGTCTGTGTGTATGTATATGTGCAGTGGTGTAAAATTAATTCGTTACAGTACTTAAGCATTTTTTTTTTTTATCAGTTTACTTTTACTTACAGTTTTTATATTTCTTTCAAGTTTTACTTTTAATTCACTACTTTTTAAAACAAATTCTTACTTTTACTTCGATACATTTTATATTCGGCATTTTCGTTACTTACTACAAAACAAAACCTGCGTCCAAATTTGCGGTAAAGGAAGTTTGTGGTCAGTGAT
>JAOTRN010000002.1:432903-448787 GCA_028566695.1 Bagroides melapterus
TATTTTTTGTTGTTTTTATTTTTTTTTAGGTAAAATTTCTTTTATTTAACAACAAAAAAAAAAAAAAAAAAAAAAAAAAACTATTATTGATATGGTGTAACTTATAAGATGTTGTGATTTTTTTAAAACACGGCAAACCTTTTTTTTTCCTTTTTAACTTCAAAAAAATTTTATAATATTGAATTAAATTAAATCTCTAATTTAGAGATGTATTAAAAAAAAAAAAAGATTAAGGCCATTCAATATTAAATTCAATTATAAAATTGGATTTGCCCAAAAGTACAAATTTCTGTAAATAAATAAATTTTCACCCCATTCCACTGTAGATTATATTCCTTACATCAAGAGAGAAATGTCAGAAACTCGGGTTTCGGTTTTCGATGAGGAAAACTTTTCCTCTACAGGAAATAAAAACGTATATATTTTTTTTTGCCTTCTGTGGAATAGTTAAAGAAATAATCCTTAGAATAAGCTGTCAGAGAAAAAAGAAAAAAAAATATTCATGTTTTTTCACACTCAAGCACTTTGTCCCAAGACTGTTGCTTAGCAACATCACTGTTGGAGACAGCAGACTAGGTGCCGCACATAAGAGCATAAAATAAGAATACAAAGTGTTAAGCATTAGCACGTGGGTGAAGCTCACCGTCAGTGTGTTGAGTCCTCCACTGCACCCAGCTAGCCCAGGCTTTCACTCCATACATGTGGTGGAGTTTGGAGCTGGGTGAAATAGAAACCATGCCGATAGCCACATCTGTTACCGAACGCCTCCGTCCCTGAAAAAAAAGGTAAAAAGGCGCCGATTAGCGTTTATACGAACGCATTAGTTGCGACGAACACAAGTGGAAAACAAGACTGTTTTACTTCAAACCAAGACTGTGAGTCAGTTAATTACACCCAGGAAAGCATTTAAAATTGACATTTATTCTTCTGTTAATGCTAATATTAGCATGAATAAGTGAAAAGGGTAGACAGCGTTTAAATTGCGTATTTCCATTTTAATATGACGTCCATGAAAGGAAAAGAAAATGGGGGAAAAACAACAAGAAGGTACGTGCAAAATTACATCGTGATAATGAACTAAATGTGTAAAGTGTGAAGTCAATCTTAATTTCAGCAACAATTCAACATTTAAAAAGGTTAAAGAAAAAAATAACCAACCAAAAAAAACCAAACTATATTTATATATAAAAAGACAACATGGTCCTCGGTTGAACCTAAACAAAATTTACGCACATTAGCGATGGTCTTTAAAGAGTTCATGTAACGAAACGATAACGTCAAAAAAACAAGTCATTAATTCACAGCAGGATGTGAACAGATGAACAGATTATTATGAAAGAGCTAAATATATCATCTGGAGAGAATCATTCTTTAAAAATATTACACGAATCTGTTCCCAATGTCATCAGTGCCTCAAGTGAACAGTGAATCATACCAAACGTAACATTCACAAACGATGAAAAAAGGTCTCAGGTCTTATTAATCAAATTAATAAAGCACTTGAAGGAGTTCATTTTGTATTTAAAGTGTTGCAGTGCTGTGTGTAAATCCAATCTTCAGTCGTCTCAATTCTTCTTCGTGGACAAAATTAGGTTTGATGGTCAGTTTTTTACAATTTTTTTTTTCAACAACAAAATAACTGTTGCTCAGGTCAAGCATACTCTGTGCTGTTTATTAAACATTTCTGAAAGTTTTTTTTGTCAATTTTCTTCATCACATTATCTTCCAGAACGTTTATAACAAAAATTAAGTTACACAGACGTTCCTCGATAGGAAACGTAAATATAAACGGACAAAAAAAAAAGGTCTCTTTTTTTAATAAAGGAAAAGCCTTAAAAGTGCCATGGTATAAGAGAAATTTAACACTTCGAGATGTACTCTTTTATTTTTGGAAAAATAATCAATTCCGAAGCCCCAAAGTACCATGAGTGCAGTAAGAAATTAATATTTAACTCTTAAATTTAACTGTAAAGTGTTTAACAACATAAGTGTTATATATTTATATCTAAGGATAATCTTACGGAATTAATTTTTGATGTGATACATAGATACATCAAATATCAAAACAACAAGCAGCAGACTGCAGGTATAAAAGGAATAATGACAATCCAAGAGCAGGCTGAGATGCTCATCTACGGAGCTGGTAACTGGTGGAAAAATAAATGTTCAGTTTCTGAGACTCGTGCTATTCTTGAGCAGTCGGGTGCTGACGAAATCAGGAGAGAAATGAAAAATTCAGCCTGGAAAATGTCTGACATTACCTGTCAGATTTATAATATCCACTGTGTTTTTCTTAGTAAGCTCAAAGTGTTACTATTCAGTTCGCCTCCAAAGCAACTGTCTTTCGACGTGCATGTTATATTCACATACGCCGTCTGCGTCTTCTTTTACGACGAGGTCTTTTTGCGGCAGGCTCCATGGCAACAGCTTCACCGAGACCGTCTTCGTCGCTTTCACTGTCCATCTGCCTCGAACCCTTTTTCTTCCTTTTCTTTGACATTATAGTGTTATGGATATGATTTTTGACGTCCCGCCACGTTCTTGTCCTGAGAGCCTCCGGATCGCTCCTAATACAATCCAGACAGTCTTTTTTGCCTGGCACTTTATTGATGGATATATAATTTCCCAGATGCTTCCTCACAGCTTGTTGTTCCTCCTTGTTCCATTTTTGTCTTTTGCATCTTACGGCAGGAGCATTGCCAAGACCTAATGTACAATAAAGAGCAATAAAATTAGAGGAACATTATTTGTGCTGCATTAACTTTGAGGTTAGGAGATGTTATGAGGTAATACTCTCAAATTCTGTTAGCTTATACAGCCCTGCCAAGCCTGAAGACAGATCACTTGTCGTAAGTAGAAAAAGGACAGGGTTTTTTAGTGACTCTGAGACACTTGGGCAGTGGAGGAAGGAGGGAAATTATAATCAAAGGGGGAAAGCTTATTGCAAATTCAAACATCGACTGACTGATCTGGCATTTTTTAATTGGACGACCTGTACAAAATGTATAAAATTTGGCACGTCTGCTTTGCTTTTAAATCCCTCTACAAATAATGTGCAAGAAAATAAAATAAACAGAACCTACCCATGTCCTTGCATGCGTCAGTTCCTTCGTCCGTTATTTGTAACAGGTCGCAGATTTTTGCCAACTGCGCAAAGTTTTTGTCCAGTGTTTCAAGGTCAACGCTGCTGTCACCCACGAGTGCGGCTACTTGCTGCTTTTCACTGCCGCTAAGGCTCCGCAGTTGGAAAATAGTAGCCACGTACTTATGCGTATGGACTTCGAGCTTGCTCGCTCCACAGTTTTGGGCAAAGATCCTTATGCAGTTGTGTGCTCTTATGTGAGCATCAGCAGTCATTTGAGGAAACATGTAAGGGTTGTCCACGGGAACACCCACATCCTCACGATATTTGATAAGGATGTCCAGAGAAGACGCCATCCTTTCAGTAAACAAAACAGGAACCCAACTTCCATCTTTACAAGTGACTCTCACACTTACTAACGCACCGCTAAGAGCCCGTTCAAGCTTTGTTAGGGGTTCACACATATTTCCATGGACAGTCTCTTTGTCCCTCTGTATGTATTCCTCAAGCAGCATTTTCTCGGCTATGCTCCTCCGTCCTCTGTTAAATAGAGTCAGTTCAGCAAGAAGGATTTCACGTAGCATTTTCCATGATTTACCATTAGGATGCTCCATAAGTTGCGATACGACATTGTCTGCAGTATTTTTCAAAAAGTTCTGTAGTTTGACAACATCATCTATTAGATGTATTACATCCTCTTCAGTCTGCTTACAAGGATTTGAAGGTTCATAAGTAAGCCAATCTGTTCCCAGCAGCTCAATCAATTTTTTGGCATGATTTCTAGCTTTATCTGCCATATCCTTCTCTTCCAAAGCAACTTCAATGGCCGATTTTAAGGAATAACCCATTCTCGATGCTACCGATTTTTTAAATTTGTTCGATTGCGGGTCAAAACCGCCAACCTTCTTGAGAGCTTCCAAAGCCAAACTGAACCTAGATTCAGTACAAACTTGATACAGATCCTCAACACTGCGATCCAATTCCCTCACGGCCAACATAAATCTACCTAGTCCTCTCATTTTTTGGGATATGTATTCGTGTCCTTCCTTTTCATGCGCATGTTTTTCATAAAGTCTATTTCCAAATTGACAGATTAAGGTATCGTTCCTTAAATATTTTGAGACGTCATCGTCTCTCATGTTGCGTACAACGTTTTGGCAGCCCTCAGAAAGACAGTTGTGCAAAACAAAATTCTTAAATAAGCCGGACCGTGTTCTTCTTCTACGAGGGGGATTTTTATCATCCTTCTTCATTTTGCATACTCTTTGATGTCTCCACAAGTCACGTTTGAGAAAATAACCCAGGCAGTGAGTGCAAGGTTGGTAGGAATTTAACGAATTATCCTTTTTTTGCCGTCTCTGGGGGATAATTTCCCCGTTTCCAGTTTGCTGAACTTTAACGTTATGCTGGTAATTACCTCTATTACGAAGCTGTTTAAGCAAGCAATGTCGAGTTTTGGATCCCTTTGGGAGGCTGAAGGCCTGGGCTACGTCCTTTTCTTTTGCATGGGTCCGTGACAAGTGCCTTGCTAATTTGCTGAAGGGTTTCCTACAATAGACACAAAAGTGTTTTTTCCCACCTTTTGCTGTTCTTATTATTAATGGTAACGTTTCGGACTGCGAATAAGACTTTTGAGACGTAGAAGATTGTGCTGCAGGGTTGGTAGACAGAACTGCGGCATTAGTGCCGCAAAGTAACTTCTCATGATCGTCCACATTTTTGCCATCATCTTGGCTACTACAAATGGGGGCACCTAACACAGGCTTGACATTTTTACTGGGGTTTCTTGAAGCTGGACAGTTCTCTTGACACGCAGACAGTGCTACGGTATGCTTGTCCAAGCAACTTTCGACCTCAGTGCTATCAGGATCGACTAGATCTGTGTTTCTAGAACAAATCCAATTTTTCTCAAGAAGCCCAATAAACTCTTTAACATTAGCAACAGTCTCTGTGTCCCCCTCCATAATATTCTCACCACAAATAATTTCAGCTGCTTGTCTTATGGAATTGCCAATTTTGAATGCCAGAGATGGCTTTTCAAATTTGCTCAAAGTTTCATCAAACCCACTAACGATCTTTGCACCTTTGATGACTAAATCAAGCCTGGATGGAGTGCACACATGATGCAGGTACTGAACACTTCCATCTAACTCTTTCACGACTAGCATAAATCTCGCCAATTCCCTCATCTTCTGTGTTACGTATATTTGATGCTTTTTACCATGACCAAGCTTTACAAAAAGCCTAGCACCATACTTGCAAATCAGAGCATCATCTCTTATATGATTCAAAACACTGTCTTGCTTCATACTATGAATAGCTTCTTCCAAATCTCCAGAAACACCACCCTGCAATGGCAGCAACATTGATGATGCGGTCCTTTTAAGGCTAACAGGGTTGGCATTCGTTCTCATTTTGCAACGTTTTTCATGCCTCCACAGATCATGGCGGATATAAAATGCCAGGCAATATTGACAAGGCAGGTACACACCAACAGAATGATCTTTAGTTGGTCGTTTACAGGTGATAAGCTCTCCACTTCCATTTTTAAGAACTTCAACATTATGCTGATAATTCCCTTTCTTTCGAAGCTGTTCGAATAGAAGGAGCCGTTTTTTAGACCCCATTCTAAAAGTAAGTGCATGTGCTACATCCATTTCTTTTGCATGCTTTTGACTCAAATGCCGTGACATTTTGACGTAGGGCTTTTTACAGTAAAGACAGAACTGCCTTTTCATCCCTAACCTTCCACCCCCTGACGTTTTGTTTAAACTTATCTGTTTGGACAGCACTGGTTCAGATGAGGTGTTACAGATCAAACTCGAACTGGAAGTAGATTGTGGACCCGACTTCAGTCTTGAGAGTGAACCAGAACACTTTATGAGGTTTAGGGTGGATGCTGTCTCATAATGTGAACTGGTGTTCGTGCAAGACGATGAGTCAAAATTGGAGTTTTCGTCAACAATTTCCATAGACTTCTTTTGATACATCAAGCTATCTGAAGGAGACATGAGTGAACTGTCAGCATTAATCAAACTGCACTCAAGCCCACTTGAGGCATCTGAGTCCAGGCAGTGGGAGCTGGCACTGAGGATCTGTGGTATAGATTCTGTATTAGCCTCAAGACTGCTGGGTGTAGGACTGCTGCACTTCATACTGGATGTGAGAGAGGGTTCAATAGTAGGTTTCATGCTGGACTCAACCCCTTGGTATTGAGAGAATTTGGTAGCAGGAAAGATACTGGACTCAGAACTAGACTCGAATACAGGCTCAAAGCAGGATTCAAAAATAATCTGAGGACTAGCATCTGATTCTTCAGTGCTATTTTCAGGGCTGGAGGAGAGGCACAATTCAAAACTTCTCTGACCGGGATCTGGGCTGCATTCATCACTGATATGGCTGGCATGGTGGTAAGATTTAGAACTACAATATGGACTTGTTTTCAGGCTTGATTTCTCAGCTTGTGTGCAGGATTCAAAGTTTGATTGGAGGGCAGACTCATTACTCAGAATGAATGGGGTTTGATCAGACAATGCCAGACTCGGTGGTGGCCTAAGATCACATCCCACACTGTCTAGAAAACAGGACTTTAAACTTGATTGAGTAGGATTTGGGCTAGACCTTTGACTGGGAGTGGTCTGATGAAAAGATTCAGCATTCAGATTTGCACTACTAGATGAATCAGAGTACAACATGCTGGTTACAAGACACGATTCCAGAGTAGTTTTTATGCTGGATTCATCAATGCTGCAATATTCAGAAATACGAGGGAGACTGATTTCAGGACTGGCCTTCAAAACCTCTTCAAAGCATAAGTCAAGGCTTAAATGACTAGGACTTGATTCAGGATAAGGCAATGGGCCAGGTTCAGGAGTGGATGGTAGGCACACCTCCAAACTGGCCTGTGGGTTACTTTCAGCAGGGATTATATGGCTACTATGGTTGCAATGTTTGGGACTAGGATGACTGGTCGCAGTACTGGATAACTCATTGGACTGTAAGTGGGATTCAAAACTAGAATGAAGGCTAGCTTCATTACTAGATGTTATGGTGAATTCATCAGAAAAGTCTGCCCGATCAGGAGACTG
Source organism: Bagroides melapterus (assembly GCA_028566695.1). Taxonomy (NCBI): domain Eukaryota; kingdom Metazoa; phylum Chordata; class Actinopteri; order Siluriformes; family Bagridae; genus Bagroides; species Bagroides melapterus. The sequence goes on from JAOTRN010000002.1 coordinate 440,074, forward strand.
ACTAAGATCAGAACTGGTTGGAAGGAAGGGTTCAGGAGCAGACTGACTAAACATATGACTTAGTCCAAGGCCAGATTTTAGATCCGTTTGATCAGAAAATTCAGGACTTAATTGAGCACTTGAGAAAGAGCAGGTTTCATTATTATGCACGATAGGTTCTGGATTAGGATGTTCAGAGCTGGAACTTGGAATTTGCAAATGGCCCAAGTTGACAAGAGATGGCACATTTAGCTCTGTAGAGGACTGGAAGCAGGAATCATGTTTAGAGTCCAGTTTCTCCAAAGACTCTGAACACGATTGTGAAAGCATTTTTCTCCTGCATGTGTACTTGTGTTTCTCCAACCCGTCCCGGAGAAAGAAAGCTAGGCAATATTGGCAAGGCAAGTATTCCCTCGCAGACCTTTTTCTTTTGGTTCGTTTTTGCATAACTATATCCCCACTTCCTTTTCGAATAACTTCAATGTTATGCTGATAATTGCCTTTCTTGCGAAGCTGTTCAAGTAGCATGTGTCTTCTTTTAGATTTTTTTGGAAAGCTGAGGGCATATGCTACATCTTTTTCATTTGAATGTTTTCGCTCCAAGTGTCTTGCTATTTTGGTATTTGATTTTTGACAGTAAACACAAAACTGTTTTTTGGTGCGTGACGTCTGAGCTCTAACTGTTTTACTCGCTGTTTTCAGACTTGCCCTTGCAGATACAATTGACGGGGTAAGATCTTCGCCATATTCTGACGTGTTTTGTTCCTCTTCCAGCTCTTCTTCAACTGGAGCGCATTCCGAGCTAATGAAAATATTTTGCCCCAGCGTTCCACCACGTTGCCAAGAATCCACAGTAAACTGTTCGTTATTAGTGTTCAGTATGGACTTTGCACAATCAGTTACATCCAGTTCTTCTTTGAAACTCTTCAGTTCTTCAACCTGAGATCTCTGATCAAGATGGAGGGGAAAAAAACACCAGCATTTAAAATAAACAAACTTAATTAAATAGAGTAAAATACTTAAAATAATAGAAGATTTATTTATTTATTTTGCAAGGTCAAATTTTAGAAGCCAGTTGCGAACAAGGGCAAAAAAATACATTAAGATAGTCTGATAGGTTACTGGGTCATTTTAGCTCCTTAAATTAGTATAAACACTAAACAACAGCGTGGTGAATTTAGTATGTCAATATAGCAAAAAACTGTGTAAGAATTAAGGTGCCTTTTGGTTGGAACTAAATGCATGAGAAAATAATACGAAATGTAAACATAAGCAATATAATGTATTAACATTTATCTAAGAGCATCCATACTGTAATTACATATATACATACAGTCCCCTCAAAAAATATTTAAAAAGTATAAGAACAGCAAGCCCCGCCTGCTTTTTTTTTGCTACACACTGTAGATATTTTGGTTTGAGATCAAAAGATGAAAATGAGACAATAAATCAGAATCTCAGCTTTAATCTTGTGATAGTTGCACCCTGGTATGTTCAACAACTTTGAGCATGACACCTTTTGATCAAGTTTTCAGAAATTTTGAATCGTGACTGCCAGGTGTTTCCTGTTGCTCAGGTGTGTCGTGTTTAAACAGAGCTCTAAACGTCTAATCTTGGTTTGAGTCCTGGGGTTCTTCTGTGAACACTGCAATCACTGTTAACAAGGACTAACACGAAGGCCAGAGTGCCGTCTAGGAAAAAAGCAAGCTATTCGTAAGCTTAGAAAAGAGGAGAAATTGATCTGAGCTATTGCACAAGCACAGCCAACATAATATTCAATGTCCTGAAAAAGAAAGAAACCACTGGTGTGCTAACAAGTAGACATCAAACAGGCATAAAAAAAAATACCTAGACATCAGTAGTAGGAATTTTGTATTCATCTCTGGATGAGACAAACCCAGTCTTCAGTGCATAGCAAAAAAATAAATAAATAAAATAAATTAATTATATATAAATAAATCAATCTTGTTGTTCCAATACTTTTGGATGACTGAGTGTATTTCACTTTACTGTATATTTTAAAAAAAAAATAAAATAAATAAATAAATAATCATTAACTTGATGCCCAATGGACTATTTCATTAAATGCAGAAAATTCTGAACATGCACCAAAAAATATTCTAAATTAAAACAATAGAACTGATATGTACAGAATATAGAAATTTTGAAACAGGTTAATCTTACCTTAGGTTGATAACGAGTCCTTGGGGTAATAAACTGGCACAGGGTAACGTCGTCGGCGGTTTACGTGAAGCTTATGGTAATTTAATTTTTATCCATCAAAATTTGACAATTTTAACGTAAAATATTTTAATGAAAAAAATTGGCTTGAATCGTGTTTTATACCGTTGTTCGCAACTTTCACTGCTTTCAACTCTCTTCTAAGTGAGCATGTTTGAATAGACATCTTAAAATAAAAGCGTATCAAATTAAATTATATAAAAGAAAAGCACTACTTTTAATATGTACCAAATGAAATCTGGATAAGATGATCTAAATGTAATAATGAGATTAAGTGAGAAAGACATTTTTATTAGAAATAAAAGCAGCTTTGATAAAATCTCTAAACCTTCAGCTCTAGCCACAAATCTAGTGCTGTGCAAAAAAAACAACAAAAAAAACTAAACAAAACATAAAATCAGGGAGATTTTTGTAAACATCATTTTGGATCAAACATTGAAAACTTTAACATTCATATTTCTCTTTCCTCCACCCTTACACATCCAAAAATACAGATGCACACCCACATCCGGACTGTCCAAACAATGATGCCAGATGGGGGTGTATATGAGTCACACTTTCTCTTGCAAAGGACTCCATTTAACAGGGGAAAGTTCATACACTGCAAAAACCTGGGCGAATGCAAACACACAACTGTAAAACATACCTTCTTTCCTCTCTTGCGCCGTTTTACTGATGATTTCTGCTCCTTCGTTGCTTCGTGATCATTTGATGCTAACAAAAAAAGAAGCAATAAACTTCAGCTTAAAAGGTATTAATTTTTCATAGTATGGTTCATATTCAGATATTAACACATCACAGATCCAAACAGTATTACATTTTATCCTCAGAGTTTACTACTAACCAAGAGGAATGTCCTTTTCCAAATCTATCAATTTGGATGCTGTGGAGGTAGCAGGAGCGTCTTTAGGTCCCTCTGTTTCAGATAAAGGAACTGATGGCTTAAGATTGTGTGAAGAATCTTCAGGATCTGCCCAACTGAATGGGGTAGACCTGGCCTCTGATTCCAAATCACCACTGTATGTACTGCCTTGGTCTGAACAGACAGAAAAGCTACATTAATCCGTGCACAAATATTATACAATGATAATTCTTGTGATAATGTTCATTCGTGTACCTCCGTGTAACAGGGGCCTGCTCTTGCCCTTTTCCACATCTTCATCCTCCACTGAGCTTTGAGAAGGGACGCTGCCTTTAGTGGAACCTGGCTGTGCAGATTCCTGAGAAGCTGGCACAACCAGTGGCACAGGTATCTACAAATCACAACAATGACCAGTGTCAATACTACACCCAATATTGTAGAGATGTAAGAATAACATGAATAAAATGTAATAAGTACAGTTTAGGTGTGAGTGAGTGTGGATTTAAATACTCACGGGAAGAGGGAATCCCAGCGGAAACGGCGTGAACTGAGTGTACAGATGCACGGGCACAGGAATGTATATAGGTGTTGGAACAGGTATAGGCACAGGGATCAGTCTCACGTTCTCTCCGTTTTCATCAATAACTGTGGAGATAAAGGAAAAAATAAATAGTTGCCAAAATCCTCTGTGGTGCATGTGAGAATAATTAAGTGTTTAAAAAAACCTTCCTATGTTTCAAGGAATGCAATTTGGCCAAGAATCATCTTCAAATTCTGGACACTGGTCAGAGGCGTATTTTAACGTGTCGGTCTATCAAAGCAACAGCTACAACAGCAACATCTCATTCACATGGTAGTCACTCCATTATAACCATTTAATAAAGAAATATATAGTTATTGATTATAGTGAAGTGGTCGCTAATATGAAATTGTTTATTTAAGGACAGTCTTTTACGTCAGGGATTTAGACTCGGCATGTGTCAGCATCAGCAGCACTCACACAAGCATCAATAACATCGCTTTAAATTTTGCATTTAAGAACATATAGAAAGGATACTGAATGCAGCAAATAAAGGTCAGATATTAGGTTCATTTATGCAATAACTGGGATGCAAACTCTGTTTCTGTTGACCACATGGCCAGTTGTGAAACTCAGAGGATTCTCTCAGACTGTCAATGTTTAATTTCGCTTGTTCAAGGGCTTTCTTTTTTCCGTATAAATGAATATTTTAATCAGTGACGATGACTGCAATGAGCTAATAAATATAATATCTGAATTACATTCACATCTATTTAGCTTTCAGTAAGCTGGAATTTAAAGACTGAAGAGGTGGAAAATATGGCATGATTGACTCATGTGATCGGTGTCGAAGCCCAGTCTGATGTCTGACACTAAATTCACCAGTTAATCAGAAAACTGACAAAGATTGCATTGCAATCAATGACGTAAGTAAAATAGAAACAAACCGGTCTCAGACAGTAGCTTTAAAGATTCGAGATCACACTGGATGCTCTGCTCATCATTGATAGGTTTGCACATGGCAGCTTTATTCTTCAGCATCCGTCGCTGCTGAGGATCTCCGTTCACCGCAGCATCTGTTTGGGTGCTCGCCTAAAGACGTACCGGATAAAAGTTATCAAAAATAAGTGAAAGAAAAGAAAAGTCAAGAATTCTCATCAAATATACGACAGACGCTTGCACTCACGTCGCCTATGATTTTGGAGCTGGCGTTTGATGTAGGCAGCGCTCCTGTGAACAGCATTGATAAGGTTAAGTGCTTGGTTACGCTTATTAACGTTTTATTTCTGTAAAGTCATACGAATTAATACAACAGCAGACAAAGAGACTTACCTGTGAGTGCAGTGTTGCCAGCCAGCGCAGAGGCCAGTGACACGACACCCCCGATTACAGGCATGTCTTTCGAGAGAGACAGTGGGGCCTGGGCTATGGTGGCATCAGTGTTAATACCTGGTTTATTGAGATGAAAAGGAATTTCAATAAATCATTTCTATCACGTTAAAAACTCTTGGGATATATTTGTTATTGGAAAATCAACACTGGGATAGTAAGAACGGGAAGAGTGGGAAGAGCATGCTCATAGGGAATTATTTGTCATTTTGGGGTTTATAAAAATCACATTAATGTGATCCAATGTGATGCAATTTAATATAAAGATATAATGGATATAAAAAGTGCTGGTTGACACAAGGGTTGTACCGTTGCTGTTTGGCTGATCGGGGATGATACTCTTGGAGCAAAAATGCAACAGGCAGTGCAGGTTGCAGAAGTGTCGGACTGTTTCATCCCATCTGATGCTCTCCTTAAGGGCTCCCTGATTCTTACAAGCATGACACTTTGCCATCTTTCGACAGAAACAAGCAGAACATACGCTCAGGTCCACGTTAATAGGAACGTATGTACAGTTGTACAGTTATCCTATCAGCTAATTATAGGTCAAGATTATATACATGGAGCATGACACCTATCGCACGTGTTAGGACGCCGTATTCGGCTCTGACCTCGTAGAAGAGAACCGTGTATAGAGACATGCACTCTTCTGAGCAGAACTCTTCCAGTTTGCCTCCAAAGTGATTCTGGATGGTTTTGTGGGTGACATTATAGCAGAAAGCACAAGCTCTGCACTGACCCCCGTGCTGCTTCGCATAGCCGTGTTTGTAGAGCAGTTTGCAGCCTGTTTGAGGAAAATAAAACAATTGATAATAATAATCAAAGCCAAAAAAAAAAAAAAAAAAGCTTAAGGTAATTATTTTGTATACACATTATGTAGCTTGCTTTTTTTGATTATTTTAAATAAATCATCTAAAAATCCAATTATATCATATTTTAAAGATTTTATTATTCAAATCATGAATTCAATTAACACATATTTATCGTTTTTTTTAGTCTTTTTTTTTTTTTTAAAGATATTTCCCAATCAAATAATTAAACCCTACACCGATGCCTCTTTATGCAAAATGCTGCTCTGTTAAAATAAGCTTGAAGTTGAAAACAAACTGTGATGTGTCTCTGAAAACTCTGCCGAAAAGAGAAGAAAGCTAGACCTGACCTTCGCAACAGAAAGTCCGTGACTGCTTCTCATAGACGACGATTTCCTTGGCCACCTTTTCTTCTTTGCAGTACTCGCACACTGCTTTGACATCTCTTTCCCTTTTATACATGTCGCAACAGAGGCGTGAACAGAAGAGGCCCACGTGATTCTGACAGACGGAAGCAGGAAACCAAATCTATTTCAAATACGCATTTCGAATACAACGACACAAAAGTACATCGCTCAGTGACCGATCTCTACCTTAAACTGCAGGACCTCAGGTTTCGAGCAGAACTGCTTCTGGCACTGTTTACAGGTGAGTTTGAGAGGGCCGAGAGCTTCTGGTTGCTGCTGGGGGTCTTGCGAGTTTGTCGGTTGTGAAACAGACGCGTATGGCGTGGCGGTGTTTTGATTGGAAGCAGGTCCTGCGTTAGAAGGTGGATTAAATCCTTGTGCAGACGGATGATGAGGTACAGGAGGATGGGGAGCTGTGTGTGGACTGTGATAGTATCCACCGTTCACTTGAACTGACCTTTGCAGCCTCTCCTGGAAGATTTATATAGAAATATCAGAAAAAGTAACCTTTGGCTTATTTATATTAAACAGCAACAGATTTTTCCCCAAAATGTACGCACACGACACACACGTCAGTTAAGGGCTGAACATACCAGAAGTATTTAATGAACGACATGATATCCAGGGAAAAAAATTAATTATTTATTATATACTTATTCCAGGCTTAAAATAAATTATTTGTGAATCCTGCAGCCAAAAATATTCGAATCTATAGTGAATTTTTTTTTACAATTTGTGATTTGCAGAGCTTTTTGTGCTTTTTTTTCTTTCTTTCAGAAAACTACTTAAATCTGTGAAATTGTAAACATAGAATTCTTCTTTTAAACCATGTTCACATGTTCCCACACACATGCAACAAAAAAGAGGGATTTGTCTGAATGCGTGTTGTGAAGACATCATACAATGAGTTTTGGCCCAAATCTGTGAAGCTCTGATTATGAATCTCACGAACACAATACATAAGTGTGAAAGTGCCTGCAGTTAGATTTTCTTCTGCCCGGATATTCGGCTTTATGTGAAGTACCTGAAATCGGCCGACACACTCGTACGAACAGAAGTTCCTAATTGCGCCGTCAGGCATCACCAAGTGATACTGAGGAACGGCTAACTTCTGGCAATTTGTGCACGGGAATGAAGCACCTGCGTTAAACACATAACGTGTTAAAAACCACCCATGCAACGTGCACCTAATCATGCAAAATGTTCTGCTGTAAACTGAATTTCATGACTGACAATTTTGCAATTTAGCTTAACTTACACTTAACTCACAGTCAGATACCTTGAAGGACAGATATCATGATCCCAGTTACAGTTTCAAATGATTCATTTAAATGAACTGGGACAAAAGTAAAAAAAAAAAAACCCTAAGTGACCCCAGAATTAAAATCTACCTGTCAAAATGCAGGACGCCTGGCTATTAGCCACACATCTGGAGGAGCAGTAGAACTCTATGACTCCTTGAGTGTTCGTGCCTTCCAACATCTGATCCATCGCTTTAAAATCTTGACAGCAGGGGCAGTAGACCCTCTTACCACTTTTCTGTAAGAAGCATGTAAGCCAACATGTTAGTAATTTAGTGAGGAAGACAAAAGGAGCTAACCGGTTTCACAGATTAAATGAAATTTTAAACGCTAAAAGGAAATTTAACTGGATCCAAGTACGGTTCTTTAATAAATGATCGAAAATTATGATGGTTGACAGATCCCTTTGCTTTTATAAGTGAAAGGCAGTCGGCATTGCCAACCTGTTTAAAAGCACTGATGCAGGCTGGGCTGCAGAATTTCTTAACGGCGTCTTCTATCTGTACGAGATGATAGTTTCCCGTGACGGTGCAGTTGCCGCAGCTCTCGCAGCAGCTCATGGACAACCGTTTAGAGGATCGGAAACGTGAGAAGCATTCGTCGCTGCAGAGGCGGTGCAGAATGCCCTGGTGATTCACTTCATGTTGAATCTGAGAAAGAGAGAGAAGGCGAACAAATAAGAGCATATACCACTATGAAAAAAAAAAATTAAGATTCCCAACCAAAACATGCTTTAGTCAGGAGATTGCTCTTCTCCATCTAAAGATGAACACAATACATGTTTGTTGGGTTTTTTCTGAATGTTTATTCTTCACATGTGGGTAGAGTATTCAAAATCTGTACTCAAAAAGTAAAAAAATTACTCAAGTAAACATAAATGTAATTTGTTACTGCCCACCTCTGGTATTCTTAAATTTCTTTTAAAATAAACTATTCAGGGACAGACACTTGCTTGGAGCACATTAAGGAAATGAGTTTATGGTTTAATTTCCCAGGAGAAATTTGCAGTAAAGTTCTCCTGGAGCATTCAGCATTTAAAAGTCCATTTTGGGACAGACACCAAAGCACAAAAGCACAGACCTGCCTCTACGAGTCAAAGACCGATTAGGACGCCTAATCTGTGACTGCACTGCATGTTTTCTAACTGTCCCAGATTTCTCCATTACCGTGGTAGTGCAAGAGTGAAAAAATGATAGCATTTGGGAT
>JAOTRN010000002.1:455390-471988 GCA_028566695.1 Bagroides melapterus
AATGACGCCCCCGTATAATTCGCACTTTCTTCCGTAACCCCCATTATACAATGTAAAAAAAAAAAAATTTAAAAAAAAAAAAAAAAAAAAAAAAAAAAAAAAAAAAAAAAGATCAAGTATTGTTATTGACATTAACGAGAAAGTGTTCAGCTAAATGTCACAGGAAAATATCAGACCCAGATTCTGGTTACTCTGAAAGGGCCAATTGTTTATTTCCTGATTCTACATGCAGATTAATATTCACAGGCACGGCGGATATAAGTCGTCTGAGCACCCCTGTTAAAGGTGTAGGGTTTTTTGGGATGTCGAAAAAAAAAAAAAACCCAGGATAAATGATGTCAGATTTTTTTTCCACTTTTAGTGCAACATAGCAAAACAACAAAATGCAAGAAAAAATATATACATTTAAAGGAATAAAAAAAAATTGTGCTTTGGGTCGTTATTGTCCGGGAATGGGAAATCTTTCCTCATCTTCAGCTGCTTAAATTGGCTCTTGGAGCTATCCATGATCTTGACTAGAGCCCCAGTCCCAGCTGAAGAGAAAGAGCCACATAAGCATGACGCTGCCACCACCATGCTTCAAAGTGAGTATGGTGTTCCCTGCATGACAAAGGCTCTTATAACACATTTCTCCACATAGATTTCCAAAATTTAAATGTATGTTTTTTTGTTTTTTTTTTTATTCCTGAGACAGGGCCCTAACCCACAGCCCAGACATGTGAAGAATTACAAGAGACATATCACATGCAGGGAGTGACCAGTACTTGCCAGATATTCCTGCAGCTCCTTTAACGTTGCCGTCGGTCTCTCGGCAGTCTCCCTGATACGTTTTTGTCTTTGCCTTTTGTCAATTTTGGAGGGACGTCCTGTTCTTGGTAATGTCACTGTAGTGCCCCACTTCTTCCACTTGTTGATGATTGCCCTCACAGTGCTCGATGGTATATCTAAAGACTTGGAGATTCTTTTGTAACCCTCTCCTAATAGATACCTTTCGACAACGAGGTCCCGCACGTGCTTTGTAAGCTCTTTGCGTACCATGGCTTCAGCAGTCCGTTGAAACCGAGAAGATGGGAAGGAAATCCTATAGAAACAGCTGATCTTTATTTGTGGTTCACGGATGATGGTGTGTGACAATTAATAATAATCTGAACATGATTAGTTCATTCTGAGCACCATAATTATAAAGTTGGGCACAAACTTATGCAACCAGGCATTTTTTTTTCTTCCTAAAGGGTTTCTATTTGTTTTTGCAGCTGCTATTGCACATTAAACGTGTAAACACGTGTGACATGACTCAACTTTGTATGTTCATATCACAATCAAATTTTAACAGGGGTGTGTAGACTTTTTATATCCACCGTAGCAGTGCTGAAAATTAGGAGAGGGAGATGTTTGGACGGAAGAATGAAGCAGAATTTAGTTGTGAGTGTACAGTGTTTTACAATAACATGCTGTCTGCATGATTTTCATATTAGAGGAAAGCCACCCTGAACAACCTACATAGTAATTTAGATCATAAAAATATGATTAATGACAGCTAGGATTTATTGTAGAATGAACTTCTGAGTTGCCTTTTTTTTTTTAGCTGCATTAAGTTCATCTCTATCGCCTTAACGATTTGCGACATTACCCACAATGCCATTCAACTACCTGCTGATTATGGCACCTATACGATTTAGTCCTTGCTTAAAATTAAGCAATGCAGCAGTGCCTTAATCTTTTAATCTGTCCAATTTATCATGACCTGCTCACACGTACAGCTCTTTCAAACACTTCCAAAGCTTTTATCGCGTTGACTTTATATGTTTTTTTTTCTCTTCTTGCAATATATATATCCAGCCACGCCCCCTATATAATATCAATATCACAAACTTTTAGTTTTTTTCCCCACTATTGTAGCGACGCTTAGCGTGGTCATCCGATGACGTCAGAGCGACTCCAACGCTTACTTCTCACAGGTATAACAAAAACATCACCAGCTAAAAACAAATGGCAGCAGAATCAAGCGACACATCACAAACAACAGAAAATAAACGTTTCATGTGTTTCAGGGTGGACTTTTCCTTTAATACCACAAACAACTCATGCATATACCAAATGGCAGCAAAACGAAAATATTCAATGTTTGCTTTATATTTTAAAGCAAGCATTTTTTTCTAGTATATGTTTAGTGCATGAATAAATAAATAATCCTGCGTTGTTATTGCAGTAGCGGTTTGCCTTTCATTCTACTGAAACCGAACATAATTTTGCTGTATCGTAAATTCTTTCGAGTCGTTAATAGCTAAGAAAATGACTGTACTGTGATTAAATAAATCCTGTCAGTTAACGAGGCAGAATTAAAACAAGCTTGTGTTGGTGAGGCGAGTTTTGAGGGGTTTGTTCGCGACGGATGTCTTACCTCTGCATTGTTTTCCGCCATGTTAACGCTGAAAGTACAAACTCACTTCAGATGAGAAAAGCAGAGAGGCCGTGATTATCCAAACAGGCTTCACCATTTACACCTAATACATCTAATCAACTAATTATTTACCCATATGTTATATTATAATGATTTCCGATAGCATCGGCTAAGGGCTAACATACTAGCAAAGTCTGGGGGGCGGGCAAAAAAAAAACAAAGGACTATTTTCCCAGCTTAGCCAGTAATAAACTATAAAATAACATCGGATTGCATGCAAATGCTTTGTGGGTATTTGTAGACTGGAAATAACTGATTCCAAAAAATTATATATAATTATTACAGTATATATATTTAGCGTTATCGATTTCACAGAGCATCTAGCCGCAGTGCCTTTCTCAACCTTATTCCGACACCGCGGTCCAGCCTCTTGTGCGCTGATTGGCTACTTGTTCACGATCGCAAACAACTGACCAATTAGATTAATATAAGTTTAAGCATTAGCCAATCCTAGAATGACTAGAATGATAGGCGGGATTTCTCTTAATGTGGTCGTGAGAATTTAACGCGCGGGCGAGATTTTACGGCACTTCCACGCCTGCAGTTTTAGGTTATGGTTTTTTAAGCATGCGCCCTCTAGCGAAGTGAAGGCTTAATGACATTTACCTAATTTAATGTAACTGATCAGGTTCATAAAACGAGATAATATTCAAAGGCTAATACCCAGATTATACCCCAAAAAACACTCACAATTTATCCTTAGTAATCCTTATTTATGATGTTTATTTAATAAATATGGAAGGAGCCTCCAGTGTAAGTGCTTTGTAAAGCAGTCTGAGGTAAAGCTGTTTCATTACAGTGTAGATTCGGGTGTATGTCTGGGGTTTTAATCTTGTAGAAATATCCTTCTGTGGATACTTCTTACCATTCTGGCACTAAGGACCACAGCTGAAGTCTGTTTCCTTCTCATAAAGAACCTGTTACCACATGAAAGTTTTCCAGAAATATTTACATTTCGTTTTCGATTATTTAATACTAAATATGCTGTTAACACAGTAATGAGGATTATAAATACAGACAAGAAGAAGAAGGCAAATGTCAAACCTTTATTTTGTTAACCATTATTTTTTCATTACCTTTATTTTGAAATCCATCCCCATGATAAACCGGAAGCACACTGCAGAACGGAACCAGTCCCCTCATTAATTTAGCTCGCTTCACACAACTATCCGAGCAATTCCTACGTAGCCACCAATTACAGCTTTATCCCGAGTGTTATAAATCTTTACTCAAATTGTTTGGTGGGACATAAAATGTTCCGTAGGAAGCTTACTGCTTTAGATTATCATAATCCTTCGGGCTTTGACTGCACAGGTAAGAATATAAATAAATAAATGAGTGATTAGAAATAATAACCAGGGCACGTATTGCTGGGAAGGTCTGTAAAGTCCATGCGTCACTGGACAGAAATTTTAAAACGGGTCAAATGTCGAACGTGCCAATCAACTTGAATCGTTTAGGTTCACTGATCTTGAGCAGTTTAATAAAATAGTAACTTTATTAAATTCGATTCATTTGTAGATTGACTTACAGCTAACCTCAACTGGATTAATGAGTCATTATATTTTTATTCTACAGCGCTGCTAAATTATCGAAAGTGTTGATTTGATTTCTACCACTAAAGTTCTGATCGTATTTAGAGCAGTGACATAAATCCCATGTTAATATCAGTGCGCTCGCTCTAACTCATTATAGTTTCCATAATATCTTCATTCAGTTTCATTTCCATTATCTCGTTCACAGGGATTTGTATGTTTTTTTTGTTTTAGTAATTTTCTTATTGTAAATACATTTACATGACAATTTATTTTTTAAGATAAAATGATTAACCATCCTTAGCAAAACCTGACCCCATGATTGTGAAGGTTTGATAAAATTTTACAGATTGGTTTAGTAATCTGTGTGATTGTAGCTAATAATTTTTCCCCTGTCTTGCCCAGATGAAACCGAGTTCAGAAATTTCATTGTTTGGCTGGAGGATCAGAAGATCAGACATTATAAAATTGAGGACCGTGGAAACCTCAGGAACATCTCGAGCTCTGAATGGCCAAAGTCATTTGAAAAGGTGAGTTCTTTATGGACATACACAATCGGTGGAGTTTACAGAGTGAAAAACAATAACCAACACCTTGATGAGCTGATGTGAGGTCAGAAGTAAATGGAGAGACTGATTTAGAATGACAGGATCATACTTTACAGCCGTGTTGTGTTAGAAAAGCATCCCAGAAAGCACCACACATGGAACCTTGCGGTGTGAGCTACAACAGCAGAAACCTAAATCAGGGAAGAACAGGACTATGAGGATTTCATCAATGAACCTGGACAAATGTAGATAAAAAAAAAAGACTGGGTGACGTTCTTTATTCTTCAAATGTCCAGAATACTCCAAAGAATTTTGATTGTGTTTTTATACTGATAAATGGGGGGGAAAAAACAAGTCTTTACATATTTTGGCAAATGAACAGCGGTCTGTGGTCTGGACGCAGCAAAGTAATTCAATAAATCGAAAAATAAAGCAGTATTGTACGGGGTTATTGTTCGAGCTTGTTCAGACATTATTTAAATGTATGTAAATTTTTAAACTTAAGTCAACTGGTCCGAAAAGGAAACTGTTTTCAAGGAAGGTTTTTAAAGCGACAAAAATGGCTTCAGATCTGTTTAGATTCTGTTGTTCTGTCTTTAGTTTAAAATGGAAACGTGAAGCACATAATTTCCTCACAGTCTTATTTTTTTTAGTCCTGGTGTACTCAAGTTCAACGCAGTGAATCGAAAAGTGCGTTGGTTCGAGGCACTTTGTGATGACGTCACACGACGCGTCTCGGCCCAAATCTGCGGGAATTTTAAACAATTGCAAACTCTGAATACGTTTTGCTTGATTTTGCTTCCATTCATGCAAACGCGAAATAGTAGAGGTACTGATATTTATAACCCTGAAGTGATCGTTCATCGTTCAGTCATGTTTGTTGTTGCATAAACTTACCAGGTAAATGTCCTTTTCTTGACTCTCTCCTCTTCTGTCACAAGTGCTGCCAAGTTTACTCAGACTTTAATCATTTAATGTTATTTTCAGATGACTCGTATGGAAATATTTTTCCTATGTTTTTTTCCCTCTTCTTCGCTAGTATCTACGAGACGTGAGCTGCCCGTTCGGTGCTCAGGAAAGGTGTGAGTCCATCGACTGGCTGCTGGGCCTCGCAGTGCGATTTGAGTACGCTGACAATGGTACGTGTCTTTCATTCAATTAAGAAAAGTAAAAGTAAAGTTGATTTGATTTTGGACATTGAGTTACACCTGAATATATATAGTCAGCTCCTGCGTTGTAAGGCAACAGGGCGATACCATCTTGTGCAACGGATGGTGTTGGTATTATTTTTTTTATTTAACTGTGACAAACCCCACAATCAATCCTGTACACCAATAATACTACAAAATAAATTACTATTGCACCTGTTCAAGTTATTGTTGGGGGTGGGGTGTTATAATTGACAAGGCTTATTATTGGTTATTGATTATCCGACCCTGATGAATCTACACTATCATTATGAGCGACTGTTGTACGAGGAGTTTTGGCAGTAAATGTTCAGACCACTAGATGTCAGTGTTGCCTTAGATTTCACAGGTTGGACGTTCGGATCACCTACAGTACACTTCTCCAGCTATTGGTCCTTGAATTTTGTGCAGAATAGAGCTCAATGAAAGACGCATGAAAATAAGTGGATACAGTCGCTGATTCTTACACTTATAATCCTCCACTTAGTTTCATTTTTTTTAACTAGTCAGATGTGGTCCTGAAATCATTGTGTAAAATTTAATTCACCAGGCTTCAAGTAGATTTTATTTTCACCATATGGCAATGATTTAGGAGGGAAGTTCTTCATTTCTAGGATAACACAGCGGTAACCAGAGACCTGCTGAGTGTATATTTTCTTTTCTTTTTTTTTTTTTCCATTACATTAGTATGTGCAGTCATATGAAGTGTGTTTCTTTTGACAGTGGAGAAATACAGAAACTGCACACCTGCAGCTGAGGTGAACAACGCAACACAAAAACCTACCGACCCTCTCGTTAACCTAGACAGTGAGTGCTTCCTCTTTTCACCTCTTCTCTACTCAGTCTTATAGCTCACTCTCTCCCAGTGTGAAACTCACTCTACATATCTCTCATTGCTACAAAGCCTCTTCGTTTGTCTGTTATATTCTCTCTCTCTCTCTCTCTCTCTCTCTCTCTATATCAAATGCCTAAATCCAAACCAATGACCGTGTGTTTCCACCAGGTAACAATCCTGATTTTAAGGCTGGAGTCATGGCCTTGGCAAACCTTCTCAAAATTCAGAGACACGACGACTACCTGATGATGCTCAAGGTAAGACGCACAAATTCCCAAACCTGTTCAAATTCTTATTTAAACTGCTTTATCGAATCGGCTTTTCTTTGACCAACAGGCCGTTAGGATCCTCATCCAAGAACGCTTGAGTCCTGACGCCATCGCAAAAGCCAGCAAGTCAAAAGAGGTCCGTAAATAAAACACACGGCAGGAGAATTGGACAACAAGCAGTTTGTGGAATTGTAGAACTAGTTCACCATTTTACAGGGTATTGATTTTTCTTATCCCAAATGAAATATTTTGAGATATAATCTAATTCTTTGTTGCTTGTTTAGGGTTTGCCAGTCACTTTGGACAAGCATATCCTAGGCTTCGACACTGGAGGTAGGTATAGAACAACTTAAGCAGTTGATGGTTAAGGGCTGTTCTCAAGGGCCCAGCAGTGGCAGCTTGGTGATCCCAGTCTAAGTGAACTCTAGTGTGTTTCAGTCACGATTCGACTTGTAGGACGTTTAATGCTGTGTGTTTCAGGTTACAAAAATATAATTAAAGGTACAGGAGTAGTCCTTAAGATTCAATTATGTACCATAAATCGTTTTAATGGTACACTACAATGACAACACCTTGTAATAGGTACAAAGGCTGACTGAGGGAACCACAGTAGTAAAAGCTACAGTTTAGTACTTTTCTGAAAGAGTACCGAGCAAATAATGACCAAAAAGCATCAATTTAAAAAAAAAAAAAAAAAAAATGAGAGAGAAATTAAAGCCTTAGTTGCATGAGAGTTCAGGTCCTGGCATGTTCAGCCCTGTATTAAACTAGATAATTAACGGCAGATGTTTTCTTTTCACCCCTAGACGCCACCCTGAACGAAGCAGCTCGTATCCTCCGGCTCCTTCACATCGAGGAGCTGCGCGAGCTCCAGACGAGAATCAACGAGGCCATCGTCGCTGTGCAGGCCATCATCGCCGACCCAAAGACCGATCATCGCCTGGGCAAAGTGGGCAGATGATCACACACTGTGTGGGCAGTGCGTAATGGGATGGGACAATTGGTATTTAAGTGTGCCATGATTGTGGACAAATCTTTTTTTTTTTTTTTTTTTTCCCCCTCTTTAGACCTAAAAGCTTAGAAACGGTTTAAGACACATGAAGAAAATTTGAGTTGTACCAATACATTAACACTTTGTTCACTTCTTCAAAGCACTGTGTTTCCTGTAACCGATCTTTTTCTTTACAAATGAAGGGGCTTTTGGACAGCAAGATTTTGTGTGGTGGTTTTGTTTTGGGTTTTTTTTTTTTTTTTTGAGACTTGCTTTTCTTTCGAAGGGGGGGAAAAAAGATAGAACTGCACAGGCATGTATGCATAAATACAAATGACATTAATGCCATGATGGTTGTGTTCTGTTTTTTTTTTGTTTTTGTTTTTTTTTAAAAGGCACAAAGATACTTTAACACAACATAAATATGTGGTTTTGCTTTGGCTGTAACACAAGCTCAGTGTTGCTCAACTCCATAATCCAGCTGTGCCAAATAGCCCAGTTCATTTCATTAAAGCAGCAGTTCAGCCAAAAGCAAAATGGAGCCCATTTCCTCCTCACTACAGATGTAATCAATTGGCCAAGACATGTTTAGTATTTGATGTCTGGAAGTTCAAAACTAATGTAGCTAAGAAGTATAAGTATTATATAGCTACCAATTTAGTGTAGGTCTTAATCAGCCCATGCTTAGGACGTGCTCCTTCCCCATTTAGCGGGCATTTTCAGCTCACCGTAAGCTTTGTATTTTATTGAGTTTTGTGGGCGTTGGCAAATGCAAATCAGCTGTCAGGAATACACTTGGTAAACATGCAAATAGAAACAAAATGAACTTTAAACAAATTATTTAAATACAGTCAAATTGTGAATCACATTTTATTGTTATAAATATCACATTTTACAAAAAAAATTAAAAAGGTTATAAAAAGGAACTGTAGTAAAAGAAAATGTTCAGTGCAGTTCCGTATGTCGGCTTCTTATTAGTGCGCCGAGGGCTCCGATGCTGCATACGAGAACATTTTGCACAAAAATGACTATACTTTGGCCTTTTTGGCATTTTTTTTATTTAAAGAAAAAAAAACCCATACAAAAATACAGTAGAAAGAAATGAGGTATAAAACAAATGTACAAAACTAAACAAGGAGAAGTGTGACACTTTTTTTTTAGGGGAGTTTATAAAGACGCAGTGGCTTTGGTAATGGCTGAGCGAGGCGTTTCGTTTCGTGTGAAAAAAAAAAAAAATCCCAGAAAAATAGCACCATTTAACAGTGGCTCTGTTATTGCGTCCTTCCTGAAACACACAAAACAGCATGTTAGGTCATCGGAAATCCTCCTCGGAGCTGACTCGCTCTCAGCAAATGTTGCACTTCTGAAGGAAACACTTTTATCTTCTTTTGCTTTGAAGCCGTTGTGTGTCGTTTTCTTCAACACGTTTCGTCCCGAATACAGTCATTTGACTCTTTAGCGTGTGTGTGTGTGTTTGGTCTGTCATTTTCCTTCACTCACCCTTATTAACATGTCAACACACACAGAGGATGAACTGTGCGTCTTGCAATTAGGCTTTGAAAATACACGGTATAACAAGTCCTTTTTTTTTTTTTGTTTACTCAACTTTTCAAAAATGAGAATCGAGCAATTTTTTAAATAATAATTTTGCTTTATCCATCCAGTAAAATTTAGAGATAACAGGAGGACAGAAACAAATTTAAGACCCGAGATCATGCAGTCATGCCACAATGAAAAGCATAACTTTTACTGTCCAATCAGATTGTTTCAGGGTTTCAAAAAAATGACTACTATTTTAACATTTAAAAATCACAGCCAGGCCCAATGAGAAAGAGCTGAAGTACTAAACGAGGAAGAACATGAATAAAATAAATAAACTGTACCCTATAAACAGCTGGAGGGGGCGACAGTGATGCCATACAGATGTGAACGCTGATCAGGCAGATACTCATCTGTAAAATGGCTCGAGTCTCGACTTAAACCGATGACTCCATCCCTGGAAAAAAAAAAGGACATTTATGAGGAAAAGATGATCAGCAACTACCGCTGATGTTTATTTTTTATACTGGAGTTTAATAAATGTTCTCTGGTATTTTATAGTATTAATTTCTGCACACAATGTTGGTCCAAACTCTCTCTCAGCCCATTCCAGTACAACATCAGTTATTAATGAAGGCAATATGTCAGCTAAACGTGATCAAAACTAATATTAGCACTCTTGACACTGTCATGAAGCAGGAGGAAGCTTACAAGAACCTGCAAGACAATTCAACCTCTTGATTCTTGGTAACAAACAGAATCTTTCATGTAAACACGAGCTGTTATGAGTGGTTTGAACCGAGTGTGCTGATTTAGACTCCCTTACATCATTTATTATTATACGTACGATTATGATGATTCCTTTTGATATTGTTTATCAGTTGGTCTATGCTGGATCTTTATTCTTACCTCCTCCAGTCTGTGTAGTAGAAGTGATTGGCGTAAAACACCATGCTGAACGGATAGTTCAGTTCGCTGTGAATCACACGTCGGCCTGTCCCGTCAGGTGCGATACACTCCAAACGCTTGGTTCCTTTTTCAACAAAAAAAAACAACAAAAAAACACAGGTGTTCCTTAAAAACGAGTCTCTCTCCTTCCCTGTCATTCCTATCATCACATACATACAATCTATTAGAAGAATCCCAAAATATGGGAGGAGCTTTCCGGGCTGCATTTCATGTTTATGTTGATTAAACTTCATTGTTGTTTAGTCACTGAATAATACATTTAAAAAATAAATAAGGGAATTTACACTGGCTTTTAACTTGCCATGAACCTCTTATCTCCACACACAGATTATAAAAGTACTCTCTACTCTCTATAAATACGGTTAATACAGTACCTGCATCAGCCCAGCAGATACGGTGTGTTGTGGGGTCAATCGTTAAAGCATTTGGAAGCCCAATCCCATCCCGTATTAGTATCCTCCTGTTCTGCCCTTCCACGGTGGAGCTCTCGATTTTTGGGGCTTCCCGGTTCCAGTCGGTCCAGTACAGTGTCCTGTAATGGTGCAAACACACTCGTTCACGTCTATGCAGATATATATTATATTTCAATAGTAAATACTTACACAAGTCTCCAGTGTCAGTGCTTCAGTATTTTATTTGCACCTCTACATGAGTTCTTAATAATAAGACAAGCTGTATACCTGGATACTACTGTATACAAAATGACACAAAAGGACTCGTCTGGTGTGGTAAGAAGTTTGATGGTGAAGAATGGTAAAGCTGACAAGCGTGAACAAGCATCGCTTTAATGCATATTAAAATAAATATGTAGACTCTAAAGACATAAACTTAGAAGATGAACATAAACTCCGAGGACACACACTTATACGCATGTGCATGCTCACATGCTGTTCAGATTGCACATGAGGTTTGAGTTACATTGTTACACATGGTACAGATGGATGTGTGTGTGTGTTGAGTGGGAGTCATTTTCTGGACTTCCCATAAGACATGACACTCACAGCTGCACTCTCGACTCAGCTTTTGATCCATTTCCTCACACATCATTTCCTTCACCACTGGAATTTTATTCCTGCTTATTTGATCCAAGCAAGACGTTGTCACTACTGGCTATATTGTTGTACAGAGAATTCTTATTCGTTGAACATGAAATGAAAGACGTTTTGATAAGTACCGACCGATGAAAAGTGTGTAGAAAGTGTATTAAAGCACTAACCCTGAGAGTGAGTCCACTACGATGGCTCTCGGATTAACCAAATCCGTGCTGAACAGAACACGCCGGTCGCTTCCGTCTAGTTTGGCAGTCTCAATTTTATCAGGCGTGCTGTCCACCCAGAACATCCTCCTGCGTACCTCATCCACTGCTAAACCCTCCGGGCTCATGAGGCCTTTAAAACGAGCATTAATTTAAACGATATTCTTATGCACATATTTGTATGAAACATTTCCTTAAAATTTTAATTTTTATTTATTTATTAAAATATTTCATGGATATTTTAGCTGTAACTACAGTACTGTACATGTTCGTTCAATTATCATCATTCAGCAAATTTAAGCTCTGCATTACCGGAATTAACGAGGATCTCAGGCTCTGATCCGGGCTCCAGAGCGGCTCTGCTGATCGTTCTTCCAGCAAGATCGGTCCAATAAACCTTCCGTTCTCTGCAGTCGTAGTCAATGCCGACTACTATGGAGCCCTAGTGAGCACACACATTCAGAAGATGGTTAACAACTAAAATCTGAGAGATATATTATAGAACATTCCCTGTACGTAACAATACTAAAGGCATGCAGTCATTTCGGTGTGTAATGAGGTATTCCAGAATAAATAAAGACATGAATTATGTTTCATTTTAACTCCTGAAGACTATTCAGAACGTCTTAAATAAGTCAAACTTTAAACACAGCCTAAGAATCTCACATGCAGGGCCAGAAGCACTGAGGATTTCTCCTTGTCCATGCGTGTGCCGTTGAGAGGAAGCGCTCCAATCTGTTGGCCCTGAGCATAGAGCAAAGTAGTGCCTGATGGGGGAGGAGTCACATCTGGGCGGGGCAATGGACGCATGGTGGGCGGGGGAACAGTTGGTATACCTAAATGACATGTATTAAATGTTTTTTTAGGGAGTCAAAAAAAAAAAAGAAACAATTACACAATGACAAAATAAAAATAATAAAAATGAAGCCAAGAAAAAAGTCCAGAAATTTTGAAATCTATATTAAAATATTATGGAGCAACACTCACAGGCAGGTTTGACTTTGTCATGTGAGCGCGTCCCAGGAACTTCTCGGCCATCTCTGTCTACACACCAGCAGTAACTGGTCTCGCCGTAACACTGCACTGGGGTGAACTCGCCTGACGCGTCACAACGGGGAAGAAAATGCTCCGGACCTGGACGACCTCCATAGTGCTGCATCAGACTGGCTCGCCAGCGCTCACACACCGTCTCTGAACGCTGTGTAGGGACCACCTCCACTGCATGATGGGGGGGGGATAAAATGTCAAAGCCTAGGATAGTCCCGCAGCTAATAAATTGATATGTATAAAGACATTTTTCATAAGAAAAATGTCTTTTCGGAAGACATTTAGAGAGTTGTTGTAAAGAAGGCACATTTAATGTAACTTTAAATGAAAGTAAGTGGTAAAAACCTTATAAAATGAGAATTAGAATTTCAGAGAAAGGTTGCAGAAATCTCCCACCTCTGGATAAAACATCAGCTAAATTACTAACCATAGTATTAAATGAAGTATTAAATGAATAAACATTGGATATTAGTTCAGACTCACAAGCAATGAACCTATTAAGTCATAATGAGTAAAAGGGACACAAATATCCATCAGAACTGATGTGTCATATAACGTGAGTTTAAATCTAGTGAGATTTCCCAATCTTGAGGGTTCTTACAATAAACAATGGTAAACAAGTCAATGGTGTGGTGGTCTGGAACGGGTCTGTTCACCTGGAGCGTCACAGTTCCTCCGTGGGGAGCCAGGTGGTGTACGTGTGCCAGGCCTCTCCTGTCCTCTACTGTCCACACACCAGCAGTGTCCTGTAGATCCATGGCACTGTAGAGACCTGTAGTGACCCTCTTCATCACATTGAGGAATGAAGGCTCCCACACTAGGCAACCCGTCCGCTCGGCTCTGCGCCCTGTCTCTGTGCTCTTCACATGGAGTCCTGGGACGTTCTACACGACACGAGAATTTAGTGTGAAACTTCCTGCACTGCTACTCCATACATGCTGAATGAAGTGGATTCATCCAAATCATAAAAATGAATCGATCTGTATCAATGCATTATTAATTATTAAAAGCTCTATGGTGCTAGCTAGCCCAACAAACTATACAGCCGAAACCCAGAAAGCTGCAAAATCTGTCAAGAATTTTGATTCGCTTCTTGCCAAAGTTTCTCCGATTCCGATCTGTTCCTCTTTAAGTCAATTAAATGTTCTGCTTGCGTAAGAATGTTTCATCATCTGGGTTTTCAGCCAAGTCATCATGAACATACAAGCAAATGTTCAGGAAGAGGTTCAAACACAAAACAAACACATATCAAAGCCAGATCCTTCATAACTCTGTCATGATATAACCCACTTCGGATAAGAACCTAAACCTTCTGTCAACAAACAGGCTCCATGTTGCTGGATGTACAAATTATTAAACCACACACTTAAGCCTAGTGTTTACTCTAATCTGTTGGTCCACTGAGGTGAAACGTTTACCTGGAGCATCACAGTCGACATTTGGTGTACCAGGCGGCGTGCGGGTGCCCGCTCTCTCCTCCCCCACGCTGTCCACACACCAGCAGTGTCCTGTAGAGTCATGGCACTGTAATGACTTGTAACGACCCTCCTCATCACACTGAGGGACGAAGGCTCCCACAAAACCATCGCCTCTTCCATGGATACTGTCTCTGTGCTCCTCACACTGAGTCTTAGGACGTTCTGCATAAAAATTGAGAGACATAAACAAACATAGATTAGAAGAATGATTATATTTATCACATCTCACCATTATAAGTTTAAAAGAGAATGACTGGTTTGTATTTATTATTATTAGGTTGCATTTGGATTTCAGCATGTCTGGAAGACATTTCAATGTAGAGGACAGCTCATTAGATAAAACTCAACCCCAGAAAAACCAAACTGCTGTTCATCCCAGGTGATTCATCCCCTGGTCAGGATCTCGCAATATCCCTGCAAAATGATCGGATCTCCCCTCTGGTCACAGCTCACAACCTTGGGGTATCCATGGACAACTGTCAACTGTCCTTTTACTCACATGATGCTAACGTGGCACGCTCATGACGGTTTCTCCTCTACAACATTAGAAGGATTCAGCCATTTTTGTCCACACAGGCTGCTCAGGCACTTGTTCAGTCTCTTGTCACTTCAGGAATAGACTACTGCAACTCACTGCTGACAGATCTACTTATAAACGCAATTAGTCCTCTGCAAACGATCCAATATACAGCTGCATGACTTGTTTTCAACGTGTTTAAGTTCTCATACACCACCCCACTGCTGCGTTCCCTCCACCCGCTTCCGGTAGTTCCACGCATCAGATACAAATCACTGATGCTTGCCTACAAAGCCCAAAATGGACCAGCTCCCTCTTACCTCAAAGCTATTTTAACTCCTTGCATAGCACCTCGCTCCCTCAGATCTACCAGCACTGCTCGACTGAACAGCAAGTTTCTTTTCTGTACTGCTATGTTCTGAAATGAACTTCCCCTAAGGGTCCGAACAGTTGAAGTACTTGCACTAGCACTTTTCCCCCTGTTTGTTCTACGTGTTTTAACCCTGAACACCTAGCGAACCAGTCTTAATGTCATCAGGGCCTTAAAAGCTCTGGATAAGGTCGTCTGCCAAATGCTGTAAATGTAAATGTATATTTATTAGAATCACATGGACTTGCTGTGGAAATCCACCATACAGCTGGAAAGCCATGATTTTTCTTCTCTCTATCTTCAACTGGACCTTTATAGAAGTCTGAAAACAGAATCTCTGTACAATCTGCTAGATTGCACCATAAAATGTCTTTACCTGGAGCATCACAGTCGACATTTGGTGTACCAGGCGGCGTACGGGTGCCCGCTCTCTCCTCCCCCGTGCTGTCCACACACCAGCAGTGTCCAGAAGAGCCATGGCACTGTAATGACTTGTAACGACCCTCCTCATCACACTGAGGGATGAAGGCTCCCAACAAAGTTAAACCATCGCCTCTTCCACGTATACTGTCTCTGTGCTCCTCACACTTAGTCTTAGGACGTTCTGGGTACAAATCGAGAGAGCAAGACAAACACAGATTAGAAGAATGAATATATTTAACGGATCTCACAATTCTAATTATAGTTTCTCTCTGTTGTTCACACAGAGACTTTTCATATTCAGGATGAACTATAGGATGAGACAGAGAGAAAGAGGGACAGACAGAGAGTAAACCACCTTGGTTGTCATAAAGTGTCTCCACAGAACAGTGCAGCTCACCAGGAATTATTTTAATATTTAGTGAAACAGGGACACATGGAGTCACACCCAAGATGAATGGGATTCCTGTATGGAAACCTAATTCCCTTTGAACACTTAATATGGAGGATTATGGGTAATTTGCGGAGTCGAGTTAAGACGAGCCTAGCCCGGCATAGTGTGGACATCGTGCATGAAAATAAAAGGACAGGAACTCGATCATTGAAGACATGAAAATTTGTGCAGATGTACAAGAACAAAACCCAAAAGTACAGCTTCAAGCTCTGTTGGATGCAAACTGAGGTCAACCTTTCCCAGGACAGCAGCCAGCAAAGAATAAGTTTCTTGTTCCCAGACTTGAAGGAGGATGGGACCCCACTTCTCAGACTGACATTAAAAAGTGGGCTTCCATTTTGAAACTATAGGAAGTGTAAATGACCCCATTGCCTGGCTAAATAAATACTATTTAATAGGACTAGGTTGTGCTACAAATCTACACACAACCTGAAAAAGGATACCTGGAGTTGCCCCTTGGGTTAGACGCTCTAACAAAGACAGCCTTTTCCTCCACAGACCTTTGCTGATGTAAGAACCTTTGGGCATCCATGGAGTCCACAATGCTCAAAAGACATATTTTGGGTGTATCACAATGGGTACAATAGAAACAAATACTGGATAGAGACCAAGGAGGTGAGCTTACAGCTTATGACAGCAATAATATACATACAAGTGACTAATAAAAGGAAAAAACAACAATGTTTCTTATAGTGGTGTTGGGACACCTAATGAAAAATAACT
>JAOTRN010000002.1:484962-504798 GCA_028566695.1 Bagroides melapterus
GTGTTTTGTGAAGAGGTGGGTCTTCAACCGTCTTTTGAAGACAGCCAGTGACTCAGCTGTTCGGACCTCTAGAGGAAATTCGTTCCACCACCTGGGTGCTAGGACAGAGAAGAGCCTTGTCTTACCCTGGGAGATGGTGGGACCAGTCAAGCAGTGCTGGTAGATCTGAGGGTACGAGGTGCCGTGTGAGGCGTGATTAGAGCTTTGAGGTAAGAGGGAGCTGGTCCATTGATGCCTTTGTAGGCAATGCCAATAAAATGTCAATAAAACCTTGATTGCATATGACAAATCCTGATTATTATCACTGTGACTATACACACAGATGTGTAAAAAAAATAAACAAATAAAAAACTGGCTGACATTTTTAAAACTCACCGGTTTTTCCACTATAAGCGCTATCATTAGTGGGCTGCGTGTTTACCTCACTGTAATGTCTAACATGAGAGACATGATAGCCTGTAAGTGCTTAACACATTAACAAACCAAAAACACAACACTAACACAAACCATGTGAAATTATTAGATTAAATTTGACTTAGTCTAAGGTCACACGAGAATTTTTGCATGCGAATTTCGTTCGGATGCAGCTGAGAAATGGGCGGGGAAAAGGATATGATGTTTGACATGACATGGATTACGATGTGTTTGTACTGTGTCTGTTGCGACGAACGAAATATTAACACACACACAAAAGTGCCGTGTGACTGTAACCTTAATCAGTGAGCCACCGCTTTCCCTCAATATTTCCTAATAGAGGTTCATGAGACCCAGCCATTAATTCCATTGGCTCCAATTTGGATCTGGAACATTTGGTACTAGACACAGATTTGTCCACAAAATCGGTTTGTATCGAGGTGTGTGTTACCTATACAGGTGCGACTGTCATGTCCGTGCTCAAAGCCAGTCTGGCACTGGCAGCTGTGACTTCCAGGCAGGTTCACACACTGAGCATGACTTCCACAGGAACTCAGACCTTCAGTACACTCATCCACATCTAAAAGAGAGACAAATGAGAATAATAAGAGACAGAAAGAGTGTGTAGTCCAACAGATTAATGGAATTTAATTCTCAGAAACAGAGCGAGATCAACTAACAAAAAAAATATAACCACTATTGGTTATATTGGTAAAATCATTCAATAAGACCATTAAGACACAAAATAACAGAAGCTAGCAACAGTAAGCAAGGGATTTATTTACTCAAAGAAAGATTTGGATGAGTTTCAATATGTTTTTATAGTTAAGACTTGTAAATGGTTTAATTTTTTTGGATCTGCTGGAAATGGCTTTCCACAAATTAAACCCATGCTCGTGTGGCTTATTATTTCCGCGCAAAAAGTGATGCTCAAGCTTAGCTAATACCATGATGGACGAAAATTGAAACACTACAACTTGGATCACGAGAAAGACAATCCGTAGACCAACAGGATTTTTTTTTGCAGGTGTTATCAAGCTTGCACTTTTTTTGAACTCATGCAAACCTTCAGTCCTGCGTATGTTAAAAGTATGTCCTGTTCTGGTGGTGGAGAGAAATCATGGCATGCCATGTCTGATGAGTGAAGGAGGCCAAAGGAGGACCACATCTCTGTGGGAATGTGTGGGAACAAGCTGGAGCTGACCAAGGAGGCCTGGTTTTAATCACTGTTAATAACCCTATGTGCAAGACCCCCCCCTACTTGTCTTACACTTTTTTTTTTCCCTTGTACTACCTATTAAGCTTTGCGCTCTCTCTCTCACCACCTGATGGTTAGTCAATCCATTTGAAGAGTGTTATGGAGCTGTAACAGGTGGTGAAATTACACTCTTCCATGAATAAGTTGCTCCAAAAAACACACACAAACATCTGTTTCACTGTTTGTCAACATTATTATTAGTACCGTAGCTGGATAATTCTAGGTCTTTACCTAGTCTTAACTATAACTTAACTCTAGTGAACAGGGAGAACATCTCTTTTAAACATCCTCTTTTAAACTTTTTTTTTCTGCAGGCATGGCAAATTCTGGTTTTGTGTTGTGTTGTTCATATAAGTCTGTTGTTTCAGGAGCTCCATCGCATCTAACAAAGAACACGTTGGCACTTTCTGTTAAACAATACGGCCGAGGTTTTATGATGATCCTGTCGTACAGTGTACCAAGGTATAATCTTCAAACCCTGCTGTAATCACACAGTGTTAAACCAGGTTTAGGAGCCTTTTAGTAGGTGGATATCAGCTCGACCTCCTTCTGTGAAAGAGGGAGCAGATGGTATAAAGGTGAGAGACGATTAAGGAGACAGATGTGTTTAGGACACCATGACACTGTTTTCAGTAGAGATGTGTGAAGATTTGGTTTTCACTCCTCTTCAAACAGGCCCTTTGCCCCAACAACTCACCCCCTGCTGAAAGCCAACAGCTGTGGAGAGAACACCTTCGTCCTCCTCTTGTGCGGTAGAGAGACACACATTGTCTAATATGTCTGTTTGGTAACTGGTTCACCTGCCTAAAGTTTCTTATGGGCTTATCAACATTAAGAAAATTACCAGTCAATAGTTTACACCATTTTGCAGTTTTTTCCACTTGTTGTTCAACTGTTTTTATTAATAATAAATTAATATTAATACATTTTATTAAAAAAAATAAAAAAAGACGTCTGCCTCTGATTGCTTAATCATTGGTGGAACTGAAAGATCTCTCAAAGAGGAAAATACACGCTCTGGATCTGCTCCATCTCTGTGTGACCAGTGGAGCGACACTGGTAATGAACTATCTGCTAAATGGTCTGCAATGTTATTATAAGACATATGTGGTCCTCCAGAGAGGAATTAAGGATGAGCCTGAAGAGACAGAGGAAAAGCCGATAAATCATTCCAGATACTCCACAGCGTAAACAGAATGTCAAAACTCTGGCTCAGCCACCCAGGAGTGGATTTATACTGCACTTGATTACGAAAGCTTGAACACTGTAGCTTATAACACTTAAAATCCAACTAGGAAAAAAAATAAAGCTGTCAAAATGGACTTCCTGTTCTAAAACTTGTCAGTGTGACGATTGACAATGATTAAACCGTGTTAACGATACAGACCGATATATTATGAACACTATCATTACTAACGCTAGTTGCTAGTTCAAACTTCTCTTCTCCCTTACCATAGCAATTGCGTCCGTCTCCGGTGTATCCAGTAGCACACACACAGGTAAAGTGTTGTCCTTCTCCCGGTACACACTGTGCTGTGGTGTCACAATCATGGCTTCCTAAGTAGCAGGGGTTCACCTGCACAGGGTCCGGGACGTAATCTGCACAGACAGGAAGTCTATGAAATGAAATTCTAATCCCCTTTTTATTAGAAAACTTTTTTGGCTTTGCTGAAGGATTTAAGAATTTAAGATTTAAAAAATAAATAAATAAATAAATCGACAAATTTATTTTTTTTTCTTTACTTTCAAAATGGTAAGCGTCTATTGTTGATATATCAAAACACTGGATTATTGATTATAATATCCTGATTGACTAATCCCAGCAAATTACAAATTCATACATATTTGCCACAAAATGCTCGACATCATTAGCAGGACATTAGTGTGGAGATGATGTATAAAGGTGTTAGTTTACACCTAGCTGTCTCCTTCACACTCTCCCTAAATAACACTGAGGGTACTTGACCGAGAAAGTGCAACACATTGAAACAATATTATAGACTAAAACTTAAAGAAACTTTAAGTCTGCACTCTAAATGAGGACCTTTCTTAAAGACGACAGGACGTACTTGAGCTGCGGTCGCTAAAATGAAGCAGTGTCGTGGGCTGAAACCCTGGCAGACATTAAAACCAGCTTGATTTCCTCACCCAAGGCCAGGGACCAATTTGGACAATTATCAAAGGCAGACAGGAAGACTTTTGTTTGAAGTGAGACTGAGACGGTCTTGTTTTCAAAGCGACTCCACAGGGG
Source organism: Bagroides melapterus (assembly GCA_028566695.1). Lineage (NCBI taxonomy): Eukaryota > Metazoa > Chordata > Actinopteri > Siluriformes > Bagridae > Bagroides > Bagroides melapterus. Next base: position 488,886 of record JAOTRN010000002.1, read on the forward strand.
ATGGAGAAAAGCAGAGAGAGAAAAAACAGAGGACGAGCATTTGCTAATGAGGAGGGGGTATCCTCGGGTCTTTTTAACTCGGTCTTAATTAAAGGGACGAGACAGAGCTTAGGGCTTTTAGAGGGGATAAATGACGTTAATACGCCAGGTGGAAAAACCCTTTCGTACACACTGTTTGTTTCCATGCGTGATGAGGATGGATTCATTAGGATTGCTCTTACTACCACTTAACAATTACCACATACTGAACAGTGAATAAATTTAAAGGTAAGAAATGAAAGATTTTGTTGTGTGTTTAGTGATTCTGGGGAATTTGTTGGGTGATTCTGTATACTCATTATTCCTGTGTGAGGTTAGAGGCTGTGGTGCTACACCGTCATCACAGCCAGGCATTTGGACACAAAGATCCAGAGCACGATGCACTGAGTTACAGTTATCTATTTAACGTTATACAAAATGAACATGATGGTGAGTTTAGTTGTAGCACAGTGTACAGATATAGAGACCTGGAGAGACAAAAGGGTTGAAGAGCTGCTGCATTTTACACTTTAATTCCATCAACAACCATTTAGAGCTTTTTTGTGACTTTATTTTGGCCTAGCTTTATTTCAACTTAACAACAATGTGTAAAAAGTCTGACTGAGTTGCACTGGTATGAACATAGGTTCACAGTAACCAATCACTAATCACTGTTCTTCCGTTATGGCCAATCCGTTATCACACTGGTACCCATTGACAAATCACTGATCACATTGGTTCCCAATAACCAGTCACAATTCACTGTTGTTCTCATTGACCAATCACTATTCACCATTGTTCCCAATGAGCAATCACTGATCATACTTGTTCCCAACGACTAATCATTAATCACTGTTGTTCCCAGTGACCAATCACTAACCCCCATTCGTCCCAATGAACAATCACTATTCTTCCCAGTGAACAATCACTATTCTTCCCAGTGACCTTGTCACTGATCGCCATTGTTCCAAGTTGCCTTTCAGCAATCACTATTGTTCCTAAAACAGTCACTAATCACCACTGATCCCAATGCCTAAGTACTGATAACTATTGTTCCCAATGACCAATCACCACTCACCATTATTCCCAGCGACCAATCATTTACCACCAGTGGCCAATCACTAAGCACCATTGTTTCCAAAGACCAATCACTGATCGCCACTTTTCGCAGTGACCCGTCACTAATTACCCCAATACCATTGTTAAGTAAATAAAGTGAATTATTTCATTACTAATCTATTTCTTTCATCTCTATTACTCAATAGTATTGCTTCATCTTGCTTACATCATTGATAGATTCCTTATTTCTAAAAGAAACATTTTAAGTCTCTAATTTTGTCTCTTCTAATGCTTCATTCTTCATGCAGCATGTTCGGATGCGAAATTCAGTTTGGTGTATGACATCATCTGGAAACTTCTAGAGACTTTTAGGGAATGCACAAATTATTTTCCCATGAAAAGAGAGAACTAGCCTCTTGGAAGAAATGAAACAACAGTTCTCCAACAACAGTGGCCGCTTCTTCTCAGCAACTCGAAATCACTCAGCTGTTGCACAATGCAAAGACTCTGAGGTCAGACATACTGATACGTAGGTCTGAAGAATGAGCGCCACTGAACACGAGTCCGCTGTAGGACCAAGCACACTCATGTATGACTCATCTGTTAAACATCGGTTTGTTGCTGTTATTGTCGTGTGTCGGTCTAGCCTCGTTAAGACAGACAGCGTCAGCTGCGTTTTCAGACCAACACCGAAGCCGATGAAGGATGTCAGGCTCTGAATTTGGGTATTACTCCACTCCCATGATATCACTACAGAATTATTCGCCTAACTCTGTAAATCTGTCAATGAGGGATACTGTTTCCAAGCTGGCAGCATGATAATAATGCTCTGAAAGCTCTGGCACTCATGTGCAAGCATCTCTGGGCAGCTGGAGTGGCTCTTCCTCTCCTACCGACGCTTTTTGCTAGCAACCCCGTGCAACACTGTGTTGGCTTCATCATGTTATCTAAAGAATGTGGAAGGAAAATCTTCTTGGATTTGTTTGTGCCAAGAACTGCAATGCAACATGGACATCTGCTAGGATCCATCACTCTAATTAAGTATGTAAGAAGCTGTGCAACATCTGCCCTCACTTGGCATTAGGCCAAACACACACACACGACCAGTGGAATGACAAAAATAAGCTGTCCGGGCTTTTATCTGTCCTTACCTTCTTAAGATAAAAATGCTCATCTATTCTTAAGATTTTCTCAGAGAAACCAGCATGACCTCTAGAGACCAAAAAGATCCAAAATCTGGTTCCTCTGCAAAATCTTCATCAAATCACATTTACACAAGTGATAACGTATTAGAATTAGCGTATTAATAAAAATATACGCCTTGTTGCAGGAACTATAGGAAGAACTGCTGTTGTAGAAAAATAATCAACTACGTCATTCACGCTAAAGAACGTATCTAAACGTATATGATGCTTAACATACAGAACTAAAAAAAAAAACCCCACAGGATCAGAGCTGTCCTTATAAGACCATTTCGCTGTACAATGTCATAGCCGTATAAGGGTGTGAGATTTCAAGCTAGGGTTGATTTATCACAAGAGGATGCTTGCAGAGAGATAGCAAGCTCACACCACACACAAAGACCCAATAAAAACCATTATGTTTTACAGCACCCCCGATTCCCAGCACTGTATCAGGAGTTATCCGTCTATGTCAGGTAGCTTGGGGCTATGAACCCTGGCCTTGAGAGAATCTCACGCCAGCTCCCCCGTGCATGCAAGAGACGAGGATTCCTCCCGTCGGATTCTGTCAGCGAGTTAATAAAGGAACCATTTCAGATATAAGGACACGCTGAAGGACAGAGGGAAGGAGTCCGGCTTGAAAATTACAACAGGCTACTACTCACTCACTGCTTCCCATATATTGGTAAGGAGTGAGGCTGGAATACATCTTGTACAGACCTCCATGCAAGCACACACATACACACACACACACTTATTCAGTCCTAGGGAAAATTCAGCATAGGCAATTCACCTCAGCAGAATGTTTTTTAGGAGGCTCAAAGCAAACCTACACACTCTCTGGTAGAACATGAACAGAAACGCCTCACAGACAGTAACTTGAGCCACGGATCGGACCAGGAAACCTGTTGTGAGGCGGAAACGCTACCCCCTGCCTCTCCCAGACATCAGATCTAAATGTAGATCAGAGAACTAGAGGTCCAAGTTTATTACGAGCTAAGACGTTGGAAAAAAAAAAACCCAAAACACTGGAATCCGGCGTGTATTTTTGTGGGGTTAAAAATAACTGAAATCAGTGTGTATGTGTGTGTTTGACTTCGGTATTTGGCAACGAACGGGAAGAAAAGAGCATTTTATTTGTTTCTCAAAGCAGCTGATCAGGTTTATGTCCATTTCAGGACACAGCAGGTGGCTACCCATCACCTTAAGCAACGTGAAACTAACATCTTTATTCACACAGTCTGTTTTTATCCAAGGCATAATTAAAATAAATATTTCCACATATTTTTTTATGAAATTTCTTTACGTTTTCTTTTATTTGGTTATATACTTTTTAACATACACTTTGATGTTTCTTAATACTGAGGAAAAAAAATTCAATAAAAATATATGAATAATAAAATAATGAATCCCATGCAGTATCCCAATTTGCCGCCTTCTTTGTTTCTTAGTTTGGAAATCTATTGTAAATAATAGACCATCCAGGTACATTTGGGATGTCATTAGGACATAACTTGACTCACTAATTCTAATCTCGGATACTATTTAGAACGAGAATTAGGATTAGGACGGGGCACTGACAAGAGAAGGAGCTTACCTCCGACATGACCAATCTTGTTGGTGATGGCGTATCTGAGAACGCGCTCTTCTTTGACGTACATAGCAAAGATGCGCTCGACATTGAGCTGCAGTGTCTCGGCTCCGGCATGCGGCGTGTGCCTGCAGTCCCTGTACGTGATGTTCTGTCTCAGCCGGTAGGTGAATTTTTCTGCTCCGCTCAGTGCGGACACGATGGTGAACTCCCGTACAGAGTTGGATGTGATCACTACAGAAGCAAAGCAGAGAGGGGATTACTCTGTGATCACCAAAGAGCACTTCCTCTGTGTGACCTGATGAATGACACAGGTTTGAACTTTAATAACATCCAGGAGCTGGACGTCCGTATGAAAAACAGTTCATGCTTTGGGGCTTGTCAGAATGAGACACAACTTCCTCTAAGAGGAAGGTGGGAGGGTCGTGTTTTTTTTTAAATAGATGCACCACGCTCTGACTCCTTGATCCCTGTCTCCAATAATCAAGAACTGGGTAGAAGGAAACTATGTTGAACAGCAAGACATTCAGAGTGTGGGATTTTTTTTTATATTCGTGTCATGTCTGACTTCAATAGTGTTAAACAGTCAAGCGTGTTTTGCATCATAAACTGTTACAGCCAATCATGTCCTAGTATGCAAATAGGCTCTCAAGGAATAAAGGTATATCTTTTTATACCACAACACGGATGAACTCTTACATGATCATTACAAGATCTTACATGAAGGGTAATACTGGTATGTCTCTGAAAAAGGCTCCATCTGAATGCTGGCACCGGGGGGTATGAACGGCACACTGCCCTCCAGATGAGTTTCAACGTTTAGGTAGTTCTGGTTGTCCAGTCCTCTGGCGGTCTGAACGATGGTGAGCCGTTGGTTGCCGGGGTAAAAGGTCACATCGGCGTGGCGTGTAAATTCAGCACCTGAAAGACAAGACCAGAGGATGTTTTTTGCACTTCCCCGAGCAGTCGTGTTTATCACTAATCCACAAATCCCGCTCTTTTTTAAATTTTTAATCCCAGGAGATGATCACAATCCTTGTGATAAAAACTTGAGTGATTTCAGAGCCAGCTTTTTATTTATTCTTTTTTCTTTCCTTTTTTCCCCCACCGCACATAGCCATTTAAACCACCTGACTTGAATTACACTGAGAGGTAGAGTAGAGTGTGTCTTAATCTAACATTGACTATAGCCCTCTGGAGGAAGGTCTCTGGAGAAACCCCAGCTGTGAGGAACTCAGTTTATATTAGTGTGAGAGAAAATGCTCAGGACCTTATGAGCCTCCCAGCGGGAGAGCAAATGTTAAACAAACACACAGTACAATAAAACTGGCAATGAGCAGCAGGGTTTCCTCACTGGTGTTTAGGGGTGGAGCGGTATGACATCCGTCTAAGGCAAAAGCACAGCTCATGGTGCTGGCCTAAAACTTTACAAAAAAAAACAAAACAAAACTAAAACTAAAACGTAAAACTGTTTAAAAACTGACGTTCTGTCAAAAAGGCTGTATGCAGTCTTGAATATTTTATTCAAACGACATTTTCCTCTAATAATCTACTCTTTAATAAAATATGCAGATAAACCATTTGATCTATTGTGTATTTTTGTCACATCCTTACCAGTGACGTTGAAGCCGTTATGGCTGTTGGGAAACTTAAGAGCAAAGAGCCACCCGAAAAGTCCACCGATGGGCGTGACAGGCATTAGTGCCCACCCTAAAGGCTCTGGGACTTCGCTGATGGCAGTGTACGCTCGACCATCACCCACGACGATGTAAACGTGAAGGTCGATACTGTCCAATCGCACTGGGGTCAAACCCACTGAGACGATCCCGCTGACCTTTCCGTTCACGCGTTGAGGAGCACCTGTTAAAAAAATAAAGAAGATAAAAAAGAAAGAAAAGAAAATGCTGTAGAACTTTTTGAATAAATGAACCATACTTTAGATAATATTTTAAAAAAGCTTGGAAATGTGAACGTCTGCGAACGCTTCATCCATATATGTAACATTTTGTCTGTATGCATCATTTCATTTTTCTCGCCTCCAGAGAGCCCTGAGGTTCCTTCACATAAAAAGTAACGAGGGTTGAACAACTGTTTCCTTCCAGAAAAAGTGGCAGGTTTGTGTTTGGTGACAAAACTGTGCTGTATATGCGCTTTTGCTCTCCACAATCAACCCACACACTCCCTAAGAGCGCACAAAGCTCCTTCTGTACACACACATATCCCACTGCCCAGTAAGACTTTCCCCAGCACAGATGTCATTCAGCAAAGCCCAAAGACTTCTTGACTGGGGTTAAGTATATGATCATTAAAGGTAGAGAAACTCTATAGAATATTTCACAGAATGATTCTGAAAATTCACTAGATTCATTTGACATTAAACCTCCAAAACTAAAGAAAGTCTCTACAGGTAACAAGGTGACCTTGTGTAATGCGGCGGTGATCTAGCCGTCACTGAAAAAGTGAAAAGATTCTGCCTATGGAATAAACATCCAAAAATCCAGAAATGTGCGAGAGTTCGTTTTGACATGATGATGATAATAATAATCTCAATAATATTAGTGTTACTAATAAATATATTCAGAATCTGAGAATCTTTAGGCTTGTATTCATTCAAACACAACGCACGCTTTTACAAAAAAATCAAAAAGCTCATAAAGAAAAGGTGAGACCATTTCATTTTTCTTTTTAACCACAAAACCTAAGACTGACAACACAGAAACACAGAATCAGTTCAATCAATTAAGTTAGGGAGTTTTTCTTTTTCTTTACCCAAACCAAGTCAGCTTTTTTGTACAAAAACCCAAATTAAAAAAAAAACAAAACATCTCCACTAAAATCCCAAACCAAACCCATAATGGCATTTCAAAACTCACCATCAGGAAGGCAATGACGTCCATTTCCATAGAAACCGGCACGGCAGTGGCAGCAGTAGCCTGATGGGTAATCGGCGCAGTAAGCGTTCTGGCTACAGGTTTGCTGGAATCGATCACACGTTTCCTTGTTTTCGGTGGAATAATGAAACACTGAAATGAGAGAAAGAAAGAGAGGAGAAATGGATCGAGAAACAATGGAGAGAACCAGAAAAAAAAAAAAAAAAAAAGAATCATGTTTAAACGTAAACGCAAAGAAAAAATAAGCCTTCCTGGATGACCCTAAGTAAGAGCTATAATCATAGGTTTAGGGCTAGGAATTGTACTTGGCACCGATTCTACGTCCTATAACCTGCCGATGAAGACAGATGTTGCTTGCGCTCGAGTGCTGTTAAGCAGAAGACATCTGTCATCCAAAACAGAGATGAGAAACAGTCCTGTCATCTGTTCCTGCTGCAAACAGTAATTTAGAGAGAAGTTGCTGGCCCCTGGCCAAATATGAGGCTCATGTCATACTAGACATCTGGATGTGTGTTTCGTTGCAGTTGTTCACGGTCACAGCTCACATTCATTCGTTTTTGAAGGACAGCAGGCACATGGAGCAAGACTTGTTTCAGGTATCTACCATGCTGAAGCTTAAGAAGAACCTCTAAAAGCTGGGTGACAGATTGAACTCTGCCCTTGAGACCTTGCTTATTATTATTATTATTATTATTATTATCTTTTTTTCTTTTGCTTCTTTGTGGGGTATATTTAAAAAAAGAAAGGAAGTGACTGAGGAGGAGGATGAACAGCTGTTAGATTTTAAGAGTGCTTGGAATTTCAAGACAGGAATAATAAACTAAAAAAAAAAACTTGACAGAAGTGTAAGAAGAGCATAGCCACTGTTTTTTTTTTTTTCCCTCCACAGTTTCAGCCTCACCTCCAGTGTCAAAGTGCACATCATCTTTCACAGTAACCACTTCAAGCTCAGGGTGGACGGGATACGCTTCCAGAAGAGTGTGCTCTGGCACCGGATGCACGGAATCCTCCGGAGGAACATTTGTAGGGGCAGTGTGTTCTGTCTGAGGGCCAGGGCTCAGAGTGGCTTCCGCTTCATAGGGGTCAAGTGGGGACAGATTTAAGCCAGCTTCCTGGTTCAGTGAGGCGTCGTGGCCTGGCTGAGGGAATTCTGTGACATCTGGGTTTGGAAAATCTCGATCGAATCTGTATTCTTGCTCTTCGTCAAAAGAGTCGTCGTCTGTCTCATATTCTCCTGCAGGGTACGTGGGGGTGGTTTGGAACGCCTGCTTCTGAAAGACTGTGGCAGGTAAAATGCCCGAAACTGCTGCTGGGATCACGTTGCGGAAAGAGTACGAGTTTCCGATGTGGAAGAGCCAAACTCCAGGCGCGTCGGTGTTGCTTGTCCTGTACAGAGATTATTAAATAGTATTAGCAAAAAGAAATGAATGATGGACAAAGATGATATTAAGGCTAATCTGACATCGATTGTTACAGTTAAAGATATAATTAAGGCTTGAAATGCTTACTGGTACAAGTTCTTGACAGACTGCTCGTTGGAGGTGAGGCTATAGTAAGGCCCCTCGGTACGCGCAAATAAATAGTACGTGATTTCTCCCCTTGTGAAGCCGACACGCGCGGGAAGCTCGATCTCCACATTGAACATCTCCTTAGGACGAGTTCCAAAGAACTGCAGTCCATCTTCTGGGTAGAGGAAGAGAGCGTAGGTGTTCTCTTCATCATAAGCCACCACCGCTTGGAATGTATTAACCTGCCAAAGCAGAGGAAGAAAATCGGCATCAGTCTGTATTTCAAATGTAAACGTCCGTGCCTTATCTTACCCTCGGGGTTGAACTGAGACTGCTTGAGAAACAAAAGCTCTGTGTTTATATAAGAGCTAATGAATAGTTCACACAACAACATGTTTCAATGAGTACCACAAAGTTTATCCAGACTGTAAACGTTTGTGTCTTTTATCACTTGTTTTACGATTGTTTCAAAGCAATCCCCCCAAGACCTCATGCCAGGACTAAGCCCTTATGTGGTCTTTTCTCCAAGTTCACATTTGGAGCGTTGATTTTATTTGTTCTGGGAACTTGTCAAATGTGTCCCCTCTGGTTTCCTGTCCTCGTTTTTCCTCCGCTCTGCTTTTTTCACACCCTCTTAACAGACCATTTTAGACCTCTGTTTGATGTGCTGTCTCATCCTGGCCAGTGCAGTCTGTGTGTCTTTTTCAAGATCATGCTGTTAAATTCTCTCAGAGATCAGACACACGGCTCCATCCTGATCCATGGACACAGAGTGCTTGGAGTGACCACCCACTACTTCCAAAGTGGTGGCTATGCTAATTTATTAAGTTGCTAACAAAACAAAACAAAAAAAGTGTTGTTTTAACAAGGACTCAATGTTTATTCTTTGACTCGTTGCACCCCCGTCCTTCTTCTTGGGATCTCTCAAACACATTCGTACGGGATCTGTGAGCTGTGAAACACCTCGCAACCTTCTTTGGTATTTCACCTCCATTATCACCATCACAAAAGAACTTGCGAAAGACCCCCCACAATTGCTGCATATGGCTTTGAAAGTGCCCCAGGCTACCTAATTCCATAGCATACACCTCTCCATCCCCCAGCAAAAAGCCCCAACCCTCAGCCCTGAATGCTTAATTACAAGACCACACTGCCTCCAAGCTCTGCAGGAACACACCCATAAACAAGATTGTTTAAAGATGTTATTGTAAATAATTAGGCACCCACTTGTGGCAAGAAGGAGACATGCCCAGGATGATACCACAGGGCACGGCACCGTAATTGCAAGACAGAAAGCTCAACACGGCTTGATCTGCACTTCCACTGCTTATTTGTTCAAGGAATAACACCTCCATATGGCTTCCCACTTCCATCTCCTTCCATCTGCGACAGACTCGAGACGGACATTCGGGGGCCCGGAAACTGCAGCTACAATAAAAAACAGTCCCAAAAGGAAATACAAGGGACCGTCTAGATTTGCCACCCCCAGAGCCCCAAAGAAAAGACCATCCGAAAAAAGCTTACTCTCAGCAAAGCGGACACCCGGTGAATTAAGTAGAGGTATTTATAAATTATGTACGTTCTTTAAACATCCCCCACGGCTCGAGGAAGTTATACTGTAATCTGTTGTCGAGCGGCAAGCAAACAGCGTCGGCGATCGTAAACATATCCGAGTGAGCATAGAACGGTAGGACAGCCGACTCAAGCTCGAGAGATGCCAGTCTCACCTGTTCATGCCTCAAAAGATGACCATGCTTGGCGTACTTTAAAAAGATTTATTAGTGGACGCAAAGTTGTGTACCGTTTACGTCCTGTCTGAAGTCTCCACCGCACTGTGGATATATACATACCAGGAAGAAGAGCTGGGCTGTTATCTGAACCAGTAAATAACCAAAAGCAAATGTTTAATCTGCTACACAGCTGTTTCTCCCTGATGGCCAGAGCCCAACAGCACAGATAACAGAATAACCCGCTTAATCCAGGATGCTGGAAAGATGCACCACACTTCCATGTTTCTGATGGTTTCTCATTATCCGGAGCTGACATCAATATTTATTTATATGCTGGGTCTCTTGGCCACGAGGGATGTGAAACTGTTGCCAAATCCGTTTTTGCACAACGGAGAAAAGACGCTCATGTGGCTTTCAAAAAAGTCGAAACGCTTCGAAATACGGACCGTTGGCACTACACGGCTTCTCGCAAGAAAAGAGATGATAATCCCTAACTATTAGAGCCGGAGAAAGAGAACATGCGAGTCATCATGTCTTCTTCTTTCCCACCACTTTTTCTTCCAGGAAATTAGAGGCTGCAAGGATTTCGGGACAGATTAGTAGTTAGTGCGGAGCAGCAATGTGTGCACAGGTGCCCCGTGGGCCTGCAATTACAGCAGAGGAGGGGAATTAAGCAGAAGGAGATGAGTGACGGCCAACGCTGATAACCTACACCTTTAAGAGGTTAGAGCTAAGCTTGGATCTTCGGGGTCACGTAGTTCACCCCGCCCGATAAGATTCCCACGGAGTGTAGATGTAATCTGAGCAGCTTTTGTTCATTATTCGTCGCTGTTAAACTTCGTAGTAATGAATATTTAGTGGTGGCTACAGTTACTTACGACACACAGATGTTTTACAGCAAAGTTTATTTTAATGTGCTGTAACAAATTAAGATTAATTAAGACCTCGGGTCACGTGATGTCATGTGAGAAGGGTAAAAAAAAAAGACAACTTCGGAAAGTTTCAGATGATTAAACTGTAAAATGGAAGACGTTTTTCCGAAATAACTGCTTATTATTATGTATTAAATACTAAATTCCCAGTTAGCAATCAAACAAATTCATACTGAATGTATAAAATAATTTAAGGAGTGTGTGACAGGTTACACATACAGCAGGATTCTTCACACTGACTTTCACCCTCCAGTGTCTTATGAGTTATTATTCAACCAGCAGAAGAACAGAAACACGCTCAAAGCACTGAGAGAACAGAAACCTGCCGTTTTGAGGAAAATCCACTATGCAACAGATTCTTTCTCACCTGTCTAGATGAGTCAGCAGTGTGTTTGTCCTCTTTGTAAGCAGCTACATTTTCCCACGTGGCGATGATGGCATGGGTTGGTGTAAACTGAGTGCCTGGGAACCCTTTCTGGACCTCAGCAGCTACTCGATTCAGGACAGCAGGAGATTCAGTTTGCCGGTAGTAAATGGCTCCTTTTCCGTTACTGGTGTCTATGTCGGCAAGGAAGGGAGCGATAACTGGGAATTCGGTGGGAAAGCCGTCATCAACGTACTGCTTCTCCATTGGAAGGTCATGAGGTGAGATGATGCCATTGGTGGCCACCTGGAATATCAAGAAATGATTAGTGCTATTGTTTAAAAAAAATCATTCCAATATGTTTATTTCCTCTCATTCTTCAACTATGTTCTTCTTTGCGCTAAACAAGAGCGGTCAAATTATTAAACGTAAAATTCACACCTGGAGAAGCTGGAAATCCCAAAAAACTTTTTTTATGCTCTGTAACAAACGATCTAAAATTAAACGTGGTCTATTCAAAGCTTCTGGTTTCCTTTCTGGATCATATAGAGATAAATTGAGGGTGATGATTTATGGAAAAATTCTTCATGCCATTAAGCTCCAAGCCCTTTTATTTTTAGCAAGTCTAAAAAAAGAAATGATCTAACCCAAAAATCCAAGTGTCTAACCTCAGTTTACTGAGCCTACTAAAGCATGATGGAAAAAAAAAAAGGTTGAAAGTTTTCAAGCACAGTCAGAGTCATATTTTAGTGTTCAGTCCTCCCAAATAAATGAGTAACACACTGGAACACACTGAAAAACACTGACCAAACCATCAGCAGGGCTTTTATTTCCCCACCAGATGTTTAACTAAGAAAAAATTATTCATATATAAAACGTGAGATTTGTTTCATTAATGTGTTCATTTTGTCTGACCCAAACCTCAAGTAACTTTAAAATGAAGGACCTCAACATGGAGTAACGGATCCTCCCAAATAAATAAATAAAAAAAAAAGTCCAGGCTTTTATGCCAGATGCATTACTATATATTAACTAACCAATTAATTCATAAATTAATGGGGGACTTAATAACAACAAAACAATAATTATTACTATTGTCTGAAGTTAAATGTGATATTCGAAAATAATCTACATAATCTAAATAATAATAATAATAATAATAATCATAATAGCGTGACATTGGGCTCATTATTGTACAGTGCTAATTTTTGAATACATGAGTAGTTCTAGCGAACTACTTTCATTAATTTAAAAGAGAAATCGGGTTTAAACTCACGTATAATTTGTTAAAGAAGGTGTCGTAGAAGCGCATGGGTTTGCTCAGTGTAATCACTTGGGATGTTTCATCGTCTCCTTCCTGTAGAGTCAAATCCCCGTTGTGTGGCCCGTAGGGGAAAAGCTCTCTTCTCTGCAGCGCGCTCACGTGCTGAGAGATGTAAGAAAGTTGGAGCAAAAACGCCGCTGCTTTCTTCCACATGGTCACAACTTTCTCAGCTTTATCAGCTATACATTGAGATCTTCTCGCTGTCGGTCCACTCTGCTCTGTGATGCTGCCCTCAACGTCCACAGGAATTTTGAGCTAGGATGAAGCGTCCCTGCATGGTTGCCAGATTGGTAGAAATACGCCCAATGGAGTGGATAAAAAGTGGATTTGCACGCGGTAAAACAAACAAACAAAACTAAATTACACCAAAAAGCTCTTGTAAACTCAAAATTTCAACTTGAGGTGGTCTTTTCATCATTATTTACCACCAGTTTCCTCCCTGTACACAGACTTACGTCAAATCAACATTTGTTTAAGGTTTCATCTACTTTATAGCATTGTTAGCTTTAGATTAATAAATATACAGATACAGTACCCGGTTACATCTATAACCCTGACCACACTAACATTGTTTTGAGATAACACTGTTGATAATATTATCACTTACATAACTTATCACTCAGATAGCTTAGCAGGCTATTTCACTCATATACTGTAACACAGGGGTTTCAAACTCAGTTCCTGGAGTGCCAGAGCCCTGCGGAGTTTAGATGCAACCCTAATGAAACACAGCTGATACAACTAATCAAGTCCTTCAGGCTTAATTGAAAACTGCATAGTATGTGTGTTGGAGCAGGGTTGGAACTAAACTCTGCAGGACTCTGGCCATCCAGGAACTGAGTTTGACACCCCTGCTGTAACATCTTAATGATCCCCCCCATGTGTAAATGGCTGTGTAAATGTGTGTTAGCATAGTGTCCTGTGATCCATAATCTATTCACACCTCACAACCAGCACTACCCCCTGGACTTTTGGTTCTACAGCAAGGACTATCTTCAGTAATAAGGTAACACAATAAAATATCACAAAATATATGTGACATAATTTTAAGTGCAATCAGCCAAATTAAAACTACAAATAATATAAATACTTATCAAAACGTATACAACAAGTGTTAAGGGAAAGTTAAAAAAAAAACAAAAAAAACACAAAAAAAAAACAAGCACTGTTATGGTTTCTTTTCATGTTTTTACCCAATCTGGCAACCCGTATGATTTTTGGGCGGGGTTACCAAACTGTGTTATACGCTACTTTTGGTTGTGCTATTTTGACAGGCCCCACTTCCTATACTTAGCAACTTGGAGCGCTCGGACGTAAAACGTCCTGCATTCTGCTGACTTTTTATTGGCCTGTGATAATAACGACAGTATTAAGTAACCGATAGTAAACAGTCAAATAACGAAAACCGAGTGACATGTAATTTCCGTACTGGCTTGCGTATGACGTTCAACATGGGGGCGTGGGCTGAGAAAAGCGCTACCGCCCCAACAAGACCGAATAGGGCGCTTCAATGTTATTAGCTGATAAGAAGCATTTAAATACCGAACATATTACAGTTTTTTCAATATATAAATAAATAAATAAATAAATAAATACGGGGTTAATGCAGACACCCTCTGTATTTTATTCTAGTTTGGATTACATTTTATTATCCGTTATAATTTTTCACTGCTTCTCGGAAAACCTCATCTTGGAAATTTCCTATGTTCTTCTTAACTATAATTTGAAATCTCACTCATGAGCCAAGTATAAACACTATCTAAAACTAATAAGCGGTATGTTATTAATCATCCATTTATTTTTATTGAAAGACATTGTTATTACTGGGTCATTAATTTTCAAGCTCGAAATGCTTTCCTTAAAACAATTTATTCCTGTAACGGATTTCAAAGATCTGTAAGATTCAAAAAGCGCACAGAAAAAGCTTTAACAAATGAATGAATAACACCTTCATGAAGTTAAAACCTTTTTGAGACCTCAGTTAGCAAGGGCCATGCTGGTGTTAAAAATAAGATCGTGCTGCCATCGTGTGGTTAATTCCTATATATTTTATAAGCAGAAGAATCAAAATCGGTTTTATTACCAGGTATTGTAGGGGTCTACGTGTTCAGGAATTTGTCTTGGAGCGTTAGTGCATAGCAATAAGAAATAAGAAATAAGGTTATATACATATAATGTGTATAAGCATAAAGGTTTACAAAAAGAAACAAGCAATTAGATGGAAATAAAAATACAAGCATGAACTGTACACTAATGAAGCATATGACCAGTGCAAATATTCAATTAAAAATGTTACATACATTAAAACTGAAAGTAAAAAAAAATTTAACTGTACCTTAGTGCGGGATATACAATAGTGGACCAGTTCAAATGCTCCCAGTTTGAGGAAGGAAGGTGCATTATAACATTCAGATTTAGGAACATTAATGTAATGCATCTGAACAGTAGGAGGGGTAGTTTATTAACGTAAGGTGGCAAATATGCGGATGGAAAGAAACAATTTTTGTGGCATGAAGTTTTAGTCTTTATAGACCACAGCCTTCTGCCAGAGGGGAGATATTGTGTCCAGGATTAGATGAGAGTGTCAAGGGTCCTGGAAGTTTACAGGTTCTGAATATACGGTAGATCGCAGCCGATCACCTTCTCAGCAGAGCGAATGACACTCTGCATTCAGCTCTTGTCTTTGGTAGCAGCAGCAGAGTACCAAATGGTGATGGAGGAGGTGAGTATAGACTCAATAATGGAGGTGTAGAAGTGGACCATCATAGCCTTTGGCAGGTTTTACTTTTTTAGCTGCTGCAGGAAGTGCATCTGCTGCTGTTTTATTTTAACTAGAGCGTTTATGTTCAGCTCCCACTTGAGGTCCTGGGTGATGATGGCTCCCAGGAAGGGGCAGGAGTCCATGACTGTCCATGGCAATTATGACTGGTGAGTCACAGAGGATGACAGGGGTGGGTGCAGCTGGGTTCTTCCTAAAATCTACCACCATCTTTAATGTTTTCTTTGTATTGAGCTCCAGGTTCCTTCTGCACCAGGTCACCAGGTGGTTAATCTCACCCCTGAGGGGGATGAGCCCAATGAGGGTGGGGTCATCTGCAAACTTCAAAAGTTTTACAGACTGGTGACTGGAGATGCAGCTGTTGGTAAATAGGGATTTATATTCAGTATTTATAGTCTGGGAGTCAGAGACATTTTCAGAATTTCATCAAACAAGGGGAATTTTAAATGACAAAACAACACAAAATATAGAGCCAAATGGAGTAATATGGAGACAGATTGAGAGCTCCTTACCTGAGTGTCTGATCTCATTAATGC
>JAOTRN010000002.1:608914-621249 GCA_028566695.1 Bagroides melapterus
TAACAAAAAGATTAAGAAAAAGTCACTGCACGTTTAGACTGTTCTCCATTCCTACATGCAAGGGACAAAAAAAAAAATTATATACATTGTATAATAAATAAATAAGATTTGTATAATGCTGCTTAAAAAAAAAAATTACGCTGCTATCATTTACACTTTTGCAATTCAAAAAATTTATTTATTAATAATAATAATAATAATATATATATAATAATATTCTGCATATTTGGACTGTTCTACATTTCTACCAGCAAGGGAGAAAAAAATATAAATATATAAGAAGAAGAAGAAGAAGAAGAAGAAGAAAATAAATATATTTAATGCTGCTGTAATGCTGCTGCTAAAAAACACACACAAAAACAATTATGCTGCCATCATTTACAATTGTGCAATAAAAAAAATGAATAAATACTGCACTGACACTGACTGTTCCACAATATTACCAGCAAGAGAGAAAAAAAATTTAAATTATATAATAATAATAATAATAATAATAATAATAGGTAAAGAAAGAAATAATAAAAAAAAATAATGCTGATGCCAAAAACGCACATAAAAAATTATGCTGCCATCATTGTCACTTTTGCAATTAAAAAAAAGGTAAATTAATAAATAAATAATGTGAGTCATATTAGCAGCTAACCTTTAACCTAAAGAAACTAATTGCTGCTGCTGCACATCCTGCTGATTCAAGAGCACTCATTAGCATTAGCTCCCAAAATAATCTGAAAAGATGAAAAAGGAGAAAAAAAAGGGGGAAAAAAAGCAATCAATTAATTTTTTTTTCTGCATATTAAAATAAAGAAAAAAAAAATAAACACAACGTAAATGGTCTATAAACTTTATGGCATCATGTAAGGAAATGTTTAAACGTGGCTTACGTACCGTATCATCAGAATTTAGGAGTCAAGCGAAATGTGCCATGGAACGACGTGGAATTTTTATAGAATTAATTAAAAAAAAATGTTAAAACACATTAAAAAGAAATATGCCTTTAAATCTTTCAAATTACTCTCTGTAATTTCCAATAAATTTCCAATAACAAGACATTATTCATTGTAATAAAAATAGATAAAAAAAAATCTGGCAAACAATAATTAAAAAAAAAAAAAAAAAAACAAGGAAAAAATCAGATTGAATCAACATTTTCCGACCAATCAGAATTGAGATTTGTTATGGAACGTAGTTTTTACCACAGCAAAGTCTGCTTCAAATGCTCGCATCTGATTGGCCAAAAGACAGAGTAATGATTTTAAAGGTAGCTCCTGATGTGACCTGAACTACACTGTAGGTTAATATCATTGGAATAAAAAGGATGGCTTTAATATGTTGTTGTTTCTATAGTAACGGCTCTTACACGTCTTTTAGCAAAGTAATTTGTTTAATCGTCCAGATGTTTTTTTCCCGAGATATTTATGGAAGAAGTCTCGCTCTCAACCTTTCCTTTTTATTCTTTTCCTTAGATTTCTTGATAGAATGAAAGACTGTGTGTGTGTGAGAGAGAGAGAGAGAGAGAGAGAGAGAGAGAGATTGCTGAAGGAATAACTGCTCATCACAGCTATAACATAAATAAGAACAGGTCTGATCTTGTCTCTTGAACTTTCACTCTATCTGTAAAACGATAAAATGAAAATAATATGACGCCCCAATAACACAAACCCCTGCACGCCGTCCCTCGAACCGCGGAGGGGTGTATGATATTTACCACAGCATCGTCAGGTGTCAATCCTTACAAATCAAAAAAACACTTATTTTGTAAATTACTTTTGGTTTTTGCTATCTTTAAAAAAAAAAAATCTTTAAAACGCAAAATAAAACAAAACAAAGAAAAAAAAAAGGCTTGTAGTCGCACCTGGATTTAAACTACACTGCTCTTACTGCCGAGGCTGCAATATCCCTAGACCTGGGGTCATCAACTGGTGGACTGGGGTCTGGACTTCAGTATTTCAGAAGTGTGAAATAAAAAAAAAGAAGGAAAAAAAAAATTCACTAGGTGTTTCAACATGAAATATTAAATACTTTTATTTTATTATAATTAGCTTAATCTGCTTTGATTAACATAAAAAAAATTCAAAACACATAATATATAAAGATGACAAAACGTATTCGTTTACTCCTTCAGATTCAAATAAAAAGAAAAAAGAAATCTGTTGCGTCAGGAGAAGACAATCCAGCCTTTAAATCCAGTCACATGTGAAGCTTGTGGAAAAGAAAATAACCACTTTCTTTAAATAAAAAAAGAAAGAAAATAAAAAAATCATGGTTCTGATGGTTTTTGGGAATTAGAGTTTGTTTGAGAAATACATATATATCTCACAGGGAGGTATGATTAAAAAAAAAAGGCATACTAAACAAAAAAAACAACCGTGTGAGCACAAGATTAACAAAGAAAAACCAAAAAAAAAAAAACACAACTGTGAGCCTAAGATAAAAAAAAAACAAAAAACAAACACTTAAGAAAACAAAGAAAAAACCCAACGGAGTACAAGGAAAAAAAAAAAAAAAAGACACTAAACAACAAAAAAATCAAAACAAAGCAAGATAAAATATAACTAAACAACAAAAAACAAAGAAACTGTGAGTGTGAGATAAAACACAAAGCACACACAAAACCTTTTTTTTGTAATACCTTTGTATTTTATTATTAATAATAAAAACCTTTTGTATTTTTATTTTGTTAGACAAATACAACACAAAGATTCGGTGTGTTGTTGATTCAGAATGTTGTTTTTTTTTTGTTTTGTTTTTTTAAATTAAGCGTTAAAACGTAACTGACGCATATTAGAACGTTTTTTTCTACATAACTGGACGTTTGACTTTCCTAGACCGGAGTCTGTTTGTATTGTAAGTCCCGACTCCTACAGTATGTGAATCAAAAACATACCAGGAAGTGGATAAAGATCTACTACATGACAGATGTGTGCCTGGGTTTATATTTATCTAAAGGGGAAAAAAAAAATTCTCATGTATTGCTCTTCTATAATATTTGGAAAAAAAAAAAAAAATAAATAAATAAATCACGTTCCTCAGCCGGTATTAGGTCAAGTTGATATCGTTGTTTACTCACAGTTCTGTCCACCCAGTCGATGCCGACGTGTGCGTTAATGGCAGCGGGGAGGAATAATGAATCGTTTGTGGATGAGCGTAGCAACGGGCTGGTTAGCGCATCCACGATCGATCACTTATCAATTTGCGATCATTAGTCATAGATGACAGGGATGTCTCTGGAACTTTAGAGGGATGATACTCAAAAGAAACGGCCTTTTAGAAACAAACGGGACAGCCGAGAACACGCACACACACGCGCACCCACCCACACACACGCACGCACCCACACACACACACATCTGTTGACTGATCTCACTGCTGTTTCGACAAAATTTAAATTGAATCCGTAGAGAAATTAATGAAATGATGGCTCGTAATAAGCATCTGCAGACGAGTTTATTATTCATTATTAGTTTGTTATGGGCTTCACTGATGTGACGAGCATACCAGATAGGATTATCCTGATGAACGCTGGAGGAAAAAATCCAGACAGCTGCTCCACAGAAATAAAAAAATAGTATCAGTAGATTGTGGTTTTTATATATATATATTGGGTTTCGTGTTCAACACCAGGCATGCCGTCTCATTATTTTGCACTTCAGCTCTGCAATCCTTCTTGTGGCACTGCACTATACTACACACGGCCAATAGCTTTTTGATTTTTCAGGGAAACAAACAAAAGAATAAATTCGGCTCTGTCTGATGCAAGGGTCTAATCTAAAGTGGATTCATGAGCAAGGTTTGATTGGGAAAAAAAAAAAGAAAAGACAAAAGAAAACAAAAAAACTTCAGCATCCTGGACTCTGGATTTCTTAATTAACATATAAAAAAAACAAACTAATTTTTCTTGACACCTTGAAGTTCACATCTGATGAATTTATTTATTTATTTCTGTACCTGAGCAAAGTGTCTGTGAGCATGAGAGTAAAAAAAAAAAACAAGCAAAAAAAAAAAACAATAAAAAAAAAACACCAAACAGTACAACTGTGAGCGTGAGCTAAAAAAAAACCCAAAATAAAAACTAAACAAAAAAAACACCAATCAAAACAACTGAGTGTGAGATTAAAAAAAAACAAACCAAAGAAACTGAACAAAAAAACACCAAAAAAATTAAATTGTGACCTCAAAATAATTGATAATTAATCAAATTAAATAAATGATTAAATAGTTAAAAAAATTTATAAAATAAAAGTGGATTTCTGCTGGACCTCTGCTAATCTGATTAGCACTCCTGGACATGATCTACAAGTCAATAAACTTGGAGCCACACAGTGACTCATCAAGTTCTAGAAAGAGAGAAGAACAAACATGTTTGTCAAAAGCTTGGGGGCGTGTGGCAAAAATAAAGAAAGAAAGAAAAATAAAAATGTTTTCCACCCCCGTCCTAATTGATTTAATCAGCACTTCTCCCAGTTTGAAGTAAATTAGCGACGTGCCAAAAAAAGGAACTCGCTCAGATGTACGTCCCTTGTTATGCGCATCCAGCTGTTCTTCAACTGGCTGGCGATAAACAGCTCTTTTAGTCTAGAGCAGGCGGCAACCGGGGGTCATGGAGCGCTGAGCTGTTTTTAGCACATCTCTCTCATTTTCTTTTCAGACCCCTCGAAGCCTCAGCAGCGCTCGTGTGCTTTGCAGGGCGGGGGCACGGAGAACTCAGCAGGCCTTCAGACGAGCCCCTCTCGCTTCCATTAATGCCTCCATTAACATCAGGGGAGAAAGAAAAAAGCGTTGACAAATTACAGCTGCTACTTGGGATGCGGAATATTCTGCAATATTCTTCAAGAAGTGGCGTGAAGGGAACTGATGTCTGAATTAGAGAGTCCGGATTTCTGGTGTCCTCTATTCCAAACAAAATGAATACTTTTATGTACGATAAGTAAGCGGAGTCGAATTCTTGACGTTTTAGTGCTCAGTAACAGTAATAGAACTCGTGCTAGCTGTTATTTTATTTCTTTTTTTTTTTTTAGCTCTTGAAGTTAATAAGAAAGGAAACAAAGGAAAAAAACCAACACGGTTAGTCATGTAACGAAGAGCTGACCTGTCCTGAAGATCTTTCCATGATGTAGCAGTGGAGACCCCTCCCAAATGGGGGGAATGCTATACATCTGACAGATCGGGGATCAGCAGATTCATCACATTGTGTTGGTAGTTACTATAGAAACAACACCATCTGACCAGCAGAATCAATTAAATCATGTACAAAATGTATAATAATACACACACACACAGAGCATCCAAAAAATGAAAGAAGTCATCAAGCCCTTGCAGCTATTAGTAGTGCTGTACATTTAAGAAATAAAGAGTTTCTGATTCCGATTCAGAAAGCATGCGGATGGTGTTTGAGAAGGCCGAGCAGGCCATTTGTCATACTGAAGGCCTTTTTTTTTCCCCATAGCATGCCCAGTGTGGAAGGCGAGCTCCAGATGGCAGTGCCAGCGTCCGCTCCACTCCAGTGGCTCTGAGACGGCTCCGGCTGCGAGAGGGCCTGGAGGACTCGGGTGGAGATCACTGAACTCCATCTCATCACACCGAAGCCTGAGAGAGCGAGACGGCGTGATAATGTGCCACGTATTCCCAACTGTCACTGTTTGGATGGATTTTAAAGCAGCTTGCCCACACAGTAAAACCTCAGACACAGAAGATGCGTTTAATTGTTTTTTTTTAACGAATTCCATAAAGGGAACGCCTTCGGACCTCGGAGGCGTCTTCATACTTACGCCTTTATAATAGCGATCATCTGTCATCATCACCTTGCTTTAGCTCAGAGGAGTTCATCTTCAGCAGGGAAGCCACTTTCAGTTAATCATCGATGTCGCAGGGGCACGGACCTGTTTGCTTTTCTGTAACTTTTTTCCATGATTCCATATGGCCTCAGTGAGGCAGAAAAGTGACGCTTGGTCTGCAGGTCCATCTGGCCATTAGACGCTCTGACCTTCTGCAGTGCCTCATGTTACCACGGTCATGGAGAAAGCTGGAAAGATCTGTTCTGGCTGGATGTCAGAGCTCATGCCTTGAGCAACTTTCGTCTCGTCTACTCTGGACTCATCTCGGGGCCTCACAATTCTGGCTTTTAGAAGAACCGTGCCACTAAATGATGCCAATGTAAGCTATATTAATGAGCAGTATCACATTCTGCTCTAATTATTTACTAGTGGGTCACAGCAGAGCAGATAATTCTTCCTCAGGTGGCACGAGGCCGAACGCGTCTGCCACCGAGCTCAGATTAATCAAATCCTCGCTAAATGAATCACATATGCCCGGCAACACGAGGAAGAGACTTCTCTCTCGGTTGAATCGGAGACACGGTGCTTAACTTTGTCCTCTTTTCCTCTGGACAAAGACAAACCACTCGAGGTCACCGTTCTTAGGGTTTGGAATCGTTAAAGCCTGATTTAATGTGCTGTATAATTCAAGTGTTGAAACAGGTACAAAGTCTGCACCCGGGTTCATCACGCAACACAATAGATTAATTACAGCGACGTGCCCAAGCGAAAGCAGTAGCACCCGTCTCCTTACGGCAATACATCAACATTAAAGAACGGAGACCCTCTGACCGTTATTTATCTAACCTGCTAAAAGCTCTTGAAGCATCTTCAGTCTTGTAAGGAACCTGCTAGCTACTTGAATACAGTATGCGCATGAGGCATTAGCCTCAGGCTCTGTGCCAGACGAGGGGCCGCAAACCGTACCCTACCCCCCCTGCCGTATTCGTTCACATTATTTAAGCACTTGTGTATTCCTCGTTAATCCTCCTTCATTATAACGTACGATTAACCTACACACACTTACACATGGCACTCTCATTATAACCAAATCGACCGAGTGGCTTTACAATAAAACTTAAGCCATGTGATGCCCAGCTCTGTTTTTTTTTTCCACCCTCCCTCATCGACAATTACCAGTTTTGTTTCTGCTAGACTCCGGTGTCGAACCAGCAGAGAAAACAGCACACGGTTTAACCTTCACATCTGTTTACAGTAAGCAAGAGTTTAATGAGATCTGCTCAGTTTCATGACACGCCTAGAAAATACACACAAGCCCCAATTAATACCACATTTGTTTTGTTGCCCGTGATGGCTTGCCAGACTATAAAAAATGGTCTGTGGGGTTGCTGAACAGCCAAACATTATCTAGAAACAAAATTACAGCAGGTTCGAGCCTGGGGTTTCCTGCTAACATGCTAATCCGTGATTATTTACGTCTTCATCTTTGGAAGATTGAAACATGTAGCTGAGCAGTTTGCATTTTTCTTGACAGCTAGCTAACTACCATTTCTCTTCCTTCCTTCCTACCTGTTCTAGCTAGCTAGCTATCTAGCTAGAAGAGTTGCTAGCAGGCTAGTTGTTTGTGCAGCTTTTTAGTTTGCAGTGGAAAAAAAACTTGTACAATCTAAATACACAGCAAAACATTTTGGCATCACTGCTTGGTTAACTTGACAACTGGCCTCTTTTTTTATTTCTTCTCGTCACAAAAACTGGAACATTTTCATATCTCTAAGGAATGGATCTAAATCTAAACCCTAGTTCAGTTGACATGACTTTTGACGTGTGTCCTCATTTGTACGCTCTATGACCTCAGGGTTTTCTGTGATTGGCTCATGTCCATTTGAACCGTTGAACCCACAACAGCCAGGACGTCTCCGAATGAATGCTCTCTTTCTTTATCGAAAGTACACACAGTGCTGTGTAGCGCCGCTCGTATTTACGTCTCAAATATCCTTTTTCCATCATGCCGAGAATCCCTGCCATGAGTGTGTTGTTATTATTAGTCTACGGCTCGAAGGAATTTGAGCTCATAAAGCGACGCAGATGTTGCGTTCGGTGCGACAGGAGAAGGAAAGAATGAAAGAAAGAAAGCAAGAAAGAAAAAGAACGTTTGGCCGAAGCTCTCCATGGAGAGCACGCTTGGCAGGAAAGCAGAATAAGATCCGCCTTCACGACGTTAATCTTTCAACTGTGTCTGTTAATGACACTAATGATAGCCTTTAGTAACAAAGCGCTGAATAAAAACCGCTCTTACTCACTCGGCTTGGTTTATTAAGAAAGTTTTAACACAAGGCTTCCTCCCTTTCTCTCTTCCTAGCTTCCTTCTTAACCCTCCCTCCCTCCTTTCCCTTCCTCCTTCCTTAACCCTCCCTCCCTCCTTTCCCTTCCTCCTTCCTTAACCCTCCCTTATTTTGTTCCTCCCTCCCTCCCTTCCCGTCCATCCTTCCTTCCTTCCAATCGCCCCCTCCATTTCCCTTCCTTCCTTTCTACCTTCCATCCTTCCTATCCTCCCTTCCTTCTTCCCTCCCTCCTTAACTCTCTTCCCCTCCCTTCTTTCCTGCCTCCCTTCCACCTTCCTTCTTCCATAACTCTTCATTCTTTCCTTCCTACCTCTCTTCCACCTTCCTTAACCCTCCCTTCCTTTCTTCCTTCCAACCCTCCCTCCATTTCCCTCCCTTCCTTCCTACCCGTTCTTCTTTCCTACCTTCCGTCCTTCCTATCCTCCCTTTCTTCTTCCCTCCCTCCTTAACTCTTTTTCCCTCCCTTTTTTCCTGAATCCCTTCCTTCTTCCATAACCCTTCCTTCTTTCCTTTCTCCGTCCTTCTTTCCTTCCTTCCTTCCCATCCTAACACTCCCTTCCTCCCTTCATTCCTTCCTTGTTTCCTGCCTCCCTTCCGTCTTTCCTAACCCTTTCATCTTTCCTTCCTCCCTCGCTCCCTTCCTCCCTCTCCTTCTCAATGTCTCCTTCATCGTATTCGGTCTAAAAACACATTTATCATGTCCGATCCTACCTACCTAACAGCTACCAAAGATCCATCTGCTTACCTCAAAGCACCCAGTAAACACTCTCCCACACGTGCCTAACCTTTTCCCCAGGATTTCACCGCTTTGTTCGTGTGGATCGTTTCGTACATTCCAAACCGCAGATGCAATCTGCGTTTACGAGGCAGCAGAAAATTAATAAGGAGGATTTCTGAGTCCAAGTCTGCCAGCAGATCCGGCTCATCTGTATGCTGTAGGGGAAACGGACAACCAGGATGCATCTGAATGCCGAGGACACACTCGTGTTTGCTGGAGTGTGTGTTTGTAGATCGTCATCACTTACACCATCTACCTGTGAAGTGTTACACACGTTAAAGCCACACGATTTTTGACGTGTTTTTACAACGTTCTTGTTTTTTTTTTTCCCCCGTCGTATTATTTAGCATTTATTTTCATCGCATTTGCAACCCAATTAAATCCTTGTTAATTAAGCAAGCAATGGGCCTTGTTTATCAAGCTGCACACAAACAAATTGATTCATGAATCATTTGCGGGAACATTTACACAAGAAATGAACATCCAGGTCGTTCGTAAAAAAAAAAAAAAAAAAAAAAAAAAAAAAAAAAAAAAAAAAAAAAAAAAGTAACGGCCCCCAAAAATGGGGGGGGGTATAACGACAAATCTCTGATACTTGTCTCCACAAGGGGGCGTGGCTAAACGAGTTCACCGTCTAAAAATATTGTGTGGGCGTGGCTAAATGAGTTCACCGTCTGAAATAATTTGGGGGAAAAAAGTTTGGATTGTTTCAGGGTTTACCGACAAAAACGTCGGCTTTACCAAAGTTTCTTTTTTTCTCTACAGCTCCATTTTCTTGCTTCCTTTCTTTTATCACCTTGTTTGCTTTTTCCCCCTCATCTGTTTCAGCTTGGAACAATTTCAACTTTTCCAATCTCACAGCCTTTTCCATTTGGTTTTCGGCATGTACGTAGGCAAGCTCATTTGTGTGAGTGTACATTACCTGCTGGTAAATTGAGAGTGCTTAACCCCCGTGTCGTAATTTATGACACGCTCTGTAAAGTCTAGCTAATGGGTTTGCTCCCTGAAAAAAAAAAAAAAAACACAGGCCTTAAAGGCGGACCATATTTCACGTCACACGGACTCTGCCTTGTCCACTCACTCCATCAGATGGAAAGGCAGTGCCAAAAACGCAAATGTCATTAACAAGATTACTTCCCTTTTGTTTGTATAAAAGCTTCCCATTTTTCCTGACGTCCAACCTCAACTTACAGTAAGTCCCATTCTCTAATCTTATGAGATTAAATCTATAAATCTATAGAATGTTTCCATGGCTTTTCGCTTGGTCATGGTTTCTCCTCGAGTTGTGGATATACAGCACTGTAAAAAGAAAAGGACTTTTAAAAAACAAAACAAAACAAAAAAAAAACACGCGAATAAAAATAAACTCAGTGTTGAATGCTGGTCTACAGCCCAAAGTCAATGGTAGGATTCTGGCACCGGAGCCGTAACGTGCGCCAGAGTCTGCTTAGATTTATTAACCCTCCAAGCGCACAGCATTCCACAACGATCATAACGACTCCACCACATGTACCGTGGATGTTTATTTCTGCAGCGATCACGTTCGCTTTGGCAGTACGGTGTATGTGGAGAAGAGGGCTCTCCAGGAGTTTAATGTTTCCTCAGGCACCTCTACAAAACGTCCTCATTAATTAGTCATATTTTAAAGTTGGTCTCGTTCCGAGCTCTTGCATTAAAGGGGACCTGAAAGTCGTCCAGGGTCTCGCTGCGCTCGCTGGATCGAGAGCTGTACTTCGGCTTGGCCAGACGCGAACGGATTTTGGAATCTTTTAACTTGCAATTATTAAGTGTATAGTAAAACATATCAGTTCCCTGGTTTGAGGAAATCTACCCATATGCCTAGGTGACACCTCCGTTCTATGCTCCGCCCCATTCTCTGTTGCTAGCGCATAGTGAAGTGTGTTAATCCTTATATACTGAAGCAATATCTTGTTAAATATGCATCGTAATGACGAGTAAGCCGGATTTTAACCCAACACAAATCTTAACGAGGTTCTGCACCCGTATAAGGGGTGGAGCCTTGTGTCTAAGCCCCACCCACATCCTGAACAAGTGTAGCAGAATTTTGTCTCTCACATTCATCTTAACTGAAAGAGAGGACACAAAATCGTAAAATAAATATAGATTTGGCTGTTTGTCTTTATTACTAAATGACATTATGACACTTTTTTTTACATTTATAGTTACACGTTGTAAAACGTTCAGGAAACCTGTTCAGGGCATGGGATTCATTCTAAGCCCCGCCCTGCTCTACACCACACCCACAAGTTGAACAAATGTAATAGTCTGACAGAGAGAGGGATTAAACTGCAAGGCTACAGATTCCACGGTGTGGATGTCATGAGATATATGAGGTGACAGAAGTATTAAATAACGCAACGAGCTTAACTGAATGGCGAGAAAGTACAGCACTAAAAAGGCTTTCTGTGGGCGCGCACGCACACACACACACACACACACACACACACACACACACACACACACACAGTGAAGAGATTTAATAAAAAGCTAAGATCTGCCTCTTTCAGGCTCTCTCATTTTTTAAATTTATTTTTTAAATTTTTCGGTGTTAATGTCCTGCTGCAGTTCTACTGTTGAATATTAGCCCTTTAATGGTTTGTTAAAATGCACTGGACTGTGCGGCTCTGGCATAAGGTCCGGCTTTTCCGAAGTGACCCAGCCATGTTACGACCAAACAGGGAGCCATTACTCAAACTTTTATTGACTGGATGTATCGATGAAGGACAAAGTCTTTGCTGTTTAAACAATAAAATCTGGAACTGTTTAGATGGATTGGCGTCTTTGCGCGGTGACGGGTATATTTTTGTGGCGGCGGTTAGCCATAAATCTCAATTAGTGCCTTTTATTTTCGACTGTAAATGTTTTCTGTAATGCAGACGCAGGCCAAAGCGCTAGAAGTGCATTTTGAGAGCTCGCTTAATGTTTTTGCAAGGTGTGGGTTTGCGTGTGTGTGTGTGTGTGTGTGTGTGTGTAGGAACTCACCCGCTCCTATAATTGGACACAGACCATAGCAAATGTGTTCACGCCACAGTCATTTTTGAAACTCTCTTCAGGAGGTTTTCTATCCATCACTGTCTTTTACAGTTGCTATGTCTTGGCTCTTTTAATTAAAAGGTTTCCAAATATTTTTGACACTTTTTTTTCTTCAGTCTTAAAATTCTCTAAACTCTAAGTGGACTTGTCCAAAACAATAGTTTAACACAACTTCACAACTCGACAGCATGTCTGTAGTGCCTCATTTCATTTGAAACGTTCAGTTCATGCAGCAAATCCTTGTCATTGGGTCAGTAAATTGGACAGAGCCACAAAATGAAACGTTTTCGTTATCACAAGCTTTACAGCTCAAAATGTTTCAATTTAATTCGTTTTCATTCATATAACATGTTACATACAAATTACATTTTTGTTTTTATTGACTGCGTA
>JAOTRN010000002.1:708391-721053 GCA_028566695.1 Bagroides melapterus
CAATGACCATAAACCAAGGAGCAGCCTGGGATCAAAACCAGAACACTGTAGATACCGTAAACAGGGAATAAAATAAGGATCTTAAAAGCGGGGAGAAAAAAAAAACAAAAAAAAAAAACAAGACAGTACACTGAAAAACTGGTTCAAATAAATGTAATAAAATGACTTAGTCCTCTTACAAGTTAATAAAACATCTGTCCAAACTGTTCAAATTAAATTATCGCAGGTCCGCCCCCTAACTCGGTGGTTCTCTATAATCGCAGACGATGTGTCACGGAAACCTGGTGCAGAGACGTTTTATTATAAATCACTGAAACAATGAGAAAATCACAAGGAAAGGCGGGGGGGATAAAAAAAATTTAGGAATGGAATTACTGTGGAAAAACAAAAGGCGCAGGAAGCAATGACCATATTTGGAAATTCTGATCTTCTGAGCATCATTTAGGAAAAAGTGTCTAATAAATTCGATGCTGATGAAGGAATTTGTTCAGTTGTGTTTCTTGTTTGAAGCATGACGTGCGTTTAGGTTGTTAATAGCGTCAACAACGCCGCTCTGACTAGCAGCAAACGTCACTCGTCTTTCGTTTGCTTGTGTTTTTCTTTAACCAATAGAATAGCTTCTTTCCTGTTAGTCTACACTAATCCAGGTTAAGTCTGGGGCATAATTTAAGATTAGGATCAAGACTGGATGTTGTACAAACTGGTCTGATTTTAAACTGGTTTTGTGGGATTATTTTGCTAGAACAAATTCGAACATAGTTCACTCATCAGGGAGCTGATCAGAGAAGACGTGTTGTCTCAGTAAAACGTGTACGAACCAAAGTCAGTCAAACGTATAAACATAAACACAGTCTGCCTACGTTTAAGTGCCTAACAAGAGAATTTAAAAGAAACCCACTAACTACTGTAGCCTGTGTGGAGTAACAGAAATGATTTATTATAACGTATATTAAATAACATAAAAACCAAAATGCTAAAATATCTGGGTCTTGTTGATGATAAACGCCAGCGGGGACGTTTTCTAAGTACTTTAAGTTGTCGTGACTCCTGAAATTGAGTCATCGGCGTCTCAGCGAGCCAAGGTTCTTTAGTTTACATAAATATATCAGACATCAAATCTACGACGGAATCAGTTCAGTTCAACTGAAATCCACACGCAGGCCGTTGCATCATCCATGTGGATCGCACAGAGGAACCGAGCGCCTCGCTATCAGACGGAACCAGTCATGTCCCAGCAGGGATCTGAATCCAGAACCAACAGCCCACCGATTACCAGTCGAATGAAAGCACACCCCCTTGAGCCATCAGTCACTCGTAAATCCGTTTAACGTTTCAAGCCTGACTCTAGCTAAAGAGCCGTTGTTTTTGTTGCTGCTCTTACTGCTAGCGTCATTTCTCCAAAAAAGGAAAAAGAATAGAGCACCGAGCCTTCGAGCGTGGAGTCACGTATCGCTACCGATGATAAACGTCGCATTTAGCCGCCCTCGTATCGCGGCTAGAGCGGAGTACGGAGTTAAAGACGAGAGGAAGAGCGAGCGGCAGCTTATTTTCAGCTCGGCTCGATCTGTTCGGCTCAGCATCCGCTGCGGTGCTGGCAGTTAATCTGCCCCTTCGAATCAATAGACCATAAAGAGCAACGTAAATGAGCTCCGTTTCCCTCAAAGTGATCTGGAAAAACATCTTCCTGGATGAACGGGACAATGTAAACCACAGCAGGGGTTTAAAAAATGTGGGGAACGGAGGAATAATAAGGGCCGTGCGGTGGGGACCGGGGTTGTGCTTAAATATTTTGATTGACAATCGTTGCAATGGTTATGAAATTTAAAAGAAAAAAAGGTTGACTATGAGCTACTGCTAGCGAGAAAACACTTTCTTGCTAGCTCTTGGTTTTGTTTTTTGCTAGGGCACAATTTAAAGATTTCAAGCTAGCTAAGAAGCAAGCTTTAACGGAATATACAGTGAGACCGAACCTCATTTTGGATTATTTCTCTATTAATTTTGGATGAATTTACCAATTTTTAAAAAAAATATATATTTAAAATGAAATAGTATTCATCATGAATGTTTTTTTTTTCTTTTACACCTCAATCAAAATGTTAAACACAGGATACTACACACTACAAGTTTATATCACACACTACACCTAGTGTATGTCCCGCTCCTTACACAACGTTTTTGATACGCACTCAAAAGTAGGCACTTTTTCCTCCACAAACTCAGTTCATACAGTGTGTGTGTGTGTGTGTGTGTGTGTGGAAGATTGATGAACAGCTCTAGCAGTCATGTGACCAGTCAGGCGCTATGATTGGCAGGTCATACATGGACTGACTGAGAATTCTGGGATAATGAGATCAAAACAATACAGTGTGTATTTGACATGACGATATGTTCATCAGGATGTTGAGCTCAAGGCATTTTTTTTTCCTCTTTCTTCAGCTAAAAAAACAAACCCCAAAATATTCCTTTTGGCGAAAGTCCCACGTTTCATCTGCTTCGCATTAACGTCCTTATGTCAGTAGCGGCGATGCTCACAAGACAAACGTGGTTCCTGGTTTATTAGTGATGGATTTCTTTAATTACACCACTAGCAGGTCAGGTTGTTTTGATCGACAGCTTCAACAGCACGGAATCGACCCGGAGTTATTTGGATCCGGGTTTATTTTCAGCCTAACATACGTCTGTTTCTTTTATGTTTATTTCTTTTTTTCCTTTTCCATCTGCCTGCTGTAATATCCTGCTCTTGGTTAAATATTCCCCCTTTCCCCCCCCCCCCTCCCCCAAATGTGTTTCCAGGTACTAGAATATTGACCAATCTCCTCTGTATAATTAAAAGATATTCATCAGACAGAGCGTCCGATAAGTATGTGGTAAATGAAAACGGATTGTCTCGTGGATAAGCTATTTACCAGGCGCGCGATTAGTTCCGGTTACTGGGCCACGCGTGCTGAGACGGCGCTTTGCGGGTTCCGAGTGGAACCGAGTTCATTCCTGTTTATGCACTGTAAGTGGTCCTCAATAAAAATGTTATTTCACTCCTGCCAATTTTCCCGGCGAGCGCCGTTTGCTTTCCATGCCGCGTGACTTCACAATAGCTGAAACCGAAGAGCCTTTGGAGAGCACTTCACCCGGGCCACAGCATTTGCATAAAGCATCACAGCAGAAAATGGAGTAATGTTACACTAAGGAGCTCGGAGGAAGAGGTCACAGTGTCGTACGCTACACTCACAGTGAGAAATGCTGCTTCTTCCCCTGTTACCAGACGAAACAGACGCAGACTCCGCGCTCGGTGCGTTTATTATTAACCACAGCGACGCTAGAATTCTGAAATCCGACTGGGCAGGAGGTGTTGCTCGGACACACCGTGCGAGATTCATCGCTTCTATAGTAACGACTTGGACGAAGTCGCTGATGAGCGAGTGACATTAAATATAACTATACATTAAAAATATATTGTACATTAAAAACACAACAAAACGTGACATTTGGGCCATCGGGTGATCGCGTGATAAATGAATCATATGAACGCCAGTAAGTGAACCAAATAGATCATATAAAGATAAATGAATCATATGAACACCAGTAAATGAACTAAATGAATTGTATAAAGATAAATGAATCATGTGCCAAAAAAAAAAAAAAAATCACGTGAATGATGAATAAAGTGAAGATAAATGAAATGAAACGAAAGTGAACGGAGCATGGCTCGTGTGAAAATGAATCACTTGGAGATATCTGAATCTTTTGGAAAGTAAAGTTTTGGGAAAAAAAAAAATTATATTTATATATATTTATATATATAAAAAATGACTCCTGGAAATAAATGAATCATCTAATCAAGAAATAAATATTGTGAAATAAAAACTAAATGATGTAAAAGAACGTGAATCATACTGAATCCCGTATGTGGGAAATGAAGCATCTGAAACATGTTAAAAATAAAACATGGGGAAAAAAATTGTCAGAGAAAATGTATCATAAAAGTTTTAACATGATTCGTATACAGTAGGAGTTTCAGGAGAAAAACGAATCCTTTGTAAATAAATGAGTCCTTTGACAAATCGGTCGTGAGAAAAAGAATCGTGAAAATTTACGAATCATGAGGGAAAAAAATGTGAAAATGAACAAAACTTTTTTTTTTTTTTTTTTTTTTTTAATACAC
This sequence comes from Bagroides melapterus, assembly GCA_028566695.1. Classification (NCBI taxonomy): domain Eukaryota; kingdom Metazoa; phylum Chordata; class Actinopteri; order Siluriformes; family Bagridae; genus Bagroides; species Bagroides melapterus. The sequence continues at coordinate 712,551 of JAOTRN010000002.1, forward strand.
CGAGGGATATGAATGAGTGTGTGAGGAACTTCAACAGCTGTCCCGAGCGGTGTGGAGTAGGTGAGTGAAAGTGGTTTAAACACTGTCTAATATCCATTCGGTGCCAGATTAAATCACGTTAATGAACGGGCTTTTTGTGTTCACTCTAGTGACGCGATATAAATCTTCAAAGGACTCGATCCCGCACCTCCGAGTGAACCACCTGTGACTGAGCTCTCCTTCTGCCGAGGACATTCGTCGGCTTCAGAGGCATCCCGTTGCATGTGCGTATCCGTGTCATCAAAAGCACCATTTATTGTACTTACCCAATTAAAATGAGTCGTGATTCATGTCCTTGGGCAAAGAAAGGAATTCATCAGCTGGGATAAATTTTCCATGCTAGACTTCCTTTCAAAGAGGCGTTTTCTGCCCGCGAGTCTGGATACGACCGAGTTCCTTTATACTGCTGATTAAAACCAATGATGTGCTCCCAACCATCTCATTCTCTTTAATGGATAATAATAGCTTAGCGTGAATCACCTCATCTTTCTTCCTCTGGCTATTTTCATTCTTATGTACAGTAAATGTCGTTTCAGGGTTTGGGTTTTTTTTTCTTTTCCCCCCCTTTTCAATATTTACTTTTTTTATTTCTTTTTTTTCCACTCTGTGCTAATGCTACATTGTTAAAACACTGTACCGTCATCTGTATGCTGAAACTCTGTCATGGCATTTTAATAGAAAGACATGCTTGTGCGCTCTGACATTATGACTGCGCTGACATTTTAGATATTAATGTTGTGCACGCTGTTTTGCATCATAATATTACACGCGGAAATGTTGCGTTTTAATCGCCGCGGCTGTCGGACGACGTGCTGTCTTGCGAGTAAAAAAGAAAAAGACAGACAGAGACAGACAGGAATTGTGTCCATCCAGAAAACTAAACAAACACACAGGACCTCCCACCACTGGCTTCAAAAGAAAATTCCAAAATAAATATGTATTTTTTTCCCCGCCCGATCCCATCTGAAAATCAGTTACAGTAAATCTGGATCGATTTTTCTTAATCCTCCAGTTGCCTCCTGGAAGAAATCCCGATCCCCGATTTAAACAATATGCTGTATGGTGTTCTGTAAGAACCTGAAATTGATCCGATGCTTTGAGCAGCTGTTCTCTAATCCATTCCACGTTGATGGGGATGAACTCCAGGGTTAATTGATGAATCAAATCAACCCAGGCCTATTCGGAGACCTTCACGCCGGGGCTATTAGCTGTCCATCATGGCGGAGAACATTGCAGCCGGACGACGCATGGGCAGGCCGAAGCCTGGTGGGACCATTAGATCCTAGATTACAGTGATCAGTAAGTGATGAGGAATTGGACGGTGGTTTGGAATGGGCTGCAGGGACCCACCGGCTTCATTACGCCTGTTCATCTTGTGTTGCATGCCCATGTCAGCTCTTCCCCCTAAAGTCCACTTGGCTCCAACCCCCTCGTAATCACCTCGCAGTATGGAACGGGCTTGTCCACTTCTCGCTGTGGGCAACAATAGCAAGCTCGGACTGCATACTTTTCCGAACGAATGCCTCAAAACCTCTCGTGATGTGCTGGAATCAGATTGAGGTCGGTCTCAGGTCTGGTAAAGGAATGGCTAAATTTCTGTATACAGATTGCTCCACATTTTGTAGTGTAGACTGTCCTGGGATTATGTTCTGAACCTCCAGAAAAAAAAAAAAAAAAATGATGCAAGCGAATTTTTTCATAAAGAATACGTGACCCAGGTTGGGTTGGTACTAGACAGAGAAGCAACCAGGGAGCTGAGGGCGAGTCTGAACATGATGCTATCACCACCATGATTTACCTCCATGTCGGAGGAGTTCCCAGGGGGATGTGTAGTATATGGGTTTTCGTAAGAAAACGGAAATGCGGGACAGGAATTCAGGAAAACGTCTGAACTTCTGTCAGTGGATCGTTCTGACCAGGAAGCTGAGGGCAAGTGTGAACATGATGCTATCACCACCATGCTTTAGTGTGGAGATTTCTTTTCCTTGCTAGAACTCCAGAAAAATGTGAGAAAATTCCAAGGGGTGCTAATATTTATGCAATACCAGTCCTGTGTATTGTTTGGCCTCATCCTCATCTATACGAACACATCTAAGTTGTAATTTGTCCAAGCTGTAAGTTATAATTAACTGTAAATCTGTATCCCAAGGAGATCAAGCCAAAGTGGTTTAAGTCCGTTGTGGAGGATTAGCCGCTCGATAGCTGTCCGTCAGACACTGGCGCTTACTTGGGATACAAACAGTTCAATATCCAGTCATGTTTTTCCTGAGTGTGAGTCACTCTAATGAAACTAGTGCAAGCTTGGAGTGAGACTTTCATGATTTCATTTCTTCTGCACCAACATACCCAGCTCAAAGATGATGGTTCACAGAGTTTAAGGTACAACACGGACAGAACAACGCAAAAACAAGCAGGAGGTGAAATAATAATAATAATATGATGATGATGTGAAATAATATGAAAATATTTTGTGCTGGTGCCATGTATCCTTATCCTGCGTTCATGGGACGGGGATGGATCGGGATGAAATGATGGATGGGAGGATGGATAAGGGGTTTTATGGGAGGATGGATGCATGGATGGATGGGAAGATGGATTGGGGATGGTTAGGGGGTTTTATGAGAGGATGAATGGAAAGATGAATGGATGGGAGGATGGATGGATGACCACAACCATTTTAAACAAACCCGGCACCTGTGGCTCATCCACAGGTTATCCCAGCCTCAATGCCTTCATGTTCCCGGGACAGGGCTGGTCTTCAAACCTACCAGGACCAGGATAAAGTGACTAACGAAGATCACAGTTTCAGGGTCACTGCTTTGATCCCTGAGCTGAAGTTACTGTAGAGTTTGGAACGTTCTCCATGTTTCTATGTAGGTTCTTTCTGGTTCTCTAGCTAATCGTACTTTTTAAATCCAAGGTACAAGATCTACCTTTGTGTTTGAAGGTGTGTGATGACCTTTAATGGGCAAAAATCCAATTGAGCACCTAGTCCTTCACTGGATACTGGTGGTGGTGGTGTAGGCTTTGGATCCACCACAACACAGACCAAGATAAATGAACAATCGCAGATGATTCAATATTATAAATAGTGATCATAATTTGTGAAGAGCTAATAGTTATTAATTCAGAGAGAACATGATAAGCTGTGGTGTAGAAATCAGGAACAGGACTGAAAATCAAATGCTCTGGCCAGTGATGAGAAGCTTCTCGCCCACAATCCATGTTTCATCTTGATTTCCCAGTAGATTTGGGATTACTGGTTTCTTGAGACAAATCCCTGTCTGATGCCGCTTTGCCACATCTGGACTAAAGGCTTTGTCGTTCTGACGCTTTCCAATCCACCTGTTTGTGAGGCTTCTGTGGTATAAAATACCATTTTCTATCTTAAAACCTGTATAAAAGTTCAAATTTAAAAATTGAATAATCAAACTTGCAGTTTTATACCCAGCTAATCATCAATAACAGTGCAAAAGTGTGAAAAATTTCAAAGCCTGAATCTGTCTCGACATCTAAGAGCTAACTGTTTCATTTGAGGGTCCGCAAACGACCTCAGATGCTGGACCGTCCTGCTATTCATCCACAGACATCATTATAACAATCTTTATAGCAAGTTTTCTTCGCACCGTTTTATTCATGGCGGCCTGGCGGTGGAATGGAAGTGAAGCATCGTGGCACTTATTAGACTCTGTGTTTGTGTCACGGGACACAACAAGGACGGATGAGAGCCTCGACTCCACCCTATCCTCGGGGCCTTGCGGACTTGGGGAAACGGCAGCCTATGACAATATCTCTATTAAGAGTGATGGAGAGCGTGTCAGGGCTTGAGCTTTATTAACGACCGGCCTGCTCTGAAGCAGCAGCAGCAGCACACCGGCGGGTGAGTAATGCCACTCAGCCAGCCTTCCCACACCTTTAATGTACACCTAGACTCCACTGCTTTCATTTCCTTGTGAAAGGCCATCTGTTCCGAGTCGTATCAAAATATAGTAACAAATGATCCCTTTCAATTACCGGCAGCATACCGTAAAAGCATATGGACGAAAAAAAGAAAAAAAAAAAAAAAAAAGGAAAAATTTCTTGCCGAAATGTTGCTAAATGACGTAAACGGAACCGTCTCAGCGACTCGCATAACGTCCTAAATATCTCCTTATGTGACATGCAGCCTTACTAATAGATTTACCTAGGAAAATACCAGCGGATACAGGGACCGGGATAACTTTCGGTGATAACTGTATTCATATTTCACACGGTGACCAACTGAGCAGGCAAGCTGTCAATCAAGAGAGCTCCGGAACTCTCCGCTGACATTCAGTGCCCTTTTCACATTTTCTCCAGGGATGGAAAAGAATAAATCACACACACACACGCGCGCGCGCACGTGCGCGCACACACACACGCACACACACACACACACGCGCGCGCGCGCACACACAGCACTGACCCAGAACTCATAAGGCCAAAGACGAAGGACAGACTGGTACAGATTCATCACCTTGCTTCTATGCAAATCGATTACGGCACCCTCCGTCTGCCCAAAGCAGGCTTGACATTTGAAATTAGGGAGGAACAGAGCCATGAAAAAAGGACATCATAAACAAAGATTAAAATGCAGAGGAAAACTGATGCGTTGCACAATCGCAGAGGTCAGGCAATTACGCGTCATAAAAGACGACTGTAATTAAAAGGCGCGGGAGCAAAAAGAAAAATGAAATAAATAAATAAATATAACATAATATAGCAGTAAAATGTTTGTGCTGCACTGTACAGCTGCCGGGATATTTTTAAAATTTTTTAATTAAAGATTTGCCTTAATGATACTTAATTGCATTAACACACATTTTTGTAATTACACACAAAAAAATACAAAATTATATTTCCAAGTAAAAAAAAAAATAATTCATGCTACACGATGGCGGTAGCGCTTTAGCTTTGAGAGTTTTATTATTCTGGAATGAAGCAAAAGCTAAGCAAAGGTGTCAGGATCTCTAATGGCGTTGCTTTGGAGAAATAAAAAAAAATAATAATTCTCATGAAAACAGACATCAGTTTAACTTCAGTTAATAAATGCAGACTTTGTAAACGTATTTTTGACACACGTTAGCTACGCTTTCTCTTAAGTCTATTTATATGTAGACATGTGAAAGTATTCCTTTTGCACAAAAAAAAAAAATACATGGACATTTTCCTGGGGCTGATGTTATTTAATTTCTTTTTTTAACGTTTCATATATTCGAGAATATTAAACCAGCTCAGATATACAGCTGTTTTGGTGCTTATCAAATGAACCCCTGGCTGTTGAACCCTGTCTACTCCTCACTTTTAATCTCCTTAAATGATCAGGCCTTCTCTGCCTTGTTTATGCTCAGAGCCTCGTCATCCTCAAGCTTTTCTGCTCTAATCTGTGTCCTAGAGGAAGGGGGAGGGAATAAAAAAAAAAAGAAAAAAGAAAACACCGACAACATAAAACATAACAGGCCTTATCTATTTCAGTCCATTTTCCCCTTATTTCAGTCCTCATAATCTTCCGTGATGTGAGTTTATCCTTAATGCGATGCTCTCAGCTATAGCACTCACGCCTGATAATAAAAGGTTGCAGGTAAAAGATGGGAGCGTTGGATGACTGTGAAGGTTACGGCATTGATATAGCACCTTTTCTGAGGCTGTTGTAAACAATGTGAATAATCACCTGAGCCGACGGCTTTGGATGGAGTTTAACGTGCCTTCCCCGGATGCTATAATGTGGGGTTGTTGCTTTTTTTTTTTTCCTTTGCTCTAACGTTCAAGGATAGACGGCGTGGTCCGATCGGGAATGGGATCGTTTCCCTGGTTGGATTTGTTCCCTCTCATTAGCACTAATGACTCGAACCGGCTGTATGAAACGTGAACAGATGACCGGTGATTAATGATGATCTTGTGCTCTACTCTGTGTGTGTGTGTGTGTGTGTGTGTGTGTGTGTGTGTGTGTGTGTGTGTGTGCGTGTAGAGAAAGGTCAAGGTTGCTTTTGCGTGTGGAAGTGTGAAGGGTAAGTTGGCCTGCACACAAAAAAAAGAAAAAAACACGTATAGGATGTACTCGTAAAGTCTGGTTGTGGTTTCGATGAGATCTTACTCCACACACAAAGAGTCAAAGAATCCAAAATAAATACCTTGGCATCGTCACCCGACAGCTCCAGCGTCCTGGATTTGATTCTGTCCATCTGGAGTTCCACGTGTTCTCACTGCATGCATCTGGGCTCTATCGGGGCTCTCGCGGCTTCCTTCGACCTCCCGGATGGACTGGCTAGGCTAAATAGTAACTAAGAGTCACCATGGACTGGAGACCGAGGATACCTGGAGTCTCTATAGAGCTACAGCTCTGTCCTTTGGTTCAGGTCCTTCGTCTGGAGGCTGCATCCGAGAACTACACCGCAACATAAAACACAAAGTATGTTCGGGTTATTTCCAGTGGGATCTTTTTCTTGCTACACCGAAAGCTTCACTCCTGCCTCCTGACCCGAGATAAGCTTGCTTCTATTCAAACCCACTAATCGTTACTCTGAGTGTAAAAGTGGCATACGTTTGGGCAAGGGATTTGTCGCAAAGTGATTTGTCAGTGTATCTGTTAGCGTCTGTTCAGCGCTTTGTTCTCGACATGGCCGACAAATAGAGAGCGACTTGTCATTCCGCCCGTGTTCTGATCTTTCCTTTTGCGAATCTGCCTCAGTGTGCAGAACTGTCACGGGCGAAGCCTTCTTCGTGAACGTCCTCGGCGCTCGGAGCATGCATATTCAAACGCGAGGAAAGACTGATTGGTTAATTAAGATTCAGTCAGAAGAAATTTGCAGCACAGGCATGGGAAGGGCTGGTGGTGCCTACCAAGATGTGTTTAAAGAGTCCAACAGGCATCACGCAGGTCTGCTTTAATCTAGCCTCCTCGTTTCGCTGTCAGAAGCCCTGCGCCTTACAGACGACCTAGCAGCATGGGTGAGAAAGCAAAGTGTTTATGTTTAGACAATGTTTGGAAAGCCAGAGGGGAAAAGAACAAGCTATTTTAAACAACTAGGGAGGTTACCACTGTCCTTTTAAACTTCTAAAAGTCTCTGATCCGCTTCCGGCTAAGGCTATTTTTACCAACAGAGAGCAGATCGAGCAAACACGAAGTGCACACTGAAGTGCTACTGTGTGCCGTTACTATTTATTATTAGTGTTGTTGTTGTGGCGGTTGTGCACGTTTGAACATCTCTGTTGTTGCAGCAAGAAAAAAAAAAAAAAAACTGGCAGCCGCTACTGGTAATCTGCCAGCTTCTGAGAGCGAGATCCTGTGTGATGTGTGTGGTAATTAGGGATGGGATTATCTCTTGTTCTGGAGGTAAACCAGGATAAGGAAATGGTTACAGAAAATAACTGTATTTTTAATGAAATGGTATACTTATGTATGCTATGTTATACAGAATTTAGCTCCTGTTACCACGATATAACAAATAAATCTGTCAGTTCAAATGTTGCTTGCGTTCTCTCTCCAAGTCAAGATAAAGCTTAAAATGTTGCTGAAAGGAGAGAAATTAAAATGACAGCTCTGTCTTTCCTGTTACAACCACTGGCACTGGAACACTTCCTGTTGCTCCTGAGAGAATTCTGACCAATCCCACCCAATCTATAGCCACACTTAACCAATCCCATCTGCTCCTTATGGAATTCTTACCAATCCCACCCAATCCACAGACACACTTAACCAATCCCATCTGCTCCTTATGGAATTCTTACCAATCCCACCAAAACTACACCCACACTTAATCAATCCCATCTGCTCCTGCTGAACAGAACTCTGATCAATCCCATCCATTACACAGCCTTTCTTGGCCAATCCCATCTGCTCCCCAAGGACCAATGGTCCTTCTGACCAACTCCTGGACAACTCCTGAAGGAATTTTGACAAATCCTGTGCACACTACTAGGAAGTTTGTCTGATCTCACCCGCTCCACAAGGCACTCGACCAATACAACCTGCTCCCAAACCCCGTTCATTCCCTGGACAATTTTAACCAATCCTGTATCAATTCTGACCAATCGCTTCAATCCCACAGAGACTCCTGAGCAATCCTTCCAGCTCCCATGGAAATTATGACCCACACCACCCTCCTACACACTTAGTTTTGCAGTGACCTTGACCGCGGTAAATCTGATATTCAAAGGAAACGGCACGGACTTCAATCAAAGTTGTTCAGAATCTTCATATCTATCGTTTCTGGTGCTTCCAATCCGACGAGATCCCGATCAGCCCATACGTTTTTTTCCTCCCTTTAGATGATGTGTATTGAGAGAAAAAAAAAATATGTGGTCTGTGTTGAACCCCGTCAGAAATGAGAAGCATTTCATTCTCAATCATGCCACTGTGTTATTGGACATGCCTTCACACACCAAATGGAGAATATCAAATAAAACCCGAGCACAATCACATGCGCCGGCTCGTTTCCTGACAAGA
>JAOTRN010000002.1:721153-733904 GCA_028566695.1 Bagroides melapterus
GGTAGTTAGGTAGATAGACAGATAGATAGATAGAGCAGAACTTCTGACCAATCAGAGTCAAGAATTCAGCACAGATGATGTAAGGAAAAAAAAAAAAAAAAAAAAAAAAAGCTATGCGGATCCATGTCAAGAGCTTCAGCTGACATTCAGCATCAAATGCTGGAGAAAAAGAGGGAAGAGGGGGAGGAAAAAAAAAAACAAACAAAAAAAAAAACGTTTAGACGAACAGACACTCTTCGCATCCGTGGTGAACTGAAACGCAGGTCATAACGCAAGAACCTCTAGCTCTTTTTCCATTAATTAATCCCCTCTGACACCACGTCCCCCTGAGTGTTTAATTCCTTACATACTGAACATCTGAATTGCAATTTTTTTTTTTAAATCACAAATCCTTTTCATTTCCCTTTTTCTTTATGTGCTGCTGTAATTCTTACCACATGGCCTAATTAATCTCCACCCCCTTTTGTGGACAGGTTCTTGTATCAGCAGAGGGATTATTCTAAACTGCTCACAGATTAAGTGTGCTTTTTTTTTTTGAGCCGTGTAGAATTAGAACAGGTTTAATCTATTAAAAACAAAAAAAAAACGCTGCACTGAGAAATCGGTCTACTATTCCGTGTATTTATATTAACAGAGGAACCTCGCACGTCATACTGTAGCACACCGTCATTAATTATTGCTGAATTTCTTACAAAAACACAACCTTCCATCTTCTACCGTAGATCAAGGCATGAATCTTATAGATTATTATAGCCGTGAGTTTTGGGCCTGAAGATCCCTGCTTCTGTTCCTGCTGGCATCCATCCGTCAGAGCGCTGACTTAGCGAAGACTTTGGGAAGATTTATTCAGGAAAAATCAGTGTTATTGAACCCCGAGCCTGGTGCTCTAAAGGCCGGTGAACAGAAAGAACCTCCATGCTTTTTTACTACGAGTTGCATAAGTTGCCGTGCTGTTGCCATGGCAACACCAATGTGAGCGAGTCCTAGAAAAGACCCTAAAAACATGTGGTATGTGAAATGTTAAACGCCTCACATATGTGTGTGTGTGTGTATGTATTGAGAGAGAGAGAGGTCAGAAAAGAAAATAACGAAAGCTTTGAGGTCAAGCATTGTTGAGCGTTTTTCAGTTGCTGATGTGCCGAACGCGTTTCGACCTCAGGGACGCCGTCTTTTGTTCCCTGGGTCAGATGCCGTTTAGACACGAGTCATTAACGGAGTTGTTTTGTTTTTTTGTTGTTTTTTTTCCCCCCTCTTTAATTTGTATGCATCAGAAAACCCAAAACACTCCACCAGCTATTCTTCTTCCCCTAATGGGCTCCAGCCAGTAAGCAATGCCCAGTAATTACACATTAACAGCTCTGCCATTTTAGACCAATCCTTAATTGTTTTCTTTTGTGTAATTGTGTCATGTCACATTAGCATTGTTTCCCTCCGTCCTCGAACTCTCACCAATTAAAGCGCCGTCCAAGTCGGGAGTAATTAGTAAATGGGTTTGTACCCTGATAAAACCAGACATGCTTTGACCCTACTTCTCATCGTTGGTTTTCGAACCTGACTACCTTCTCTCGCGCTCACTGTGATGTAATCTTTTTGTCCCGTTTAACAGCATCGATTCCCTCGTAAACAATACGACAAGAGTGTGCTTTGGACCTTCTCCAACCGTCGGTTCGTGAGCCGCTCTCGGCAGGGAAGCCGGAGCTCAGAGGCACTACATCATTGCTCCGGTGTCTCGGCTCCGAGGAACAATCAGGCCGTATAAAGAGAGAGTTGATTGACACCGACTTCATGCAGAATTCAGCTGGGGGCCAGGTTTGTCGGCGTGATTAGCATCTCCTGGCCAGACCGAGCCGGCAGGGGACCGAGGCAAAAAGCTGGCTGGTGTTCCACGGGCCGGAGTTCATTCTGAGTTTAGGCGTCTCCTATAATCATTTCGGAAAACAAGAACGAGATACAGTACACATAGGGTTTACTTCTAGCTATAGTTTACTGAGTAATATAAGCAAGAACCGTGCCGTACCGTACATGTAATAAACCTGGACCTGCTGTGATGTTAGAGCGGAATGTTGAGGAGAACAAGAGAGTTCACAACATCGCTTAAGCTACAGCAGACGTTTCCTAGGAGAGGTTTATTGTTTATGGAAGGAGCTGACGATGATGCCGCTTTAATGAAAGTCGGGAAACAAGTTCCGCTACACCAGCTCTTATAGGACACGTTAACTGATACTCGTTTGTGGAAGGAGTCTGCGTTTCCAAGGTGCGCCAACTTTATTCCTGACTTTATGGGGAAAGTCCAACTGTGCTGTTTAAAAAAATAATTCAACGGAACTAAGGATCGTGAGGAACGATGCATGATCAAGACGTAATAAAACCCAACGTTTATGGTGCTCTCGTTACACCAATTCGATTCCAGACCTTTCAAAGACTTCGCCTCCCCCTTTTTTCCCCACTTTCGTTTTTTCACGGTGCAACAATACAGTGTTTTCTCGAGACGCAATTCTGCTTCGTGCTACGTTTCAATTCAGTCTCCCCACATATGTAAATACGGTTTAAAAAAAAAAAAATTATTACAGCTTGCAGGCTCCGTAGGGATTGCCAGCATATCTCTAAGTGCACTGAGCAAGGAAAAAATAAATAAATAAATAAAAGGGACCTAAAATCAAGACACCTTTATTGATTCCAGTTTAAACACCTCTCCTAAGAATGATTACAATTCTGCCAGGCTCATTATTTTTATTTTTTTTTGAGGATTCAATCCAAACGGAATGATGCTGTACGATGCAAAGCGTACCTGCACCACATCCAAATCAGCGGAACGCTCCACGCCTGAATCCTAACATGCCCGCCCCCCCCCACCCCCACTCCCTGCAGCTGTCATCTCAGCTCTGAATTAGCGAGCAGGCGAGGCCTCCGGGTTATGATTGATTTCTCCTATCTAGTGTGTTGGAGTGAGTTTAAATTGATCTTGTCATTTAGCAGTAAATATCATAGGGGCGGCGGAGGAGAGGTGGTGTGGGGGTGGGGTTTGTGGAGGTTGGGGATAAGACTCGTCGTGCCTGAGCTGATGTTCATCGATCTGACCCCTCAGGATCAATTCATTTTTCCCACCGTGATCCAGGGCTAAATTACAAGCCGGCGGGAGGAAACGGACAATCTGGGCCGAGCGTTTTTCTTTCGCTTCTGTGGAACGAGGGAAAAAAAAAATAAAATAAATAAAAAATCTTCCTAAGGAGCAATCGTGTCGATCGCTATCCGCTTTGTAAACACAGAAAGCTGAAGCGGGTTACATTGTTTACGTTCAGAACGTGTCATCGATGTTCGGTTGCTTTGGGTTTATTCTTTTCTTCATTCCTTTTCAGGAGAAACGTCGACCTGGTCAGAGATCTGGAACGTTTGGAAATCTACAAATCAAACCTCTCCAAACAGCTGCTAATCAACCGACTGACATCAAGAGGGAACGCAGAAGAAAGCTCTGCATGACTTCCAATTGGAGAACATGTGGAGAACAAGTGGAACAACTAGGGCGTTAGCTGTAGAACGTGTGAGAGCAACCTGAAGCAAGCTCAGGATCTAACCAGGAACCATGATGATGTGAGGAAACGGAGAATGGATCATAGTATACATGGATTGAGAAGGATTTCTTCCTCTTAATTTAAAAAGTTCTTGTTCTTAGCAAAGATTTCCATCTTGTCTTCACATGACTTCTAAGCCATATATCAAACCCGACCAAATAATCCTAGCATTCCCGGTTCGAGCTCCCAGATCCTCATCGACTCGTTTCTCTTTGAGCTCCGGGTTTGACCTCTGCCTGTCTGTTTGCATTACATTTACAGATCCACTAGCGACAGAGGCCCGTGTTGCGGCCGGACACTCCGGAGCAGACACGACAGCCTGCAGCATGGGAATAATTTGAAAGATTGCGGGAGTGAGCGGGAGGTCACGCGGGCGGTACGGGCGGATTAAAAGACAAATGTCTTTCCGTGAAAAGTTTGAAATAAACTACAGGCTTGGGGATGGGTTTCACATTGAGAGAGTTTCATGAAGACGAGTGCAGTAAGTCAGTTAAATAGGAGCAGCAGATAGTCACAACTTCATGCTGCTCTGTGGCAAATATTGATATAAAAACACAAAAATACAAGTGGCAAAAATATAAAACTACATATATAGCTTCTGAATTAAAAAAAAAAAAAAAAAAAAACACAAACATGGGTCATGGTTATTAAGGAAGCAGGATACAGGAAACATGAACACAGTGACACTGGAGATGTCTTCCGGGAACGTTCGTGTTAATGCACTTTACATTCACAGGATTTGGCCGATGCTCTTAACCAGAGCATAAATAAAGATACAGAGTCTCCAGTTAAGGTTTGCATCTTCCACATCTGGATTCTAGAAAAAAAGGGATCTGGCAAAAACAAGGGTTTCAACTTGAACTGACAGAGGAGCTGTGGAACAAACACGGTTGCTGCCTCGCCGGGCTCGTATCATCAACGTCATCCTGTCAGCTCTGGTGATGCTGGTGTGCTGGAGCAGATTTAGCCTAGATCCCTAGATCCTGACTGACAAGTTGAAGATAAGCGAGTAGGTGGTGAAGACATGACGAAACCCTGTTTTCAGTATGTTGCGCTAAGAAACAAACGACATGGAATCAGACGACTCTTGGTGCTTCTTCACCTTCTGCATGGGTGGGGAGATTGTGACGGGGCATGGCCCAGAAGACAAGACTTCTGATTGGGTGGATGCTCGATGACATCAGCTGAAAGTTTAGTCCAAAATGCTTTCCATATCCTTAACAACCTTCCATGTGCAAAATGGTGGCCACCACCACGACAGACAGACCTCGGCCATACTACCTACGATCCCGCTAGCAAGAGAAGCAGCATTGCCACGTGTGGGTGTGTACTGTCTGTACTCTCAGGTTAGCAAAGCTAGCCTTATTGTACTGTATAAGTGGCATAAACTCACTAGAAGCACCAGCAACGCTTGTGACTTCCTACCGAGGCTTTATCTATCTTCCTAACGTCTCCTGCGCATGAAATGGGAGCTAATTCCCAGCAGGAAGTCAAGCGGGGAACTGGAGAAACGTCGGACCAACGTGCAGAACATGGTAGGATTAAGAAACGTTCGAGGAAATTCATTTGGATTTGTTGCCATGTTACCCAGAAACCAGCACTTCTTGTTTGGGTTTTCCTTTAATTTGTCACCAGTGTGTATTATGTAGATATATTTATTGCCATAGAGAAGTCGTAACAGAAGCATCCTCATCCTGCACTGTAACATAAATAATACTAACTCCAGTGGGTTTGTAACACGTCTGCATTTTATCCAGATAGAAGGATTCAGTCAAAGTGTGCTAACATTTTTCTTTTTTTTTTATTTATTCCTTGCTTCCTACTCTCTGATTTTGCTCCTTCTAGAAATTTCCCCTGTCTAACTTGCTATAAAGATTGAACTGCTGGCCCAGAGCACTTGGTAATGGCAGCACTGTTATCTGTCATCTATTGAATCCCTCTATGAATTCGCTCAACCCTTCAACCTCCCAGGGAAAGCCATCGATTTCGCTGCTTCTTGAGTTTTTGACCTCCACACGTTCGCTCGCAAAGATTCTTCTTTTTACGCCTAAAGAACTTAACTGCTCTTTGTATGGAGAGAAAACAGAGAAAAGGCTTTTTTTTTTTTAATTCTTGTTGTTGTTTGGCGACAAGCAACATTATGGCCCGCATTGTTGAATTCTCCATTCTGATTGGTTAGAAGGCGTGGACTAATCCCCTATAGCGGCATGGGCTTGTTTTAACATGCTAACCCTCTAGAACCCGTGTGTTCAAATATAACATCATTTAATGCTAATGGAAGTTCTTTAGCTAAGCACTGCTTTTGTTTCTTTGCGATAGAAATCAACTGGTTTGTTTTTTTTTTGCTGCATACTGAATTTCAAGCTAGAGCCACCAAATTGGTATTCCACAGACCATATAATCAACTGTTAACCCAAAGCGCAAAGCTGATAGCTCTCATCTATCTAAGCATGTTTTCCTGTTCTTGCTTCCCTCCTCTTCTACCGATTTTAATATCCAGCCCATTTTCCAGGCAGCAAATGTAGAAAAATAATCCGAGTCGATGACCTGAAGCGCGGGCGCTAGTTTCACATTTGTAAAAACAAAACAGACGCGCTATTAGCTTCATTTTCGGATCGGAGAGCAAACAGTTAGTGACACCGCTAATGGTGGGGTTTTTTTATTTTTTTTTTATTATTAAACTTTTGCAGCTCAGAACACCACTTGTTTTTGATTCAGGGTGATGTACTAATGTAAAAAAAAAAAATTTAAATAATTTAATAAAAATTAATAAGAACATAAAGCAAAGTAAACAATGCAGAATTATATTTTATATATATATATATATAAGGAAAAATAAATAAATGTGGTACTTCGTATGCATTTGCAGTTACCTTTAATATAAAAAATCAGAGCTTCTGTTATAAACCGACCAATCAGAAGCGAGAATTCATCTACTATCTGCATGGTTACATTTCAGTCAAGGACGCATAATATCTCGGGTTCTAGCATCCTCCTAAGTGTCTCCATGAAGTAATTTTATAAATCGCTCGGGGGTTCTTCTATTCCAATCTGCTTTTTTGCTTCCCTACTGAGGATAATCTACAATCGGAGCACGGAAGCCGACACAAAGACTGACCAGTACCCAGGGTGAGACGGTTTACGGAAAAGGACGCAGCCGTGCGAGAACACACAAGGCTCGGAGCCCTCGGGACAGCTCCGCAAATATTCTTTGGCACGAGGGCCCGGAGAGAGAGAGCGCGAGCGAGCAAGCAGGCGACTGGGGAAAGAAAGAAAAAAAAAAAAAAAGCGATAATAATCAGAAGAGTGCAACTCTAGAGACAAAGCAGTGATATAATGCCAGACAACTTGGTGGATACGTAATTAAATATTTATCGCCACTCACAAGCAGCCTGGGTTGCACCATGATACAATCTTATGAGTCGTACAAGAAGCCGTGGTTGAAATGCACAGGATAGAGCAATAAGAGGAAGCCATAAGGGTCATCCATCACCTAGAGCTTACAGGCTCACCGGTACAGACACGGCCAGAGAAAACACACCGACGTGGAAATACACACGTGTCCGTATGGCAGATACTATGGTTCGCTGATGTTTATCATCTGAGATAGCTTTAGATCAGCGGCGCTTTTATTACACGTATAACCTCGGCCTTTCGTTTTCACGAAGAATCAGGGATACCGTTTAAGCACAAAAGGTTAGCAAGAAAAACCAGCAACGTCGTAAAATCCAATTAGCATTAAGCAATAAAAAAAAAACCTGCTGATATTACAACAATCAACTATGATATCGAACAATTAATCATGTATAATTTTTAATGATTGATTAATGTGACCGGCGAGACTACTGTAGACTTCTAAACTTTTTTTATACATAAAAAAAAAACACAGACAGCAAAAGGGGGTTTGGTTCGAGGCGTCCTGCTTTTTTTAGTCAGTATTTTCTAACCCGCGTCTATTTAAAGGTGGTGGCCTAGACGGTGTTTTAAAAAAAAAAAAAAAAAAAAAAAAAAAAAAAAAGGTAGTCTTGGATATGTTTAGCTTGCTTCTGCATATTTCATCATTCAATTGGTCCAGACTTGTGGGCAAGAAAAAAAAAAAAATCTTTGTTATATTTGGACTATTTTGTTCCTTCACAAATAAATAAATAAATAAATAACCTTTCATGTTCTATATGCACTATTTTGCTCCATCACTAAAAAATAAATAAATAAAACCCCTTCATGTTATATTTCGATTCTTTTGCTCCTTCACAAAAATATATATTTATAAATGTCCTTCATGTTCCATTTCGTTATTTATCTTGGAAGAAAAAAAAAACACCACCAAGATGAAGATCAGTGCAGACTTAAAGACAAAATCAAGATGCATCTGAGAATCGATCCTTTTATTTATTTTTTTTCCTCCCCTGACTCTAGCATATAGTACTTAGATCAGAGTGCTAGCGTATCTGACAGCAGCACGTCACGGTTTGATGCTCTTCAGAATAACACACATATTTGGTAGTATGTCCATGCCTCAGCGAACGCACTGCATATGAGAAAATGTTGCACTATTCTCTATTTTTTATTATTTTTTTTTGTTTCTTTCTACCTTTAATGTTCCAGAGACAAACGCAATTTTCAGTTGTGGACCGATTATCCAGGCGGCAGAGGTAAAGCCTGGTGTGTGCCTCATTTCTGTCATGAAAAACCCAAACCCACTCCGAAAGTGTCACTCCTGAGGGCATTGCACGGCCCATGAGCTCTCCATCTCAATTCTCTGCACACCCAGCCAATTCATCAGACCTCCCCATCCTCCAGACTTAGATGTCAGGGAAGATATGAATCCCAATTCGGGCGTCGGTTAACAAACCCAAGACACGGCGCGTTCTCCGCAGAAGATCCCCACGCAAAAGGTCTCTCTCCATAAATAACACCAGCCGCCTAGGGCTCTATTATTTCTTCATTCCTTCGCTGAGAAGACACGATGGCTTCCAGGGGGAGAAGCTCAGACAGTGGCTCGAGTTTAGGGAACTTTTTTTTTTTTTTTTTGTCAGTTCCTTTTCATTTTTGATAAACGTATAGACTCACCTCATATGGGCTCACAGTCAAAGCACTAACAGTTTATTTATTTGTGTCATTTTAAGAGGATGCAGTAGGATTTTTGTCAAAGTAACACAGATTTAAAAGATAACAGCAGCTACGACACTGGACTCCTGACTGGAGCACCACCAAGGAGCCACCGTAGGGCCCTGGACTGCTCAACTGTCATTAGATGAGCTTTTGGCCAATTTTCTTTTTTTATTTCTTTCTTTTTTTTCCAATCCCAGCAACAGCAAACTTCCACAGATGGGCCCTTGAGTAAGGCCCCTAACCCAGTACCACACTCACTCTATATTATATATGTATACATCTCAAATACATGCATTATTTTCTTTCCTCATGTCCACCTCCTAACCCTGAGCAGTTGAATGCACTTGTACAGATCTCATTTCTTATTCTTTTTTTTCTTTATATTTTCTGATAGTTACTTCTTCCTTTGTCCAGTTTATGATCTTCCGGTCATAAACAGATAATTACGAGCTGAAAGTTCAAGTGAGAAATCTCTTCCTTCCATGTTATCGTTCACACACACACACACACACACACACACTTCAGCATGTAGAGACGATCGATTCGTCTTCTAGTCCTCTCAGCTCCGGTTTGCTCTTGACTTATGATTTGAGACGGGTCTTTTTGAGTGAACGTTTAATAATTAACGTTATTTTGCAACACAACGCGGCGCTCATCTTTCTGTCTTTCTCTCGGCTGTCACGATGAGCTATTTAGATTTACGATAATGGATAGTCAAAGAATAATACAACATAGGCCGAGACGAGACGAGACGAGCCGGGTGGATTTTATCTGTTTTCAGGAGGCAATTTTAGAGGCGTTGAAAGGAGCTCTAAATATAAATATACTGCGTTTATTAAATTATTCTGCGTGTTTGTTTTTGTTTTTCTAAATGGACAAGTGACGGACATCTATGGTGTTGGCATCATGTTTGGAAGTCTGAAAAGGTATATATGAGAGAGAGAAGAAATGAATGATATCACTCAGACAGCTGGTTTCCCCAGTGTTGTGGCTCAAACTGGGTTCTCTTGAGTAGATATTGAAAACAGAAAATTGACAGCAAAGGCAACCGTGCACACGTGTGCGTGCGTGCGTGTGAGAGAGAGAGAGTGAGTGAGTGTGAGAGATATTTGCCCACTGATCATGTATGGAGACCAAAAAATAAACACACACACCTTTGTATATTTTATTCGAGTAGGTTGTAGTACAGCACTGTATAACGTCTAGCGTTGTGTCACACGTTCTGCTGTCACATGACTGGAGCAGGATTATGACGGTATTGAGATTACACGTACTATAATAACGTCAATGCTCTATGCTACGTAGAGAGTTTGCTAAAAGCGTCCCTCGTCGGGAAAATGGGGCGAAAGCCGGTGAAAACCGCTTACGATATACACAAATCTACAACGCACGCTGGAAGTTTGGGCAATGTGCAGTTTGTGGATGTGTGTTGGTTATTATTGGTATAGACCCTGGGGTCCTTTAGCCCCACGGTAGTCTACGATAAATTGGACACTGCCAGGAATCGATAAATACAGTAACAAAAATGGAAGATTTATTACCCGGTTCTCCGAGAGCGCAGCGTAATGGTGTTCTAGGATGTAGTAAACAATGTACTGTAGCCCTAAATGAGCGTCTGTTACTATCTGACCCCACAACAAATGAATTATTGAGAGGGGATTGATAAGTACAGACTCGAGACGTTGAGAGCTACGGTGTTTTAAGCCTGGGGTTAGTTAACAAGATGTCAAAATGGACTTTTCTCTACCTTCTCATAGAACGAGTCAAGATTTCATCCTGAACCCAACCTGTCAGCTTCTCTCTGCCTCTTTAAACAGGAAAAAAAAAAAATTACGGCTGATAGATAGGATCGTTCTTTAATCATCTCTACAGACTGAAGTGTCCACAAACCGGTTTGTGACATGGCAGCGCTATGTAAAATGTGTTGAGCTTCAGGTATTAGATCTTTCTCACCAAGTTGTGCTCAGAAGAGAGCAGATTGGGGCTCAAGGCAATTCTGGAGGCAAATGAAAAATGAAATGGTAATTAAGTCTGGGTTAGAACTGGAGAGCCTGTCAGCGGAGAGAAATTGAAGCAGCAAGGAATCGGATTTCCGAACGTTTTAAGCATTTTTTTCCCCCCCTCTCTCTCGCTCTCTCTTTCCCCCGCTTGCTCACGAGAGCACTCTGGGCACAGAGAGCCATTGTTTGGCCCATGACAGATCTCAATAAAGCCGTACTAATTTATTTCAAAAGTACCATTATTCCTTTGCCCTCGCAGGTGTTGCACTATTAAAATGAAATGCGTTACTCGGGTCTAAGATATTGCCAGCCATCCTTGAGTCGCCCCACCAAATTGAAGACGCCTCCCTTTTGAATGAAGCTGCTGTGAGAACTGTAAAAATCTAATGGGCATACAGTTCAATACCTCTTTATTTCCCTACATCCCATTCATACAGATAATCGCCTGCCGCGAGTCGTCTGTTGGGGTGTAATAATTTTCATCTAAGGTGGACTCGTAGGTTGCTAATGTACTCAATAGGCTTTTTTTTTTTTTTTTTTTGCTTCTCAAACAGTATATAAACACACACACAATCTCTTCTGCCCCTTATATGAACCCCTAAGCTTGCTAAATGCAGTCTACCCGTGTGGCCCTTCTGGGACGGTGATTAACTCGACAAGGATGCAAGCTTTGATCTCTCTTTTCTCCAGGACCCCGTGAGGATGAAAGGAGTAAGCGAGCATTCTGTTCTGCTTATATGTAAATGAAAAGAGAGAGAGAGAGAGAGAAAGAAAAAAACAATCTGCGAGGCTTCAGAAAATAAAAGCATCAAACATGCTACCACTAGCCGCTAATCAAATACATTTATGCATAATCTTATAAATAAATCAAGCTCGAGTGTGAAGAGCTGCAGGAAGAGCCGGCTTTGATCTCAGTGTTACGTTGGTGTGATGTAGATTTTTTTTGTTTACTTGCTGTGCGGGATGCTAAGGCTCGCAGGAAAGGCTGTATGTCTGGGTAGAATGAGTTTAGTGCTAGCGTAGCATGATCGCACTGTGTTTAGCGATTGTGTGTTCAGTATTAGGACAGCGCAGTGTTCTGTAGTAGGGATACAGTGTGTAGTGAATTATAGGTGTAGTGCGGGTCTGGATAGTGTGTAGGTGTACAGGATCATGTGCCCTTCTAACACTGTCTGTGACATTTATAAATAGGGGTCATATTTTATTCACTAAAAGCTAAACTATATAAATACAATCCAGTAAGAACTAACGCCATGTTACATACCACGCTAGCCAAACAAGAAGTGACGTCAGCTTTGAGTAACGGTAATATAACAGATCTAGCTAAAGACAATGTTAGCTAGCGTTACATCAACCGATCTACACAGCACGGCAACACAGACATTACAATATATCATATAATATACAGTATCTTAACCAGTCCTTCATGTCGAGAAAGTTAAACATGTCTTGTAGATATGGTCATGTCTGGTCCTCCTCCAAGTTATTTGATAACGGAGTTGTTGGAGAAGCAGTACTGGGTGTTTGGGCAGTAATTTTACTTCATTAAATTACACCACTGGTAGGGTGTGTGTGGTGTATACACAGGAGTAGTAGAGTGTATAGGGTATGTACAGAAACTAGTAGTGTGTGTGGTGTACACACAGGAGTAGTGGAGTATATAGGGTATGTACAGAAACTAGTAGTGTGTGGTGTATACACAGGAGTAGTGGAGTGTATAGACATATGTACAGTAACTAGTAGTGTGTGTGGTGTATACACAGGAGTAGTGGAGTGTATAGACGTATGTACAGTAACTAGTAGTGTAGTGTGTGGTGTATACACAGGAGTAGTGGAGTGTATAGACGTATATACAGTAACTAGTAGTGTAGTGTGTGTGGTGTATACACAGTAGTAGAGTGTATAGGGTATGTACAGAAACTAGTAGTGTGTGTGGTGTATACACAGGAGTAGTGGAGTGTATAGACGTATGTACAGTAACTAGTAGTGTAGTGTGTGTGGTGTATACACAGGAGTAGTGGAGTGTATAGACGTATATACAGTAACTAGTAGTGTAGTGTGTGTGGTGTA
>JAOTRN010000002.1:736624-750748 GCA_028566695.1 Bagroides melapterus
CCCCCCCCCCCCCCCCCCCCCCCCCCCCCCCCCCCCCCCCCCCCCCCCCCCCCCCCCCCCCCAACAGTGGAATCTCAAAGCATCGTCCTAGATTAGAACAAAGCCGATAAAAAAAGTTCAACCTCAGCAAACACACACAGCAGAAGTGGCTAGCGTGGGCACTAAAAACGTGGGCATCTCCAATCGAACATGAGACATCAGGACTGTGCAGAAAAGCTATCGCGGGTCAAAAGCAGTTCAATTCAGCGGTCACAGAGACACACGTGCTTCATACGTACGTTTGTGTCATTTGGCCAGAGCGACTTCTAGAACTCTTAATCGATGAAGACATCGATACTGGTTCGCTGGGTCACAGACTAAGAATACCATCAGTCTAAAAACTCTGGGGAGAGCAAGAAATGTTCACAGAGGGGAGGGAAAAAAAAATAAATAAATAAAAAAGTGCTAGTTCTGGAGGAGGCATGCCTTTAGATGTTTGAAGACAGCCAGTGACTCATCTGTTCAGACATCTAGAGGAAGTTCATCCCACCATCCAGGTGGAAACAGAGGAGTCGTGATACAATGAGAGATGACGGGACCAGTCGAGTGGTGCTAAGAAGACCAAGGAGTCGAGATGCAACTCATTTAAAAAAAAAAAAAAAAAAGTTAAGTTTTCGTACGTTTCGTTCCAGAGAGAGCAATCAAGGGTTAAGGGTCTTGCTCAGGGGCCCAGCAGTGGCAGCTTGGAGGACCTGGGATTCAAACTCGCAACCTTCTAATCGGTGGTCCAACACTTTAAGCACTAGGCTACCACATCCCACCAAAAAACACTGATCCCGGGCAGGAGCATAAACATCTCAACAACCAACTAATAAAACTTCTGCAGAGTTCCTCCGGTGTATTTCACGTCCCTAAACGACGTCAAAACTCCACACACTAGCATCTGGGATTATATTACTGTCCCTGAGACACAAATCCCCCACACAGATGATGATCAAATCCTCCGTCGTGTCCTCGGAGAGGGACAGAAGAGAGCGCAATAACAGAGAGAGTATCATATACCCAGATAGGCCGGTGATTACGAAGCCTAAATCACTTTGGGACGCGTCCTTCGTGCAAATAAACAGAGTCGGGAGATTTGATGTAGTCCTTCAGGGTTCTCATAAGGAGTCTGCTAGACAGCAGAACGAAACAAAATGACTGTTTATTAAATCACGCTACGCCCAGCAGATCTGCTAATGGGAAGAAGCGGCGTGACATCAGGACAGAGACGAGTGGCAGCGTAATTCACGGCACGCTGACCTCAGCCGTGACCTGCTGTCTTCACACCTACCAAAACTAATCTCCGCTTGGACACGCTTTTTTCTTTCTTTTTTTTTTTTTTTTTTTTTAATCCCCCCACTCTGCTGGTTTACGCTCCACAGGAAACTAGAATATGGTGATAATTTGGTAGAATATTCAAATATTCAAATAAATAAATCACTTTTTTTTTGTAATTCTAAACATCAAGGACATGAAGGTTGAGAACAGAGTGAACATTTTCAACATGATCATTAGGGTTATAATTTCAACTAAATGTTTCTGTACAATTTAAAGTGTTTTTATACTAAAATAAGTAAGTTAGTTTATCAAACTTTTTTCCTCCACAAAACCACTTTTTCTTTTTTTTTTTTTTTTTTAAAAAAGTACTGGCCGCTACATTCAAATACTTAAATAAGAGTTTTAAAATATTGTTTATTATTAATACTTATATGCTCTAATTGAATCTACAGTATAGAACCAACTTCTACTTTCCTTTGAGACATGAATGTTCTGACTGGGTCTTTGTGTTGGATTAAAAGCAATAAATTCATTCAAGTTTAAGCGAGGTTTTAAATCACAACACTCAGCATCAATCAATGGACTAAATTCAAAAAAATTTAAAAAAATAAAAAGTTCAAGTTATGAAATAAGTCTGTAGGGTAATAAATAATAAATATTTGTGACTGTCCCAAACATTTTAGAACAATAAAAACATTTCATATAAAATCTGACAGAAAGCTCATTTTCCCCCAATGGCACGGTCCAAGGACACCTCAGAGAAATCTCTCCCTCACTCTCTCACTCCCACACACACAGAGAGAGAGAGAGAGAGAGAGAGAGAGAGAGAGAGAGGGGATGTGCGTGTGTATGAGAGAGAGAGTTCCGTGTCCCAATGGTAACTGGCAGAAAGAGAAAACAGCTAATAAAATATTTTGCCAGAGAACACGTGTTTAAGACTCTTACGATAGTTAAGTAATTGAAAACTAAATTAAGAATGATTGAGGAATAAGAATTAAGGAATAAGATTAAGACCTCAAAAAAAAAAATCTATGAAATTGTTCAAACTCAGAATAATCAATATACCAAGATAAATCCCAGTACCAGCCAGGCTAGCATTCCATGGCAGTTAAAACAGTCGATGACATCATCATAGGCCTCCCTATGGCAGAGGCATCTTTCAAAACTGACACAGAGCTAGAAATAATATCTACAGAGATTAAAACCTCCACAGAAAAGAAAAGGTTGAAAGAAATACTCCTGAGGAAGAATCCAGAGGTGCTCCTCTCTGACTACAGTGGACCAGAAGATAACAGAATCCGCTGTAACCTGCTCTTTACTGACAATCCTGTAGCTTGGCACACCACCTTATCCACAACCATGACCTGTACCAGAAAAAGTGGCATCAGCACAGGCAGGCAGCTGACTTTGGGAAGCGAGAGACACGACAGACGGTGAAACCAGACGATGATCCACGGGGCAGAGGCCAGTCTTAGCAAAATTCAAGAAATTTTCCAACTCTCTAAAGTGGAGGCACAAAAGTTTAAAAAGGATTCTGAGGCAAAATTCAGAGAAAGAA
This sequence comes from Bagroides melapterus, assembly GCA_028566695.1. NCBI lineage: Eukaryota > Metazoa > Chordata > Actinopteri > Siluriformes > Bagridae > Bagroides > Bagroides melapterus. The sequence continues at coordinate 739,482 of JAOTRN010000002.1, forward strand.
AAGTGATCCACACCCCACCAATTACCAAAATAGAGCCTGGTCAAAGAAGAACCTCCAAAACCTGACTAGCAACACGATAATGGGGCAGCTTCAGCAGCTCTTCTGCCATTAAAAAAAATCTGGAAGAGACCAACCAAGAGCTGAGTCAGGAGTCAGGGAGGGTAAAGGAGGAGCTGTTCAAGAGAGATCAGTACGAGTTCTGCAGCAGAGCAGAAGTGAGGAGAATGAAGGAGGATCTACTGAAAAAAGAACAGCACAGATTCTGGAGAGACAACTAGAGGAAATAAAACATTGGCTCCAACCAGATTTAAACTACGGAATCAGCCATCAGTCTCCTCGACAGCGGAACATGAACTCGCGCCTCTCCTGCCCCCGAAACCCCTCACACAAACCAGTACCTCCAGGAAAGATAGCAGAAAAGAACGCCGATTATGTAAATATTGTAAATAGTTCAGATATAATTATACTAGTAAAGACATGGAGTCGATGGACATTAAGAACTAAACTCCTCCAAACTACAGAGAACTGTATATTCCATCCAGAAAAAAAATCCTTTGGCAATACATTTTACCAGTAAAAAAAAAAGCAGGACACATATTTGGCTGGAACTCAAGAAGAAGTGAATAAGTGAACTTATATTTTCTCTCTGTTCAGTCATAATTATTAGTTTAACTAAAATCAGCCAATACACATGTTCAAATCACAAGCTCAGACTGTAATCACTCCCAAACTAATTTCTCTGGAGAAACGATAGCCCTGCCCAGTACGAAACGGAACTCCACAGCACTCATGTCCAGAACACGTTAGAAACATTTTTAATGCAATGAACATGGAGATGAGGGAGGAGGAAGGGAAAGGGAAAATAATAATAATTCAAAATCTTTACATGGTGGCCAGGCAGCACTAAAAACAACAAACACACACAAACCCAAAAGAGAAATAAATAAAATTGTCTGGTTCGACAAAGAATGTCAAGTTTCAAGAAAAGAACTTCGATCACTATCTAATAAAAAAGAGAGACCCCTTAAAACAACAAATACAAACTGCTTACCATCAGACTCTCCGAGCACATGACAGCAAAGCTCATTAAGACTGAGGAAGCAATCAACCACAATTCAATCTGGGAACAATGGGACAGTTTAATTCCCACTAAAGAAAAAAAAAATTCCTATTCATGACCCAAACATATGGACAGTATGGACACAACCATTTGGGACAACTCTATACTCAACATGACCTAATCCCAAAAAAATACAAATGAACCTCATCTACACAACCTGGAACACACAGTTAAGACCAGTTAAACCATTTAGACTCCCCGATATTATTAAACAAATTATAAATATTAACAAATTATCAAATCTCTTAAAAATAAAAAGTCTTGTGGCTCATTTGGCATACGCAATGAAATGTTAAAACAGAGTAGCTCCAAACAGTGATGATGTTCTCAAATTATTCAATTTATTACTAACATCAGAACACTTTGCTGAGAAACGGAAAGATAATTATATCACTCCAATTTATAACCAAGGGGACAAATATGACCCAAATAATTACAGCGACATTACAGGGAGCAGCAACCTGGGACAATTATTCTGTAGCGTTATTAACGGCAGATTAGTAAACTTCCTCCAAGAATATAAGACGCTACAAGCTTGTCAAATTGGATTTCTGCCCAAACAGATACACTTGCACTCTCCATACACATCCAAAAATTCGTCCACCAAACAAAAAGGCAAGGTATTTGTCTGCTTGCTGGTATTTGTCGGCTGGAAGAGGAGGAAAGACATACGACCTTATAAAAGACATGTACAAGCAGAATAAGTGCTGTGTGAAAACTACAGACTAAACAACAGAGTATTTTTACCAGTCCAGAGGAGTTCTTCAGGGCTGCAGTCTGAGCCCAACACCATTTGAGACAGAGAAATAAATAAAAGCTCAAATTATTTGAAACTCTCCACAATCAATTGAAACATTTCCAGGCCCAGGGGAGTGTGTTGGTCAGTCTGTGGGGATCCAAATGCTAGGACAGGCCTGTTCCAGATAATGCGAATAACTACATTTTTTGGACAAAGCTTCCCACAAAACATAGTAAACTTCCCAAGAACTAACTCAGAAAAACAAAAAAAGCTTCTGACTTGATCTCTGTCGAGTGAAAAGGAAACCCTATAGTTCATTTCATGGATGTTGAATCACAAATCTCGATCCATTCTCCTTCAGAGCATTCACAGTCAAACCAGTAACACCCCCATCAGATCACAACACATCTCAAAAGGAATACAAGTCCTACACTACAACAACCCAATACTCTGAAGAACATCAGAGAACACTACAGATGGCCTCAAACCAGCACAGAAGAATACAGGACAGCAATTAGACACCCAAAAGTACACTCACGCAAACAACTTTCTAAATAACTTTTACCCTCACGGTGGAGACGGAATGAATCTGGCTGTGGAGAATAAATTTCATATTTGATTATTTGGCAACATTAGCTAACCTCAAATGAGCTAAAGGACGTTCATATGCCAATCAAGAGAACAAAAAATGGTTTGACTTGGACTGTAACTCTATCAGGACCAAACTAAGACATCTATCAAATTAAAAACACACAACAAACGAGAGATAGAGGGAGAGAGAGAGAGACCAATACATCCAAAATCAGCTTCAAACTATTGAAGAATCTCTAAATTCTAACTGTTTCTGGCATAATTGTAAGTTTCTAAAAAAAAAAAAAAAAAAAAAAAAAAAAAAAAAAATCATAGACAATGGAGACGTGGAAAAAAAACATTTCAAACAACTTCACTGCAAAATAAAAATGAATCCAGAACAAACCTAAATATGAAAACATGATCAATATGGAACACACAATTGGTAAATAATAAAAACCCATTAGACTACCCCATTACAGAAAAAGAATTGCATGATAAAATCCAGGCTTTACACAACAAAAAAAAAAGCAAGTGGAGCAGATGGTTATTTTGAATGAAGTGCTCAGAAATACAGATGGAATCAAGGAGATATAACACCAGTTTTCAAGAATGGAGACAAATCAGATCTAAACAATTCCAGAGGCATCTGTGTAAGCAGTAATCAGGGGAAACTGTTCAACATGTATAATCAACAAAGTGGCAAAATGACTAGAACCATCTCCAGCACCTGGCCTCACACTATTTGACTCCCATATAAAGTTCCTTCTCTATGCAGATGACCCGGTCCTGTTGTCTCACCTCGACATCCTGCATAGGTTCAGTCAATCCTGGGCCCTGACTATAAACCCCACCAAAACAAAAAGGTTCTAACCTTTCAAAACCCACCCAGAGGTCAGGGAAAGAGACGCAACTTCACCCTCGTAACAACCAAAACTGATCACGTCACCAACTACACGTACCTTGGGCTGAAATTCACTGCAAATGGGAATCTCAACCAGGCTTTGAGTGAAGTGATGGAGAAAGCAAGAAGGGCTTTCTATTGCAATAAAAAAAAAAATCTATTCATGTTCAAATCCCAATTAGAATCTGGCTCAAAGTACTCCAATCAGTTACAGAACTGATTGTACTGTATGACAGTGAATTCTGAGGTCCTCGCCTGAATCAGGATTTTGACAAACGGGACAAAAATCTCAATAGAAATGCTGGACGTGGGGTTTTGTAAGAGACAAAACTCAAATATCTGCTGGGGAAGGAAAAAAAAAAAAAAAAAAGGCTGCATTTACTTAGCAGCATGGTATATCTTTAGCCACCACAACAAGAGGGAGGAGTCAAAAAAAAAAAAAAAAATGGGTAAACCAAATGAAACCACACCTCAGTTATAGCTATAGATTTGTTTTTCTTTTAGTTAACTGTTCTTTTATTTGTTGGTTTATTTGTTTGTTGATATTTTGTTTTCATTCCTTGTCATTTTTAAATGCTTTGGCAATAGATGTCAAGTTTGTCATGCCAATAAAGCTCATTTGAATTGTGTGAGTGAGTGTGAGAGAGAGAGAGAGAGAGAGAGAGAGAGAGAGAGAGACCACAAGATAAATACATGGAGAGAGAATGAGTGTAAGAAAGTAACCAAGAATCACTTTCTTTTGGTCAAAACCAAGAATAATGATTTACCGTTACAGAAACCAGACCGGGAAAATCCTTAACTTCCAAACATTTATAGAAATCAACAAATTTTCCAACACACAGAGAACACATAGCGAAGGGAAATTTTGACTCTCACCTTTTTCTAATGAGAAAACCTGCTCACGTCCAGCTTTGGGCTCAAATTTCTGCAACCATATCTTTAAAAAAAAAAAGTTCACTGTATTTTAACAAACTGCACCATTTAAATAATTTCCATGAGTCAAGCGTTGATGTTTTTCCATGAATACAGAGATAATGGAGCAGGAAAAAAAAAATAAAAATAATAACTCAATAAGAGCTCAATAACAGCTACTCGCGTGAATTCTAAAGCCCCCCACGCGAACGAACTAATGAGGAGTAACAAGCAACAGGTGAGACTAATTAACTACCATGGAGACAAAGTACCGCGAACAGGAAGCACTGACCATATAAGGAGTGTATGACTCCGACTTTCACAACAACGAAAATGACATCATTCCCACGTCATCGCAATTTATTTCCTTCCGTTTCCTCGCTTACAGCTGGATGATTACGGCATGCCAACGTCCACCTTGACTAAATCTTTGAACAGGAAATCGTCTTGGAATGACCTTCAATTTGATTGCTGGGATTTAAAGGCTTTTGTCGGGTTTTCAGGAAGCCGGTAATAGCGGATATAAAGCATGAACGATGCTCTAGCAAATAGCCACAGAAAATATATATATACAGTATATATTTTTTTAAATCATTATACACATTTTTTTCTTCTTATCTATTTTAAATGCTTACTCTGTTTCCCAAAGCGTGGGCGGTGTGAATAAAAATGAAAACACGTGAGCACACTACACCATGTTAGCGGAGAAGTCGCATAAGCGGACGTTATTGCAAAAAATAAAAAATAAATAAATAAAAGTCTTCTACGTTGAAGAGTTCCGGAAAAGAAAATGTGGCATGATTTTTATGGAAAAGTCTGCCTCGTAATGTTGAATAGATGGTATATGTATCGTCATGCTGCAATATCCTGTAAAGGCAATATCCTGTAAATGTACGATGCCTCGGTAGCCTTCAGATTAATGTTTTATAAACCTAAAAAAAACAGGCTTCAGGTTTAGCCATGAGGGTTGGAGTGGTACACTACAAAAAATTATATTATTAGCTATTAACTGAAACAGGGTTACATCTGAAAGCTGTTCGCGTTTTTAACGCATGTGCGGAGAAATTCAAGTCTGTTTAAACTTGGTGTAAAAAGCGGTGTAGTTTTTCTCAATTCTGATTGGTCAGAAAGTCATTTCTAGTTATTATAGTCGCATATTTCATGGTTTCTGTTGTAACAGCGAACCCGAAGGTAACTAGAAACTTTTTAATTTTATTTGTTTTGATGAAAATCTCACAATGATGTACTTTTTATACCGGATTTTTTACAGAGCAGTTTTGCTAATCTTAATTCTGATTGGTCAGAAGGTCATTTCTATCTAAAATAGTGACGCACTCATCGTGACTGTTGAGAGTGTTACAATAAATATCTGACAAGATATCAGTTGTCTATTAATTGTTTCCCGTATTTAATCCTGCCGCGTTGCGTTTTGCACCTCGAAATCCTCGTATTCGAGTACGAGAAGTTAAGGTGGTGGATTACTAACCGGAAGGTTGTGGGATCTCGAACCCCAGGTCCACTGCTAGGCCCCTGAAACCCTCATTTGCTCAGCTGTATAAAATGTAAGTCTCCTAAATGCTGTAATTGTGTTCGGGTTCTGCATTGACAAGTACCATAAACAACAACATATGACATAGTACATAAACATACACTGCAGGAACGCCCTCTAGTGGACCGGAAGCGAATGCTCAGCAACACTTTGCTGTTATATAACACATAGGAGCAGGGGCCTGAGGGAATACAGATAAAGGACACCTGATGATTATAACAGGGGTCACGTGTAAAAAGATAGCCGGTTATAAAGGACGGTTATTACAGGGAATAAATAATACTGTAACTAATACGGTTATTAGCATGTCTGTTTTTCAGGTAGAAAGATTACAGCAACATTTAAGACAACTAAACAGTTTTTTTTTTTCAGCCAAACTGGAAAAAAAGAGAGCGAGAAGGCGGGACTTACTGCAGTCACGTAGAATCATATCTGCTACACGGATTCAACGTTACTCACACTAGAGCACTCCTTTAAATTCTCACCCAACCTTGAAAAAAAGCATTTAGTGTGAATTTCACTGTAAATGGCATCATGCAAAATAAAGATCAGGACACAAAATTTCCCCCTTTACAGGAATGAAAGGAAAGCGTTTACGTTAGCGACGATCGTGAATAAGTAAACACCAAAGCTGATAAAAAAAAAAAATTTAGAACACTGCTTTAGATGCTAGTTCATAGTTATTAACTGGAACAGAAGAATGTAGATGCTGCTTAGTTGATGAAGACGGAACGAGAAAGAAAATGACAGATTTAAGGCCGGGGGTTGCTATGGTAACCGGCTTACCGAGCTCGTAACCTAAGAGCTGATGAAAAGATGAAACTATGAGTGTGTACACACACTCAGAGAGAGAGAGAGAGAGAGAGAGAGAGAGAGAAAGAGACAGAGATGCTTGATACCATGTTTCCAGCAAATCTTCAAATTTCAATCAGTGAAATGATTTGATTAAAAATGTTCAAGTCCACTGATCAGATCAAGTAAAAAAAAAATCCATAAGAATGAAAAGAGCATATTTTATGGAATTGGCAACCTTGTAAAAAAAAAAAAAAAAAAAAAGCGACTTTTTTTTTTTTTTTTAAATATCAAATAAACAAACATTTTTGGCTAAAAAAAAATCCTTTAACATCACACACAAGTGTTTTTTTTTTATTACTACATAATTAAAATTACAGTCTTTGTTAAACATTTTATCTTTGCTGTTTTTATCCCCAAATCTGCCAATCTAAAACGTTTGTTTTTATTATTATTAAAAGATAATTGAATATTTGTGTGTAACTGTATCCTCATCGCACGCGACTCGTCTCTGACAGCTCGGCACTGCTAATTGGCAACCCACACATCCAGAGAGACGCTTGTTAATCGTGTCACTTCCGGTATCAGTAAATGACAGCGCTTCGTCGCGTGGTTCTTTGATGAAGATGCATTTTCCCTTTTTTTTTTTTTTAACTCCGGCTCACATCAAACAAGATCGGTTTGATCATTTTCCTCACTCGTTCCTCCACGCTTCCCGAGCCGGACTGCTAACGTGGCTTTGAAGTGAGATGGATTTGTCGTAATTTAATGCTTTGTTCCCAGAAACTACAAAGAAATCGTTTCTTGAGATACACAGCTCAGCAAGAAGAAGAAGAAAAAGAAGAAGAAGAAGAATGCAGTCATATTAAAAAACTCTTCTGCATCTGTTCATTACGCCTCATCGCTCCTCCGTGTTCCTCATCCGTGCCGCTTGAACCTGTACTTATCCAGTTCACGGAGTTTACATTGATCACACGATCACACACACACACACACACACACACACACACACACACACACACACAATCATTTTGTTTAACTTCATGTCTTCCGGTTTTTATTTAGGAAAAATGGCTTTAAATAATTAAAATAAATAAATTCTCTGCGCTCCGATTAACGGCAAAAAAAAAAAAAAAAAAAATCTGACGGATTTCATTGTCTTTAAACAGACCACCGTGCTTAATGCGCTGTGTGATTAGAGCTCGTTACTTTTCTTTCTATTCCCTTTTTTTTTTTTTTTTTTTTTTTCTTTTCCCCTCCAGATTTCTTGACAATTTTCACTTCAAGTTTCAGTCGAGCGCTTTAACGGCGTAAATAACTCACGGTAATTGTTTTGAGTTTGACACATTATTTAAATTAGATTAACGGCTGCGTGCTGTCGGGACGCGCGACACCGAAATGAGAAATATACTTTCAAGAAGAGAGAATTTAAAATATTTTAACACACCTGTCTTAGCTCTTAGTAGACAGATAATACTCCGGGTTTTTTTTTTTTTCTAGGAGTTTTGTTTATAAAGCATTGAAATGAAAAAGCTTGATTTCGTCTTTTTTTTTATTCGAATTGGTGAAATAAATTGTACGGACACGATTCTACTTTTAAACTTTATCAACGGCTTTATAGCTTAATGTTTAGGTTTAGAGATGGGGTACTTCCTTTATTTTCCTTTGAAAATAATAACGGGATGTTTTCCCATTTTCTCCCCCACACCTCGGCAACATAAATACAAAACTAGTGTTAAAAAAAAAAAAAAAAAAAAAAAATTCAGTGGAAAAGTGTTTTTTTTTTTTTTTTTTTTTTTTTACATGACTTGCATGTAGTTCATGCCTCTGAGGTTGCCAGATTCAGCTTTTTTCAGCAACATCTAGATAATCACTTTAAAAAAACAAGCACTTTCCTTTAAACTTGAGGGGAAAAAAGGGATAGAAAATACAGACCCTAGAAGTAAATACTGTGTTTTTTCTTTGGTATTTGCCATATAAAAAAAATCACTTAAAAAAAATGAAATAAACAAAAGAAATTTATGCAACAAGAAGAATTCAAAGCCCTTATTGGTCAGATTTTTTTTTTTTTTTTTTTTTTTTGCTACCCCAATTAATTGAAAGTTGGGGTCAGTGCACAGGGTCAGCTATGTTAAAAGACCCCTGGAGAAGAGAGGCCTTACTCAAGGGCCCAGCAGTTGCAGCTTGGTAGTACTGGTGCTTGAACCCTTGACCCTGAGCCATCACTGCCCTAAGCATGTAAAAGTAAATAAATAAATAAATAAACAAACAAACAAAGCCCTGCAGTATATCCCAGAGTAATGAGTACATGAGTAATTGGTTTAATTTAACAGCATGGCCTCATTATTCAGCCGCTTATAAAATAGCACTTGATCCAGCACGACTAAATGAATTGGGCATCATTAACACGTAATCGCTCATACGACTTAACGTAGCCTTGAGACTTCCACGAGGTTAATGACTCACGAGTGCGCTTTTTTTTTTAATTTGTCAAATTAAAAAGAAATCCTTTCATGGCCCTCCTGTAGAGACAGCTAAGCTGCACTTAAAAAAAATATAATAAAATAAATAAATAAAAAATTTAAAAATTATATATATATATATATATATATATATATATAAAGCTATAAATGTAGTAGACTGTCGAGTGTTGTTCATAACGCGAGTCATGAAAAAAAATGGACCTATTTTCGGAATTTAAGAGCGACGGTAGCGTTAGTTAGTTAGCGGTGTCAGTGTCATTTATGTATTTAATGACGTCCTTGAATGCTTTTTACGAGCGGATTTACAGCCGGTGCTTTTCTCTGATCCTCGTAAGAAAGTGATTCGGCAGAGATCCGTTTTTAGGTTCCTTCCCGCGGCTCATTTTTTTTTTTATACATAAGCGTGTCCGATAAACCGAACCGAGCGAGGTTGTACAGCTGAGAATTTGCCGCGGCAAATTCTGTCTCGTTTCCTCGTGTTCGCGTTTGGGCTAGCTCAGCACTTACTGCAGATTACGTGCCCGTCATCATTAACCGAGGCCAGCGAGCAGCTGCTTCGTGACATTAAAAACCCCATCTGTTATCTACTCATCACATCAGCACGGCTTCGCTCTCCGTCAGCGCCAAACCGGAATGACGAACGGCCGAGCGGTCGGCGCCTACGGGAAATCCAAGGCCCTTCGCCGCCCCATAGTTCCACTTTATTTGTTCCGATGAGAGTGCGCAAGCATTTGACTCAATTCTAGGAAATGGATGTATCGCCGGGATGCCGTCGCTTCGTCGAGCAAAATGTCCTCTGCGTCGCATTATGAGCGTCTTGCTTCAGCTCCAGATATGAAACAGTCACGTTAAAACTCTAAAGGTACGATAATGGACTTCCGAACGGCATTCCGCTACGCTAAATCAATTTTTTTTCAGCGCTGGTACGGATTCTTTAAGTGGAATTACATACGCCCGGTGCTCGCTCGTACTGCACCGCTTTACGCCACTGTTTTCATCATGATCGAGCTCCTTCCTGTCACACTGAGATAAAAAAAAAAAAATAGCACACAGACGAAGCGCGGTGATTCATGTAGCCGGGTCAATCTCCTGGGAGCCATGTGAAGAGTGTGAGGTTGAAATTGAACGAGCCAGACTGACAGTGTCCCTCCACTCAGGCCCTGAAATTGATCCTTCTCATTGTTTTAGCAGAAGATTCCAGAGCACGCTTCATTAAACACACTCACTTTCTGCTCTTCTTTCTTTCTATATTCATCAGTATGCAGTGTTTGTGTTACGGCATGAGAGTTTGAATGAGACAGGATGCATTATGTAGCCAAGAACGAGGGGTTCATTTGTTAGTACGGACAAAAAAGTTTTTTTTGCGGTTGTTGCAGCCAAAAAAAAATGTTGTATATTTTTTTACACCTGAATCGGTGAAAAATTTCAAGTTTTCCTTTCGAGTCCTACCTGTGAAGACACACCCAATGACTTTCTCTTCTACATGTATGGAATCTTCGCTTGATGACATCACACGATTTGTCTCGGTTCAAATCTGCAGAAAAGCTGCAATAAATTAAAAAAATTCAAATCTCCACTGAATATTGCAGAATTTGTTTGATTTTGCGATCATTTCTACGATCGCAAGATCCCCAAATCTTGAACTTACGCTTTGTGATTTTTTTTTTTTTTTTAGGATGAATTAATTGCATCCTAAAAAAATTCTCTTTAAAAAAAAAAAGAAAAAAAACCCAGCAATTCCAGATTAAAAACAAATCACAGGTGAGATGAGAATCAACATAAATTCATCCTTAAAGCGTCATTAGTTCCACGTCGCTCTTGTTGTCATTTCCATAGCGCTACTTCTCGTTTGTTTTCTTTTTTGACTTCTGTTTGACTTCTAGGATTTGATTATAGTAGGAGTAGAAATGTTTTCGTCATGAGGGATTTTCATACCTGCCGGATCAACCGTTTGACTCCGAATCACAGCGGATTTTGATACTTTTGAATCATTTGCTGCCGGGATTGGTTTAGTTTCACGTAGCGTGTAATTTAAAAAAATAAAAATAATAAAAAAAACAAATAATGTGGAATGATTAGCATAAAACATTTACGTGACGGATGTTTGAATGATTTCTTCATGTTTGGTTCAAATCCTGGAATCGAGTCGATTCAGAGTCGAATCGATTCGATTCCAGGATTTGAATCGAATCGATTCG
>JAOTRN010000002.1:805803-816791 GCA_028566695.1 Bagroides melapterus
TAATACTAATATTGTTGTATTTTACTTTTTCTTTGTAAACTGTTTGACCTTCTAAATGTCACAACATTGATTTCTTTATTGGAAAGTTTAAGGAACGTGTGTTCGGTCCTTCACAGCTTGTAATTCCGCTTCTTCTACATGATTTAAGTTGTTAGGGGAGGAGAAGGTAATAATGCGATACTTGCGGTAACTGCTAACATTTAACTCTGTCAAAAAGAAATTATATGGCACTGAAGAGATTTAAAAAAAAAAAAAAAAAAAAAGATAATTAAGAGTTAGATCCAAATCTCGACTGGATCACTGAATGTATGTAATTATGCTACTATAATGTATCATACACTCTGTACTCTATTCTAATTATATTCTACTGTGAGAACGTATACAGTATGTTCAGAAAGAAATAAAACGCTTCTCCTTGTGCTTTTAGAAAGATGACGGATAGAAAGATAACAGAAACGACCCGGAAGTTAATTATCACGCCCTGACTGCTTAATTTGCGAGTGTGGTGTTCATCTCAAACTTCTGCAATTTGCCAACAATTAGAACATGTTTTTTAAGGACACCTCATATATTCCGAGATATTGATTGTTTGGTATAATAAAGTGGAAAGAGACCAAAGAATTCCCTGGTTTTGGCCTCTTCGCACTGAAGGCCTGGAATCTTCATGAAGCGGAACACATGAAGATTTCTGAGGCATCTAGAGATGTTTCATGAAGATTCCAGACATTTCAGTATCTGAATGTATTATGGAGATTATTCATAATAAGAGTCTCTGGTGTTCCTAATAGTTTATAATCACACCCTTCAGTGTCACCTAAATGAGGATGAGGTTCACTTTTGAGTCTGGTTCCTCTCAAGGTTCCCTCCTTTTCCATCTAAGGGAGTTTTTTCTTCACCACCGTCACCTCAGACTTGTTCATTAGGGATAAGTACAAACACATTTAAATAGAAATCTAATATTAATCTTTGTTCTGCAAAGCTACACATACATTCTCATACTTTCCTTAACATTTTAACATAACCTTTCGGGCTCAAATCTCGGAATCTCGATCCGGCCCAGAAACGCGTGAATCCAGCAAATAAAAGTCGTCGCTTCTGAATTGTGAGTGTGTTCCTGAGTTAAAGAGGAGAACTGTGCAGGTGTGGTCAATTCAGTGATTCTTGTGTGGAATAAGTAAACAATTCTTAATGATAGCCATTTGCAGTAGAGACCCGAAGCCAATGTCTTTGTGCGAGTTTCTGTTATATTTGCTGGTAGAGGTTAATACTCTGAAGGCTGGCTTTCTGCTTAAACTGAAACAACTTTCCCTTTAAATTAGCGCGATGGCGTGTGATGCACCTGCACAAGCTTATATAAAATGCATTAGGTGTCACTCAGGATACCCCTCCTGTGATAAGTGTGCAAAGCGCAGCAGCTGCCTTAACAATCCCATGACCTTTGCTGAAAGCAAATCTGCTCTCAGAAATAATGAAAACTCGAGGCTCACGTGTGATGAGTAACATGCGTAGAACGCCGGTACTCGTCTTAATTTATGACTCTTGCAGCTGACTGCACACTTCGCCATGGGGGTCAGGATATTAGACGTGAGAAATCTATTTAAATTTAAAAATCTATTAAAGTCTAGGAGCTCGATGGGGAAATGTTACAGCGGAACGATGTGTTATTTCAAGAGTTCTCATCGATAGCATAAGAAAAATGATGTGGCAAACGCAAACACACACACACACACACATAGTTAAAGGTACCTAAAATAACCATTTTAATCATACACATTTAATTTCTTCCGAAGGCGAGTTCTTAATGCGAATAACAAATTTTCCCACAGGAAATAATGTAAATGCAGATTATCCTTTCCAGGAAAGCGCCGTTTCGCTACGTCAGCACTCAAAATCTTGTCCTTTTCCTCGAAGATTGTGTTTATGGTGGATTCTATCAGGATCGTTCCGTTCTTGCACCGCCCGCTTTATTAGCGATGCATTCTTTCTTAATTTCCACCGAAAGTGGCTCCATTTTCTACGTGCTACCGTCCTTGCTAACTTTCTTGGGACCCATGTCTTCACTAAATCTTAAAAAAAAAAAAATCCCACGAACACTAATGACGCTAAGCTCGGGCTAAAAAATAGAACAGACCACCCACACCACCAATCTGTCGGTATCTTGACTCTTTTGAAACAGCTTTCATTGACTGAAAAAAGAGAATCATAACCTCCTCCGGTTGGCTTCGCTTGGCATTCCACTGACGCATTGACGTTTTAAAAGGCTCTCGGACGCACGTGCATCTTAGCCGGCATTTGGCTTGTACGTATGCTGAAAATGCTTCGTATTCTGATGCGAATGTCTTGCAAAATTCCAATTCGTAAGGGGGGGCGTTCGTATGCCGAGGTTCTTAGAAACATTCTCCATGCCCAAACCTTTCATAAATCCTTAATTAATTCCAAATATCCAGTTTTCCAGTCTGCCCCAAAACACGATACTTCCACCACCATGCTTCACTGTAGGTAAAATCTTTTTCATATGTCTTATGAACGTGCAGATGTAAGACTACGTGAATAACACGATTGTTGTAAAGCCTAATCAGAAGTATTGCACTTTCTGGAGCTTTGAATCATACTTGATGGTGAAAATTTATTTTGTTCAGTGATGCTTGCTTGCGCTACGTAAAATACTCTGATCCTCAGATCCACGTTGTTGTTCTGGGGGAAAGTGAACCTCCACCCCAGTCTCAAATCTCTTGAAAGATTGCCCTGAATTTGGTTCCGTCGATCGTACCTTCAATTCTGACCAGATTCCCCCCAAAAAAAAACAACCTCTGACCAGATTCCTTATCAAAAACTACCACCATCATGCTTCATTGTGAAGCTACCCAAACCTAAATCTAACATTGTGCCAAGGATAAAAACTGTGAGAACTATTTTCCACATGATTATAGAATCTATAAACAGTAGATTCTTCTAGATTTACCCCTAGGAGTTACCCACGGATGCTTGGTTGTTCTATTCATCTGTGTTTATGTGGCAAATGTATAATGACGTGATCCGTTATCAAGATAAAATGACTACGTCTTCATCGAACAATGCAATGATCAAAGCGTGCTAACAATTCTGTCAATGTATTTGTAAAGGAAAAAAAAAAAAATCTAAGTATTGTTATTTTTAAAATTAGTACCATAGGGAAATTTTCTGAAACTATTTCAACCATGTTTAGGAATAGAAATTGGAATCACTGGTCAAAATCTCACAACTATAAATTGTAGACGTGGGCCGAAATAGTCTTTTTTTTTTTTTTTTTTTGACTGAGCTGAGTGAAATGATCTGACTCACCGAAACTGATACTGACTGTTTAGCTACAACGGATAGCTAAATTTAGGACTGCAATTTCCAGGAACACTCAAGTTTAGCACTCAAGTCTCCTTCAGTGATCAGTTCAAACTGAAAAGACTTCAGTCAGAACTAGCATGAAGTGAGAGCTTAGCCAATAGAGCGTTTTCACCAGAGTTGAACAGGAAATGATTTAGAATTGCTGGCGTAATCAAAATGACAGCATGTTCCTTTTTTGAGTTTTTCCTCCTCATTTCTTCCTTGACCTAGGACCAAAATTTGGAATATGGGAAGTTTATTATCATTGTTAGTATAATCTTTTTCATTTTTGTTAATTCTCTTCCTTTCCTTTACTGCAGCTAAGCTACAAGTTTATATTCACACTGCCAAAAACTCAAAGGATACAAAAATATTTCTAATACCTTCACGGTTACGATATTATTGTTATATATAAAATATCCAAACTAAATTAACACCTCTGCCCCCTACTCCTACTGCTTTCTGGCTTGTGACTCAACTAAACAGTTAAAAATAACTGGATCTGCTGAACTGAAAACTCTTAAAAATACAAATACCTCTTCACAATTAATGCCATCCAGTAAAACATTGTACTTTTTTAAAATTTATTTTATAGCAAGCTTGCTGACTCTACAACGTAAATCATACGTAAGGAGTCAACTAGCTACATTCGCTTAAACCAGTTTACATTTTAGATGAAATGAACCGGAATAGCAACGACGTGTCTGATGTTTACGTCTTTAGCTTCTTTGTTAGCATGTTTGGATGATAATCTAGCTACAAACCTAACAAAACAAAAACTCTAATGAAGTTGTGCCGCTAAGCTTGGGCTAAAAATAGAACAGAACACCTGCGCCACTAATATGTCAACAAAAAAACACGGGAAATATTGCGTAGATTTTGAACGTGTGCCGAGGGCAACGTCCATATCGTGGGTTGACGCTTTAAATGACTGAAAAAAATAATCGTATCAGCTACTTTCGCTTGGCTTTCCAGTAACGTAACGCATTTTTGAAGGGCTTCCAGACGTACGTGCAACTTAGCCGGGATTCGGTTCGTTCGTATTCTGAAAATGCTTCGCATTTTGATGCAAAGTTCTTGCAATTTTAAGTGAGGGCATTCATATGCCGAGGTCTTTAGATTCTTTGTTAGCATGTTTGGATGGAAACCTAGATATCCAATAAGAAACTCTTAGTATAAATCTTTTTTTTTTTATAAAAAAAAAAAAAAAGTGTATTTATTAGATCATAACTTAGATTTAAGGCTACACTTCTAAGCTAATCTTAACTGGCTCTAAACACCATACAAAATACTAAGTAAGTAAGTTACTTTGAGTCAAACAATCAATAATGTTTAAAATATCAGAAAAAAAATGACCTTGTAGCTACAGAGTAGAAAAAAAAGAGACAGCAACGACTTTATTCTAGCATAACGATATTCTGGATATGAATTCATATTTTATTTGTCTAAACCTTTGTTTGAGCATTTTGTAACGAGGGAACTATTTAACCGCAGCAGTTTTCAGACAATAAAAGGAAGTGTTTCAAGATTTCAAGCCTCATTACTTACCTTTCCTACAACAGCTAATAACCCTGTGAGTGTGGAGAACCTAAACCCTGTGATATATTTGGAAATCTGAAAGTGCTGAGAGGGAAAAAAAAAAGGTGTTTAGAAAGAAAGTGTTCCAGTTAAGTGTTTATAAATCTAGAATTGAGAGCCTGAGTGATTTTAGTGACCGTGATGCGATAATTTGTTCCTGGTCTTTCGTAAATATGTTTACCGCTGACTAATCGGTCTGCTATTGACTCTGGGTGAAATGAAGCACAAGAGAAATTAACACCCTCATCAAGCCCTGAGGTTCATTTAGGAATGAAGTACTTGGAGTTCAATTAACACGTCCCGCAAGACAATGATTATAAGAATTGTTTTTACTTAGAAATAAGAAACCTGTCAGTGAGTGTGTCCGGGTTCCTTTTCAAGGACAACACAATGCAGTGCTTTTTTTTTTCCCCTGTTTCAAGGTTCATCAGAAACAGGAGTGTTGACAATCCGAGGCACTAAACCGATCCCCGTTCGAGCGACGGTTGTCTGTGATGGAGACCAAAACTACTCGTGGAAATTTTATGTCTTCTGGACATCAGCAGATCAAATCTGTTCAGTTCCTCAGGTGGAAAACCGTATTGGACGTCTACAAGCCTGAGAGAAGCCAGGCAGAATTTACATTAACGCTGATCGAGCTCCACAGCTGTTCCGAGAAGGTTATTTTTGCGCTGCTCTGAGCGGTGCTTGGCCCCCGAGTCATTACCAGAACAAAGTCTCACATCCTATTCTTCTGCCTTTGTTTCAGCACCAGCTCAGGGGGAACTCTATGCAAAACACAAAAACACATATTTTTTTTTTCTCTGATCTGTAACCAGCACGTAGGGTGTAATTCTCTTTCAGGCTCGTTTGTAAATCACTGATTTAGCCAAGTATACAGCTTGCTGTTGAAAGTATTTATGAAATCTACAGACAAAGATGGAGCTTGAACACTCCAAAAAACCTTTAGAAGGTCTACGCAGCGTCCTTGTCTCTAGAGTTACAGACCCTGGTCCAAGGCGTCTGAGCTGTGGAACCAACCAGCAACCATCCCAAGATGTATGTGTAACTAGCACTGGATTTTAGGGAAACTAGCTTGCTACGCTAACATTTTGTGAATGACATTTAATGTTAGCCATGTTAGCTCTCCATTGCTGGAGTTGTGAAGAAGTCAAAACAAAAATAAAAAAATTTAGACTATTTAAAAACTTTTTGTTTGTCAGTTCACAATTAAATCTTCACAAAAAGAGTTTAGCTAGCTAGTTAGCATTATACAGCAGGAGGGTAGTTTACTCAGCAGTAGTAGTCTTTCATTCAAACCTAAAAACTTTTTTTCAACTAGTTCTTTGATATGGATTTACTCTTCCTCTAAAGAGTTTTTTATTTTTCCCCTGATGAAACACGCTTCTATCTTTTAGCCACCCGGATGTGAAAAGCCGCTAGGCTTCTCGAGGGCTTTGAAGGGTACGATTTCTGCCAGTTGAAGTGGATTCAGCGGTTCAGGAGAAGAATGAGGTGTGTCTTGAATAAAGGTGTGTAATTTTAGTCAGCTTTCATCTCTGGGCTCATTCATAGTGCAGTGCAGTAAAGGAAAATCAAAAGAAAAAAAAATTACCTAACAAAAAAAAAGGGTAAAATCTGTAGATCTCAAAGCAATAGGGATTCATCAATAACATTAGCTAGCTATATAATATTACGTTAACTATCAAGTTAGTTAGCTATCTAGTTAATTAGATAGGATTAACTAATAGTTGGAAGCAATTAGCTAGCAACGGAGTATGCTAAATTAGCACATACTGTATATGTGTAATTTAGCAATGGAATATGCTAAATTAGCACATATACAGTATGACATTCTCTATATTTAGTCCTCTTGTGAGGCAATTTCTTTAACCTTTCACAGGTAATTGGCTACTTAGCTGGCTAGCTAGATGTACAGTTCTAATTCATAATGCCTATTAGCTAGGAAGCAAGCTATTAGCTAGCGACTGAATATGCCAAATTAGCAAATATATAACTTACTCTTTTTATAGTGCCCTTTATTTATTTTTTTTTTTACAATTGGCTACCTAGCTAGTTAACTAGATGTACAGTTCTAACTAACTAGTTCATAATATGCATTAGCAAGCAGGCTATTAGCTAGCGACTGAATATGATAAATTAGCACGTTTGACCTGTTTTTTTTTATCTACTGTCTTGTGAGGCAATTTCTTTAACTTTCCTCAGCTAATTGGCTATGTGGCTATCTAGCTAATTGTATAGTCCTGACTAACTAGTTCATAATGTGTATTAGCAAGCAAGCTATTAGCTTGCGGTTGAACGTGCTAAATTAGCACGTGTATGATATTCTTTTTATCTAGTGCTCTTGTGAGGCAATTTCTTTAGCTTTTCTCAGCTAACTGGCTACTTAGCTATCTAGTTAAATGTACAGTTCTAATTAACTGTTTAATGATACGAATTAGCAAGAAGCTATTAGCTAGTGGCTGAATATGAAAATTAGTGTGTAGTTTCTCTCTATTTTTTTTCTCTGGTTAGCATTCTCATCCCTAGCATCCATTTCGTTTTAGAGTTGTGTTGTCCAGACCTGCGCGTCTTACTGCCAGCAGTGTGGGTTTCATTTCAGCTTTGTTCCTGAGACCCGACTCGTAATACTGACCACCATGCCAAATACTTACTACTTTACATCTGAGAGGATGAAAGCAGGGCTGCTTGAAAAGCTCCACAGTGTAGAATAAAACCTGAAAATAATAATGACATGACATTTAAATCTCTCTAAGCCAGCTTTCAATATATGTGGGGTTTTTATGTGCTAAGCTTTTTATGCAGAAACGAAGGAAAAAAAAAATTCTGCGCATCCCACTGTAACCAGTACAAAGCTCAATCCTGGCTACTAATTAGCCTAGCGTGCACTCTGGATTAGATTTATTATTCTCAGGAATGAAAATGAAAACAGGTGACGCGGACGTCGGTTGCATTCGCTGTAGATTTGAAAAATGTTCCATCTTATACGACGAGGTTATATCTGTATATTTGCTCATAGATAAGACTCATTTTTCACGGTCACTCTCTCCTTCACGTTTGCTTTTTTCCTCACTTGAGAGATTTTTACAAAGCTCATGGTCACTGTTGTTGTGGTTGGTTTGTTGTTGGTTGTGGAAAAACAATCTCAATATAAAATTTAAAATGTACATTTTATTTTAAAATCAAAAGACAATTAAAAACTAGCAGCTAGCTAAGTCATTCATACTGGAGTATTTAGGATACATGAAGGTTTTTCTTGGCCATTAAATCAAGTAAATAAAAAAAAAAATCAAAATATCATTTTTTAAATTTCTTGTCCATTAAAAAAGTCCAAAAAACAAATTAAATATCCTTTTTTTTTTTTGCCTATTAAAAGAAACTGTATTTTAACTGTTTAAATTATATTTATCCTATTTTTTATTGTTATTTATAACCAATAAAAACATTGTGTATACATTGTGTATACTTACTCCTTGCTGCTAATAGATATATTTTTGATTTTCTCTTCATCCTGCCAGTTTTTAATCACTTATGATAGATTTACTAGTCGTATACACGTGTGTCCGTACTTTGCAGCTACTTTGACCCTGACTGTGGGCTTGGATTATGAATTCTTTTGCCAAACCCTTATTAAACAGTCTCTGCTTCTAGCTCACACGTGTTAAAGTCACTACAGAGATAAGTGTGAGTAAGATCAGTGGGATGTATTCACAGCAGGATCTCTTTATTAAGACTTATAAAAGAATAAATAAATAAATAATTCATAATTAGAGCCCATGGCCAAGGTCAGAAGACTTCCGATTTCTTGTTAGTGCTATCGCCTTGTCAGTCCACTCTAAAAGAAAAAGGATAAATAAATAAATAAAAATAAAAGACTGTTCATTTAAAAAGTTCTCATGCTCGGAGGAGGTACACGTGCAGAAAGTTTCTTGTGTTCAGAGTCAGTTTACGCATTGACTTCATTCAGATCTTTAAAATCACCCGCATGTCCAAATCCTTCGCAATCCTTTGAGTAGCAGCTTGTGCCTAAGGTGAGGGTTTTTCAATAAAGTCTAGACCGTTGCTTTTTTTTTTTTTTTTAAGAATACCCAGAGGTAATCCAAACAATTGTACAATTGTACAAATATCAGGAACACACAAGGAAACGAAAACACAGGAAACGCGACTCAATACGTAGCCATGAACTGACAATACTTTAAGCTGAAGCTACGCCGTCTTTGAAGAGGAACCCGGAAGTAACCTGGAACCGGAAGTAGTTCAGAATGCACGCTTTTTTTTTTTTGTATATATAAATAGTGTATCGGATCAAGTGGTAGCTATTTTTGTTTTATCGATAAAGAAAAGTCCTTTAGTAAATACAATGCACTCTTATGTAAATGAAACACGCCCACTGTCTCAAGCATAATTAATATTCATTAATAGTGTCGGGTTTATTTGCATAATATCAGCCTCAAATGATGGATTATCAGATTTGCACAGACTTTTTAAAACGTAAATTTAAATGTATACCTTTTACATTTTTAGAATTTACTATATGCCTTATTACCCAAATTTGTGGACACTACTGGAATTTGTGAATTTCCCACTGGGATGAATAAAGTACCTATCTATCTATCTATCTATCTATGTATCTATCTGCACAACTCTTGCATAACTCTCTATTCGGTTACCACAGAGGTCTGAATATCAGCGTGCACAATTTTCACATCAATATTTAATTCCACTTTACGTGTGCGGAACTCGCCTCTGAACACAGCCCGTAATTTTCATCATAATCAACAAGTTAAAATGAATACAACTCCGATTCAATCTTATCTCTCTCAGAAAAAGAACATCGCCTGGTAAAGTTCACACACGTTATCTTTAACGCAATCGATTCAAGTATTACTTTGAATCTGTGATTCACAGAGAGAATTGGCATGTATTTCACAAGAGATCAGAGCTCAGAAATGATTCTTTTAGAAGAACCAAAGGAAAAAAAAAAACTTTCTAAATTGGATGGGCCTGAAATTGAATTGAACCCAATCGTGCCGTTCGAGATTGAATTCGAAGCGTCGCAGTGAGGACCTTTCACACCTGAGCACGGCAAACTCGGCTCTATCAGCACCACTGCGGCCAGCTGAGGCGCTTACAATCCACACAAGGGGTTCTACAGCAACATCATAACTCATATTGCACCATTTCCTCTAGCCGTGTTTATGGCGATACGGAAAGCGAACGAGGCTTATAACTCTTCATTTATAGTCGGATACAAAAGTCTGGGTCCACGACGGAGAAATGTTTATTTCATTGTTTCTCCAAAACTAATCCAAAATGTCACTCGGTGTGTTATTCATTCAAAAGGATATTATTTAAAAATCAAAGCAATGCTTTGAGAGTGAATAAAAGGAGATGTAAATCCCAGTGTCATCCCCGGTGTAAAGAAATCTCCCTTTTCTATCTGATTTGTGTCATGTGATATCGCTTATATCACTGGATTTCTTTATGAAGGCATAGAAGTGAAAAAAATAAAAATAAATAAATAAATAACAGGCAGTTTGACAGCAATCAGATCAAGTCCAATTGCACGATCTGATTGAAATTATGTATATCCCATGAAGGTTATTCGTTTCTGAGCTCGCGAGTATGTAAAAGTAAAAGACGGATAAAATTCAGTCAAGTTGAGTGAAAGCGAGTGAAATGTCTGATGGGAAATATAGCAGAGTTTTAGCCCCTGATAAAAATAGTAGTTCGGTCTCTATTTGTCTACTTCAGCAGATTTATTTAGTTCACTGTGCGCTTTAGTGGCACGTATTGGCAAAGCAGCATACAACAATAGATCAGAAGAAGTAAGAATTGGAGAAAACAATGTTAAAAATAGAAATGTGGGGGATAAAAACAGAACCTAAAGAAATATGTAGCAAAATAAATAACTTGATGTAACATCATATACATTAAAGGTAACACAGGACGTGTTGAGGTGGGGTTATGGTGGGAGTTTAAGGTAATAGGGAGGGTAAGAATGTACAGTTATGGTGGTAGGCAGAGGTAGGGTGGATGGGTGGTTATGGTGG
>JAOTRN010000002.1:896480-908931 GCA_028566695.1 Bagroides melapterus
TATTTGTGCACAACATTATGTTGGTTTAAATGAAAAAAATATTTTCATATGGTTTAACCAACACCAAGACAAAATTCACGCACACACCCACAAAAAAAAAAAAAAAAAAAAAAAACTACTGACCTCAGAGTCCATTCCTTGCATTTCGTTCTTTTCCAGCTGAAATTGCACAAAGTCGTCGATGACGTGGAACAGCTCGGGTGAGATGGCTTTGAAGTATTTGTGGTAGTCGTACTTGACTGCGAGTGAAGCGAATATAGTGTTGTTGACGAGTGCAGAGCGCAGATCGGTCAAGACGCCGGGAGAGTGCTGTCGCGGGTCTTCATAAAGGTGCTTCGTTATGAGGTAGTCTAAAATCGCATCACCAAGGAACTCCAGCCGCTGGTAACAATCTGCACTCGCGTACATGGAGGAGAGACGCAGAAATAAATCAACAACAAAAAATAAATAAATTGACCTGATAAATGAGGTTGTGGTCATTTTTCATAAAGCGTTATAACAATTCACTTATTGTGCTTTATGTTTTCGGACACTTGCCTGTGATGGTGTTATAATGATATGAGGCGTGTGTGAAGGCCTGCAGGAGGTAGGCCTTGTTTTTGAACACGTAGTTGATTTTCTTCTCAAAGTTCTCAAAACCCGAGATCAAGTGGTCGAGAGTGCGCTGAGCACCCGGGTGCTCGAACATACAGCGTGCCGGGATCTGCAGCCAGCCGTACTCGTCTTCTCCATCGCTTTCTCTGCTGGAGTCATCCCCGTTATCATCTCCACAACCCATCGTCTTTATCCTCTTCTTCACAGGCAGCACCTTGAGGCCGAGAGAGCAGAGGAACATCTGGGCAGCTCTCTCGCCGCAGCTGGTCAGGTAGCAGCCGAGCAGGGCCTCCACACAGTCGGCGATGCTTTTGTCTGCGATGCACTGCTCCGTGTGCAGGTCGTACGAGATGCACTGCTTGGCCGTTTGAGCGCCGCAGCTCTCCTCGGCTGGGTTCCAGAAACCCACTACAAACTCGTCTTCTTCAGCCGCCTTGCTCGGGTCCAGGTAGCACATGGCGTCCCAGGAACTGTAGTCAAAGTCGTCATGGCCGCCATCCGAAGAGAACATGGCCTTCTTGGGTGCCTTCCAATCGCAGCTGGGTTCAGAAGGGAAGACGCCTAGCGGGAACTTCTTCCCGAATGCGCCGGAGCCGATTAGCATGGTGTCGATGAACTTGATGTGCTCGTGGTAATACTCCAAGTCGTCTTCGACGTTCACTTCATCCTTGGGTTCCTTCCACATCAGGTCCTCATCGTCGTCTACGTCGTCCTCGTAGTCAAAGTCGTCCTTGGTGGCCTTTCCGTTAGCCATGTCTTCTTTTGCCTAAAACGGATTTACGGTAAAACAAACAAAAATTAAAGGGGTAATTTCTGGAAAATAAAGTCGCTGAGTGGAATAGCCCCTTTTAACAGGCCAACAACTCTCAAAAGCAGCACTCAACAACAACCTTCACAGAGAGGGATTTTCAATGATTACAGTTAGCATTTTGGTTAAAACACTGCATTAAATAAACCCAGGAGGGTTTTAAATGTACAGGCAGAGTCTGGCTGTCCCTCTAGTTGAGTCATCGGCTCGAACGCAATCCAATAGCTGACACGCATCCTGAATATCATCTTTACAGCATTAGTACACCATAAAGTTGACCATGTGGGAAAGATTCTGATGAATATTCATTAAAACGTTAACAGTCCTGACATCTAATATTGTAATAATATGGAGAGTTGACGCTGAGAATGAGTCAGCTTCAGGCAAAACCAGCATAATCTTAGCCGACACATGAACAGCCTAAACCACACGGAGCAACCCAAAACACACAAGCCAGCTCCAAAACGCCCACTCAAAAGCGTGGGTGAATGTTTGACATTTTCCTACTGATTTCTGATGAATGCGTTTTTCTTCCTTCTCACTTTTTTTTTTTTTTTTTTTTTTTAGAGGCATGCTGATTAATAACACATGTTCAAAGCTCAACTACAGCATGTAATACACGCTCGAAACTAAACGCTTCATCATGACTTGATCACATTCCTTTAAAACGTAAATAAACCGTTTTGTTAATTCCAAACCTCTTTTTAACCCAGCTTCGCTCTTTGCTCGTGCAGAAATTTATCCGCCGCTCGTGCAGTTCGGTTCATGCAGCAGACCACCAGGAATCTTTAACTGCTGCTAATAAACGTGCGCGTTAAATCGCATGCTAGATGTCTCACTAAAGCTGACTGATCTACAACCCGGAGGAAGAAATAGGAATTCCGACTTTGAAGCGTGACAGGAAGGATGAATGCGCCCCCTGGTGGCAGACAGAGAAAGTCCCACTCCCAAATAAAGCCAAGATGTTCTTAATAGGCCAAAGCAGACCCATGAAACCAGCTGGGTAATTGCGCATGAAGATGCATGTTGATACAGAGTTAAGCGAAGCTTGCAGCGTAAAATAAACATCGGCGGGAGCTGTGGGAGACCGACCTCATCAGAGTCCCACTTGTCAGTGGTGCTCTTGTCCTGGTTCACCACGTAGCCCGGGGGAAGCCAGTTCACAGGCGGATCGAAGATGGACACCACCATCCGACTGGGCAGACCTTTCTTCTTCCCCAGGCGGTACAGGTTACAGTTACTGACCTGGAAATAAATTAAGTGGAAATTCCAATCCATAGATTTATATAAATAAAACACAACAAGCAAGCCAGTACTTATTCAGTACAATTTTCCTAAAAGAAAAGCTCAGTCGGTTACCCTCAGAAAAAAATGTGTCCTAATTAAAAATGTGTGGTAATTTAACAAAGAAAACTATGTAGTCATTAGTCATTATACTGAGGTTTATTTAACCTTTACACTAGCAGTCTGCGGCGTCAGCACTCTGTAACATCGCAGTGGTTTAGAGGCTTGGTGGAAAGACTGGATGTTGGTGATTTCATAATTTTGTAATGGAGTTTATGAGTTTAAGAGTCTCCACTAATGGGGAAAAATGTAAGAGCAAATAAATGACGAGAGAATGAAGGAGAAATATTCAGTATCCGCTATCTGGCTCAGCATCAAGATCAAGTCAAGATCTTTCCTTTTCGTGTCCAAAAGCTGACGCGTTAAGCTACATAATTATGGATATCATTCTATGCTTCTGCAATGACTCAAAGTAAACAAAAAATAAAAAAATAAATAAAAAAGCCTACTTAATAAATAAACAAATAAATCTACTTTTATAAATAAATTCAGCTCAACTGTTGCAGAGCGAGGGAAAAATGTTGCAGTTTGAGTAAAGAACAATATAAATAAAAAAATAATTAAATAAATAAATAAATGAGACTGTGGTCTATGTGGTGTCAGTAAGACAGAGCATAGTCATAGTCATGAGCAACATGTAATCTACCTTCTTGCTCCTCATGTACGAGAGTCGTCCCTCATGGGCATCGGGATAAGTGCAGAATAGGTAGGTGGTGATGGCGTGTTTGAGGAAAGAGTCCCCCAGCATCTCCAAACGCTCCAGATTAAACCCATCGCTGGCATTGGAGAGGGTCAGGGCCTGCAGAATGAGACCCGGGTTCGGTCCCAGGGCTTTCACACAGTCCCCGGGTAGAGCTACAGTCTCGGGTGCTGAAGACGACGACAACGCGGTTGAAGGTGCTTCGGTGCTGGTTGGCATTCCACAAGCGAGCCAACGCTCTGAGGTAGGTTTCGTCACACGTCTATCGCGGGATTCTGGTTTCTCATCTGGGTTACATTCATGGCCGTCCTGGGGCTCGCCGCACGGAACTGAGGTAGTGGTTTGTGTCGATACGTCACTCGCTAGCTGGCAGTTTAGGCAAACGTCGTGGCCGTTGCTGAGGTTCCTGGAGCATTCACACATGCTCCTGTGTTCTTCTGATAGCTGGGCTCTGTGTGCACACGTCTCTAGCTTTATATCTGGTGCGTTGCAGTTCTCCTGCGAGACTTTGCCCTCTCTGGGCTCAGACGAGCCGGTGCTGAGGTCCTCCTGGGCAGTGTGATCCGGGGATGCTGAGCTTACAGCGTGCTTACAGTGATCGTCATCAGCATCATCATCAACATCATCATCAACATCATCATCCTCCTCTGTGCAGGTGCTGGGAAGGGAAATGAATGACTTGCTGTCGATGGATTTCTTCCACCCAAAGTCTAGATTGGAATACCTGCAGAAGACCAGGCAGAAATCAATGAGATTTAAACAACATGAGCAAAAAAATAATTCAATCCATGTTCAATAAATATTGTCCACAGATGTCAGACTGACCTGAAGCCAGGTGGCAGGCTCTGAGCCCCCACTCCGGCATCGATGGCCGTCTGAGCCCGAAGTTCCTCGGCTGTCAGGAGGCAGTGTAGCCTGTAGAGGATGCTGGGAAGGCACACGGCTTTTCTCCACAGAGAAGCAGGGATCGGGTGAATGGCACACAGTTCAGGAACTAAAATCTGAACAGATGACGTGTCAAGTCTTTATTATTCATTAACGAACAACATTAATCTCTGGAACTAATCAGGAAACATCCCAGGAGCTCGAGAAGACTAACCCTGATCACATCAATACCTGTTTGTTCTGCAAGCTCTCCCACTTGGCCTTCCGCTTCTCTGCACTGCTGAGAGGGAGCGCCTTGCCTTTTTGATTCAGGTGCCGAGGGGTTAAAAGATTCAGTCTAAAAAATAAAAAATAAATAAATAAATTAAAAAAAAAAAAGCACACTCTTTAATGGAGCTCCCTAATGCAATAAGAGGACTTTGTTTTCCAGGCTTGATGTCCCACCTGGAGGAAGTGTGGTCCACGTCTAAAAGCGGCTGGTTGACGTTGGACAGGTCCAGGTTGTACTTGGTTTTATAATACTCAGCAAACGTCTCGTACTCTGGTGAGGGGAATTTACTGAGAGGCGTGAGGTCCGTGTATACGTCAGCTACGTAGAAGCGATGAGGCTGGTCAAAATTACGATACCTGAGAGAGATTTAAGTAACATTTTAAACGGCAGCTTAATATGATACGGACAAAAGGGTAAAGAAGTTCATTTATTTTGCTGTTACAGTCCATCATAAACCACTCCGTGCTGTCATACATCCAATCACTGATAACTTATCAGAATGATCCATCGCCGAGGAGTTTTAAAACCTTTTCATCTTTCTGCCTACCTTGGAATGATGACAGCATCCTGGTAATCCTCCAGTCTGAAAGTAAATGGGTTCTGCTTCGTGTACTGAGTACTAGGAATGCCAATTCGTGCTTCAGATTTCTCAATATCCTCCATGAACTTGAAGTCCATATCTAAAGTACTGGAATCTGCAACTAGGAGGGGGAAAAAAAACAAACAAAAAAAAAAAAGTTGATTAATAACCACTGTCCTTTTTTCAAGTTCACATTCCTAATGGGAGGGGGAAAAAAAAATTTTTCTTTAGGAAAAATTGCATGGAGAGGAAGTGCACTCACCCACGTTGAGAGGTAGAACGCAGTAGGCCGAGTCGGCCTCAGTGGGCCTGAACTCCAGTGCAGGTTTCTCCAGGCGGAGGATGTGAGAGAAGATGTACTGGTGCAGGCGAGTGATGAGCTCCAGCTGGGACGAGCTCAGAGTGAAGCCCGACTTCAGCAGCTCTATGGAGATGGTAACTTCACCGGAGCGGGTGTACACAGGGAAATGAGGAATCTGGAATTAATAATAATAAAAAAAAAAATCAAGTAAAAAAAAAAATAAATAAAACTATACAGCTGTGAATTTCTTGGGACGTTCCATTCTCATTGAAATCCACAAGCTCTAAAAATTAAAAGCAGACAGATTTTAACGAGTGCACGTACACGAGGTATTGGTTTAGCTGTGAGAACGCCGAAGCATCTGGTGGTGTCCTCAGGAGGGTACAGCTTTCTCCGGCGGAAGTTGAGCTCGTCTGGGAGGGGTGTGGTCAAAACCATCCCGATCACGTACAGGTAGTAAGACTGCTCTGGCACAGGGTAACTGCCTCGCAGGCATTCTGGGATCTGAACACACAAAAGACACACAAACCTAAATATTCAACTGTCGTAACTCAGAACGGCTCAGTTATCTCATCCTGGATGGCCGATTCTGATTAAAAACATACAGCAGGTGTTGGTTTAAACACAGTAACGATCCAGGTCTTTCCTCTATTCATGCACAGAGGAGTATTGCTGTGGTGGGAGAATCAGAGGATTAGAAAAGTAACCAGGACTAGCAACGATGTACGGAAACTTGGGAATATTTAACATTTGGGAATACTTACGGCTTTGGGGTAGCACTGTCTCCTCTTAGTGGAGCCGGGTCTGCCTGGAACACTGGTTTCCTCTTCATCGTGCAAGTCCAGCTCCTCTTCATATTTCACCGTCTCCTTTCCCACTGGCATTAAGTGGTCATCCAGCTCACCTGAAAAGAGAGAGAGAGAGAGAGAGAAAATATTAATACTCTCACTCACTAGGTCTAAGA
Source organism: Bagroides melapterus (assembly GCA_028566695.1). Lineage (NCBI taxonomy): Eukaryota > Metazoa > Chordata > Actinopteri > Siluriformes > Bagridae > Bagroides > Bagroides melapterus. Next base: position 902,928 of record JAOTRN010000002.1, read on the forward strand.
CGACAGGGTGGGAAAAAGATTTTGTGCATACCCATTTTGTGTAGTTTCTCACAACACACAAGTGCAACAGCTTTCTCTGCAAGCCTCACGCAGTGCATTGAGGGCCCCTACAACAACAAGGATAAATCATCAACTCAGGAGCGTAAAGCTTTTCATTAGGTCATATCTTAGAAAGAAAAATCGCAGCATTAAAGATTTAAACTGAACTAAAAAAAAAAAATGTAAATAACATGTTCTATGATGTCCCAAGTTAGAAGACCAAGTATCTTGGAATCAGTATATGATCAGCATCACAATGTGCTCTGAAAAGTTTTGGTATTGGTGTCAGATAAATAATAACAGAACGGTACTTACAGTAATGGGCTCTCTGAGGGGCGAGTTGATTGGGAGAAAGAGGGTGGACTGATACACAGCCGTTTTCAGCTCTACGGTCTTGCACTTCGGGGCCAGGTGCGTAAAAGGGTCACTAGGAAGTCTTGCACAATATCTGCATGAGGAAAAGCAGCATGATTTGTACAAGCTACATGAGCACCGTTCACTGCTTTTTCTGGAAAATCTGTGTATTGTGTTGGCGTCTGTGCGATCACTGACGAGAACGTTGTCGTACTGACCGGTTAACATGGCCGATAGCTGTGTTGATAGTGACTCTGGGGCCTCCGTCATCAGACCGCAACGAGTATGGAGGGAGAATGCTGTCATCATCCTGTATGGACTCCACCTCATACTCGTTACACTCCGCTGACTTGGAACACTTGTTCCTGAGAATCTAGGAAGTCCAATCAAAACACATCATTAACTGGACGCATTTAAAACAGACCCGCACGAAGAAATACGTCTTGTTGAAACCGCTGACCTTCTCAATGGCCTTGTAAGTCTTGAGGTCCTCTTCGAACGCTTTTGTGCGTTCGCTGTCAGCGAGCATGATGTAATTGGAGACGGGAGCACGTGCCCGACCTTTGGATTGAACGTAGGACCGATACTCTGTGGGTAAATCAAACCGGACCACCAGATTGCACTTTGGGATATCCACGCCTTCCTCTACGATGCTGGTGGCTATTAGCAAGTTGGTTTCGTGTGCACGGAATTTCCTCAAAACCTGATGGAAAGCAGGAGGAGATGTTGAACAAGAAAAAAACATCATGTAAATTAAAAAAATAAATAAATAAAAATCAAGAATGTAATGCTTTAAATTGATTTAATATTTACTCACTTCCTCTTGTTTTCTAAACTCCACTTCCATCTGCTTGTTGCGTGGCTGGTTCTTCCCGATGCTGTGGCCAGTGATGAAGTTGCTGCTAATGTAAGCGAGCTCGGGGTCCTGCTTCCCTGCCTCCTTTATAAGCCTGTAGTTCACAGTAGAAAAGCCTGTAAGCACTTATAAGACACTGGTGTCAGTGAGGCAGATACACCAGTTTTCGCCAATATTTAAATTCATTCTTTAACCGTCTTCACACAGTCTAATATTCCAATCACGTAACACAAACCTGTTCAAAACGACCGCCGTGTACCGCCTTTCCACAAAGATGATGCCACAAAGAATGTTGGTAAATGGCGAAGGGAAGTTGGCCTCAGCCTTTTCCTTCACCTCGACCTCCTCATCCTCGTCTTCGTCTTCGGAGTCGCTCCACGAGACGTAGTTGTCCTGATTGCGGTTATTGTACCACTCGACGCTCTCAAACTGCTGCCTCTCAAAGGGTTTGTACTCGTGAAGGATCTCGAGCAGCTTGATCACTTTGGGAGTGACGTACTTGAGGTCGAGAGACGCCGGAGAGAAATGCTCCTCACAGAGAGCGTGCAGTTTCCTCAGGATGGTGTCGGCGAAGAGCAGGAACTTGCGGTTTAACTCTGCCTGCTCGTGCTTGATGTACTTCTGCAGCTCGCGCACCATGATCCCGGCGGCTTTATCCGCGCACCAGGGGCCGAGCACGGTCAGAACGGCCCTGCAGTCACTCAGAACCTACAACAGCAACACAGTGACGGAGGATGAAGATTCATCACGAGGCAAGAAAAGGTGCCTGTACTACTAAAATCTTCCTCATACTTGTACGTCTGTGTTTAGGCAAAAGGGAAATAAAATTCAGAACAGATATGTAGGTACCGTGCAACCTTACTGGCCAACGGATATAAAGACGAAGCGACCGTGTTGTGATAAGGAGAACGCAGACCTGTTTGGAGATGTAGGTGGGGTCTCTGTCCTCACGGTGTGCAGATAAGTTGTAATCGTTGAGAAAATTAAGAGCGTCATCCAGCTCGTTTAGAAGCCTCTGAGACAGGCCACTGTTATCCTGATAAGGGCCACAGTCCAGCACCACCTCCCTAGGCTGGGTCGCATACCTGCGTTAAACAGTAATAAAGCAAAAAATGTCACGGTTTTTATTTGGAAACTTGTAGGCGACACTGGACTGAACGTGTGGACGATGATGGGAATAATCGCACCTGTCCAGTACGACAAGGTCAGTGGCAGTTTCGGCATTGCTCCTGAGGATCTTCTCCAGGTTCTGGATCTTCTCCTCAAGGTCAGATGGGTCACATTTGCCATTCAGAATAGAAGCAGTCAGACCTAGGATACGTGGGCAGCCTGGACTGTCCTCACATTTCTAAGAATATATGAGGAAAAAAAAAAAAATCGGCACAAAACGGGGAGAAAATATTAAACCCGAGCGAAAACTCAACGTCACATTTAATATTCATAGACTTTTGAACTTAAGTGCATACTTATTAAACCATGCTGCTGGAGTGACATCTTTTTACCGTCTCACCAGCGTAATAGGACACGCGTATTCATTTCTCTCTGAACGAGGGTGGACACGATTCTCACATTAACACTGTCATTTTACCTTCATTATGTCCCGATAGGGATGGTCCGTGATTGCCAGGTGGCACTCGTCGAAAATGACCAGGTTGATCCGTGATAGTGGCAAGACCCCGAACCTCAGCATGTGCAGGAAGATGTTGCAGGTCATAACGAGCACCTGCAGAAGAATGAGGAGATAAACGCATGCCGTCCAGACGAGGTTACAATCAAGGCGACGGACAGATCGGGTCTGCTTATGGCACCGAGAAACTCATCAATGTTTTACGGCGGCCAAAAACGTTTCTCCGCACGAGTCAAGCCATTCACATTAGGCTGGATCCCAATCGCTAACTTCACAGAAGAACCTTATTACACAGAAGCATTATTAATTGGTGTATTTAACTAAAAAGTCACTTTTCTGTACTTTGTCCAACATTGTACGGTGAAATATTGGTCCGAATGAGAGCTAGTCAAAAGTCCAGTTCTACAAAGTGTGGGCGATTTGTCATAAAAATAAAAAATATCCTCTATCTGTTACACGGAGATATTTCTGCAAGAGGCTGTATCCAGTAAAAACGGATAGAAAGTAAACAAATGGAGCAACACACAAAACATCAGACTATCACAATGTCGATATTATTTTGGTCAAATGATCAAATTAGCTGCACCTGATTTTCCTTTATCTCTTCCTTCCACGCGTCCTCTGTCCATGACGCAGAGCTCTCTATATATTCCCCAACCCGAAGATCCGAATGGGTTCTCACAGTGGAGGCTTGTTGAACCACAGTTGAAGCTAAAGCAAAGAAATCGTGTTAATAAATACTTTATCAAAAAAAAACTAGCGGAGAAGACCTAGAGAACAAATTCGCTGGAGAATCCCCAGGATATTCGCACCTGCATTGACCAGGAACACGGTCCTCCTCCCATCCTCCTGGCGGATTTGGTGGGAGAGCTCTTTAATAAGAAGTACTGCGATAAACGTCTTCCCTGAGCCTGTGTTTAAGCAGACTATAGTGTTGTGTTCGAGAGCTGCTTCGAGAAGTTCAACCTGAAGGAAAAGGAAAGAAAGAAAACAGAATATAGATTAAGCAGACTTAAAAACTCCCTGCGTTAATTCCTTTTTACGTTATCAACAAGGACGTGCAGAAGAAATGAATTCCTCTTCTGTACTATAAAAGCAGCTTCAAACTGTACAGCGTCTCGGTGCTACACGCAGACGTCTAGGAAAGCCTTGCCTGATATTTTCTTGGTGTGTATATGTTGTCGTGGATCGCTTCCTGCTGCCACGGCAGGCCGAAGAAAGGCCCCATGGGAGAGGAGGCAGGGGTCACCAGCTGCAGTCCTGCCATGCTGAGACTCCAATCATCCAGTGTTTATCTCATTTCATCCTGATCTTCAAAGTTTCACTGCACAAGGACGAAAGATCGCAGGTTTCGTTTAGGTTTTCTAACTAAGCCAGCATGAGAATGAAGCTCGGTCTTATGGTTGTGATGAGCAGAAACTAGACGTTAGACAACGGAACATGAAGCTTCGACATACAGGGTGTGTGTTCGGCACAGCGCTGTGAATCCAGGCTGCACTTATTCTGGGCTTCATCATCACCATCAGAGCTCGTCTCGACCTTGCCCACAGAATCTACAGCACAAGTTAAAAAAACAAAAAAAAAACATAAAACAAAATATGACGGCAGAATTTGTTGTTGAATAATCGAATCTGATTGGTTAGACTAGTTTTTTGGTTAGAATATTTTAAGAAAGCACAGAATCGCACATTACCCTCTCACAGTCAGTCACAGATTGAGATGATATTTTTTCCAATGTTCTGGGCAAAAAAAAAAAAATTATATGATATATATATATATATATATCAAACAGAATATAATTATGAACATGTCCATGGCAGGGAAAGCAAGCGATCTAGATCTGGCCTGTCAACAGGTTTTTTTTGGCACTTAAGAGTCAAGAGCGAGCGGCGTTCACCGAACACAGCTGTAAAACATCACTGTTCACACTGCAGGCCTTCAACTCGGCTCACAGCACATTTGCTCCTGGTTAAATTTTGCTCTCGATCTGGGTGTTGGACTGCTGTAAATTCGACTCGGGTGCATGTGCTAGCTGCTTTCAGGGGTTTTAACAAGAAAGTGAAAACACAACATGGGCTGCTCTTAATATCAGTGTAAATAATTAAGTAGACACAAAAACATACACTTCTACTGGTGCTTCAAGATCATCCAGATGAACTAAAGCATAGTGGAAAAGAAAAAAGAGGGGGGGGAGAAACAGGGGAAAGAAAGACAGGGAGAGAGAAAAGTAAAGAGAGAAAGGGATAGAGAGTAAATGAGAGAGGGAAGGAAGGGGAGATATACACAGGGAGAGGGAAAAAAAAAGACAAACAGAGAGAGCAAGAGAGATGGAGAGAAAAGCAGGGAGGAAAAAGGCAGGGATGGAGGGAGGGAGAAGGAGAGAAAGGCAGGGAGGAATAAAGGCAGGGGACAGAAAATAGCCAGGAAAGAAAGGCAGGGATGGAGGGAGGGAGGGAGGAGAGCGATGGAGAGAAAGGCAATGAGAAAAAGGCAGTGATGGAAAGAGGGAGGAGGAAAGTCATACAGAGAGACAAAGATAAATAGAAAAGCCATTAAAAAACAAAAAGAGCCCGAGCAAGTGTGTGTGTGTGTGTGTGTGTGTGAGTGTGTGTGTGTGAGTGTGTGTGTGAGAGAGAGAGAGAGAGAGAGAGAGAGAGCGAGAGAGAGAGAGGAACAGAGACACAGATTGATGACACGATCTTATGATTGTGATCTCACCAAATGTCGCTTTAGAAAGAAAAGTAAAGAAGAATCAGTGCCTTGCTGCCTCTGATGAAGGAACACAGCACAGATTTCGTGACTTCCAGATGAGGAGGGATTTGTTTAACATAACTTAAAAAATTCACCTATTAATACATTTTTTATGGTGGGGAAAGATGAGAAAAAACAACAACAAAAAAAAAAAAACAACAAACCAGAACAGTTTGAGATTCGTCACTCTGCCTTGCAGTAGTGCTGAAGGAAAGTGCTTTAAATGTCCGGTTTCCTCACCATAAACACACGACACAAGAGACGTTGTTAAATTACTGGAAAACTAAAGACTGGTGGCTTCGGTGTGGCTTAAACCAAGCTTCAAAAATTAAAAAAAAATAAAAAATAAGCTGCGATTTTTCTGTCCACTTTCTTGT
>JAOTRN010000002.1:910471-947249 GCA_028566695.1 Bagroides melapterus
TTTTTTTTTTAAAAAAAAATTAAAAAAAAAACAAATATAATATATTTTTTTTTTTTTTCAATTTTTCGGTGTTAAAAAAAAAAAAAAAAAAAAAAAAAAAAAAAAAAAAAAAAAAAAAAAACCCAGAACAGTTTGAGATTCGTCACTCTGCCTTGCAGTAGTGCTGAAGGAAAGTGCTTTAAATGTCTAAAGACTGGTGGCTTCGGTGTGGCTTAAACCGAGCTTCAAAAATTAAAAAAAAATAAAAAATAAGCTGCGATTTTTCTGTCCATTTTCTTGTGGACAACTAGTAAAGGTTGTGTACAGTTCAGACACCCTACAATCAGAGGCACCATGGCTTGACGCCTAAAAAATGGGGCCAATAATTTACGTGCCACTTGGAAAAAAGGAAAAAAAAAGCCCTAAAGGCACGCTATCATTCAGGAAGCAAAGGGCCCCCTTCTGCAGAACACGCGTGTCACATGCCTTCATCAATAATTCATCCCTGCTTACATTACTGTCGCTTTAATTTGAAGGCAGCAACACATCCATTTTGGAAGAAATAACATTTGTCAAGCACATGTGGTGCACAGGCGTGGGCTGCAATAATACGCTGCTTTAATCTGGACTGGAGGAACGTGAAGCCTGGATGATTAGCCGTTTAGACGTTTCAGAGGTCGTCACTGAAATCGTCACCTCAACACATGCTTTTCATTTTATTTTTTTTTTTTGTTATTAGGTCAGGTTTTATGTAGAGTACACAACAGAGGGTCATGACACCCATCACCCTTTATAAACACACACACACACTATCTGAAGTAAAGGAATTTTTTCCCCCCCAGAAACTAGCAGAAAGAGATGGAGAGAAAAATAAGAGCGAGAATAATCTCTACATTAAGTTATGCCACAATGACAAACCTGTACTCACAAAAAATCACAAGTTTATATTAATGATACCAACGTTATTGTTTCTATAGTAACAGCAGAAGCATCGCCTTGTCTTTGACTTGGATGGTGGATGTTTCTTTAACATTAAGGAAGGAGTCTCCACTGTCAGAATACTTCAAAAAGTGAGTTTTGCAGTTTCCCAATAACACGATGTATTTTAAATCAAATTTTAAATCAAAGCTTTCTCTTCCTACCTCCAACTGCAACCACTAATTATGCTATTATTCTCCACACCAATCTGGAAACTCAAGCTTATAATAAAATATAAATAAAACACAAGCTTCATAAAAGCCGTCAAAAAAAAATAAATAAATAAGAAAATTAAAAAAAAAGCTGTAACTAAACTGCCACAAGTTTAGGCCTCAATTCGACCTCAGCTCTGGCTGGATTCCAAATAGCTCTGCACTGCTCTCGTAGTGCGCTACGTAGGTCACAGACATCATAGCGTTAAACCCTAAGAAGTGCACAAATACATAGAGCTGAGCGCTATTTGGGATTATCCACAAATAGTGTTCATGAGGAATTAATTAATAAGTATAACAAGGAAAAGAAATGTGTGTATTATACATGCAAGTGTGTTAATCACGGAAAAGTTATATACTAATTTAAAAGTGTCTAAATATATATTTAAACATATATTTAGCGAGTTAGCGCTGGGGGATAAGAAGCTAAACTAAAAAACGGAAACATTGTGAATATAGTACAATTATTCTCGCCAACATTTGTCATTCACGCTGGAGAGGGGAAATGTTCCTCATTGGCATATTTATCACTTTATTTCATATGCATTAAGTATCTTTTTTATTTAAATGACGGTAAGTTGAACAGCGGATAGTGACTATGCTATGCTAAGCTCAGCTAGGCTAGGCTAGGCTAGGCTAGCATGCTGAAATGTCACAGGTTTGGCCTGTTAAGCTAACTGGGTACAATTTTATTTTGCTTTATTTTCATTAAACTCGTGCATGAAATGAAATGTTTAAATTATAGAGAATCTCACCTATGATGTGTAGTCTGTAGCTTTAGTGCTGTTCAGTAAATGAGTTTCTCCTGTTCTTACTCCATTCCCTCCTGCTGCTGCTGCTGCTGCTGCTAGTACAGTTACACACGCGCACTCACGCACGCATACGCAAGCGCGCGCACGCAAAGCAAACAGGAAGCCTACCATCCGGACTCTTATATATCTAAACTTTTTTTTTAACTCTATTGTTTCTAATATATTCTTAAATAATTTCCTTAAATATTATTTCTAAATTGCACCCTCTTAAATATCTATTATATAAATATAATATAATTCTCATATAAACTTGAATGAAATGAATAGCACATATATGTCAAACGTTTCCTAGTTTTTGGGTTTAATTTTTACACAAACGTCTTAGAGACTGAGTGAGAAAAACTAAACACACTCAAAAAAAAAAAAATAGACACACTCAGGGATAGTGTAAAAGACAAACAATAAAACCACACATGGTTTTCATGATTATGCTTAATACATTTATGTTTTGAATACATTTTTTTCAGAACGCTAAATAAATATTTAAATATAGTTTTCTGGGTTTTATTAAGCAGATTCGAATATACTAGTAGTTATGCTTGTGATGCATATAAAAAACATTTCAGAAAAGTCTTCCAAGGCTTTCACGCTTTAAAAACTGTGGAACTGTAGTTCATTCATTGGCCACTTGGTGGTAGTGTTTACAACAAATCAACCTCATGATCACAACACTGCGGCTCCTTATGACGGAGATTCTTAAGGTACGGGTTGGATTATTGTTAATAATAATATTTTTTTAAACTGAATAATGAATATTTTAAGTTAACGGTGGATTGGGATATTAACCACTGCTTTATCCCAGATTTTAGTGCTCTACGTTGGGTATGCGAGTATTGCCTGCACTATACTATATAGCGTATAACAGAGACTCGACAATGAAATTATAAAGAACACCACAGAGAGGTTATTAGTTCAATTCAAAATGCTGCCAGAGAGCCATTTATCCTGCCTCAGCCCTGTGTTTGGATTGGATTCTGCCTCACTACTACACTGATTCATTCATTCATTCATTCATGTATCCTGATTTGGGTTAACAGTCCACTGTCCATCTAGTATTCCACCTCGAACCGGAGATCCTGGAGCTATCAAGCTAATTGTAAAGGAAAAAAAACCCACAACGATGGTTTTTAAGAGGCATGTTATTTATTTGCACAAGGATCTTCAATACAAAAGTGAAGTACGATTTACCAGATAGCTTTACAAATCTTAAAACTTGTTTCCGCAACCACGAAATCCTCATGCGGAGATCGTGGAAGCGAGCCTTAATATGACCGCTAGACGTGTCGACGGGATAGAAGACGTTCAGTATTTCAACAAGTTTACCTTCACTTTAAATGCCACACACAGCGCTTTGCAAATGGTTTTCTGAGCTTTCATCAAAGTATACAGACATACAGCATGAAGGAAAGGATTATCTCTAACTTATCTAAACGTATAAAGGGAAAAATGACAAACGCGACGTGTCAACAGGAAGAGAAAAAAGAAGCACTTCGAAATGACTTATATAATAATACCAGATACATACACGACCTCACTAAAAATAATCAAAACAAAACAAAAACAAAAAAAAACCCTCAGCAAAGGGTTAAACCGAGCAGACATGATTTATATGCTGTGAATTACACACGCTAATATACGACAGCTCTGTCACTTTATAAATACTTCATTATTAAAAGATAATCGAAATCCATCTTTCTTCGGCCCCTGCACTGTTGCGTCAAAACTCAATCTTTGGCGGACATTGTTGGCGCTCGGTGAAGCTTCACTTCAAAACTTGTAGTTTTTATACATCGTGGATTCCGTAAAAAAGTGCATTTGAATTGAAATTGATTTAGGCTGCTTTCAAGAGGACCACCCAGGATATTTTTTTATCGTACATAAATAAAAATCCTCCCCAGCATTTAGGCACGTGTCGATCATAAAGATATTATAATTACTGGTGTTAAATACAATCCGAAAACCTGAAATTATACATATTTTCATCTGGTTAGGTCAAAACAATCATTCATATTTTAAAAGAAAACTCCACCCTGAAGCTTATTCACTGTATATTTCGAAATATTTGCTATTTTTCTTTTGCTCTTACGTCACAAACAGACATTTTCAGCGTGGTCAAAAAAAAGGGAAAATGAATAAATCAGACACCACTGACGTTTCATTGTTGCTCATAAATATTATAAATATTAATATGGATGTTGTCCAGGGTGGATTTGTCTTTAAATGGAAAAAGGGACCTGTTTTTTGTAATCCTCCACAAAAATATGGCTTTTTTTTTTTTTTTTTATACACCTTATTAGCAAAAATAAGATTAATCAATAAAATCATGACAATTTGAAAATCTAATGAAAAAAAAATGCAACATTAAAAGCAAAAAAAAAAAAAAAAAGTTAGGATTTGTGATCACAATATTTGTGGCAAAAATCTGAAGACCTTATAAAGAGCAAGACTTGATCTCAAGAAAAAAAAAAATACAGTCTGAACCCAGGTGTTGCATCGTATAATTCCTTACTGGTGATGGCATTTTAGTTCAATTTAAAAAAAAAAAAAAAGAAAAAAACAAGAAAGATAAATAAAATGTGCACAATCAAAATGTCAAATGGCATAAGCATCACCATACCAACGGCCAAAACTGCAAACAATTATTATTTATTATCCATGATATTAATCTAACATATAGACATGTTAAAGCATTCGTGTCCAGAAGCTGCAGTGTGTAGGCTAAAAGGACCGCTGTAAACCTGGCAACCTCAACAGTAAACACACCCTTCGATTAGTCAATGTGTGCACGAGGATTTATGTACAGATATGGCAACGTGCTGTCAGTTCTCCCAGGATGTCCGTTCACGGTGTACGAGCGAGCTGTGGAAGAAAGCGAGCAGAATCCTGCGTGAATTAATCCTGTGCTAGTTCAACTCATCCCGCGTATTCATTCGTCCAGGTTGAGCAGGAAGCGGGTAATCATCCGTATGTCCATGTGAGGCAGAACAAACAGGCAGTAGAGAAGGAGCCACATGAGCAGCAGGAAGTCGACTTCTGAGAGCTCTGGTTGATTTGCACGTTGTGGACTCCGTGCAGGACCGCACACCTTCTTATTGCACATCACACACCTGCAAATTCACACACAACAACCGTTACACACTTTAACACACCAAAGTTGTGACTCTGTGGAGGAGGCATGGGCTCAGTGCTCATAGGTATCGCCGTTGTACACGACTCTCAATGAAGAAGGCTTGGCGTTTGTTTGTGAAGCTCACTTGAAAAGGCGTGGCTTGTGGATCTGCCAGTTTTAGTCAAGGAGGCATCGCTTTGCTTGTAACTCTTAATTAAGGAGGCATCAGTGACAGTGAAGCAAGCATGGCCTCACTGTAGGTCAGTCACAGAAGGAAACGTGGCCTCACTGTAGGTCAGTCACAGTGAAGGAAACGTGGCCTCTCTGTACGTCAGTGACAGTGAAGGAGGCGTGGCCTCGCTGTAGGTCAGTCACAGTGAAGGAAACGTGGCCTCTCTGTACATCAGTGACAGTGAAGGAGGCGTGGCCTCTCTGTAGATCAGTCACAGTGAAGGAGGCGTGGCCTCTCTGTAGGTCAGTCACAGAAGGAAACGCGGCCTCTCTGTAGGTCAGTCACAGAAGGAAACGCGGCCTCACTGTAGGTCAGTCACAGTGAAGGAGGCGTGGCCTCTCTGTAGGTCAGGCACAGTTAAGGAGACATGCCCTCTCTGTACATCAGTGACCGTGAAGAAGGCGTGGCCTCTGTATGCCAGTCACAATGAAGGTGTGGCCTCTATCAGTCACAGTGAATAAAGGTCACAGCCTCTCAGTTTCAGTGAAGGAGGCCTGGTCTCTGTGCTCATGCGTCTTAGTGAGGTAATCTCTTTCACACCCATCAAACTCATATTGTCAAGAAAACATGCCAATGTGATGGAATGAACACAGTGTAATTGGTGAGACTCCTGTAACAGGAACAGACTTGTTCACACAGGCGAGTTTAGAGAAACGCCTCAAGCTCCACTCAGCTGTCTGAAACAACTGCTCAGTGCGGGAACTATTTTGCATCTATTTTGACTATGCTTGGTGGAGTAATGGTTTAGGGTTGGGCATTCAGATTTCTGCATACACCTAACGAGAAAGGAGAAACACACGGTGTAAGTTGTGTACCTTTCGTTCTCATGATGCGTCTTGATGGCAGCAGGGGTTTCTCCGTTTTCTCTGGGTTTCTGAAAAACAAAAGAACGCTTTAACATAGGACAAAACATCAGGGACGTGTAGAGACTTATTCAGGGATGAATAAATCTCATTTTTGAAGGTTAATTATATAAAGCAATGTTATTTGTATTCAAGAGATTTAGTGAACAGCCCAGAAAGGTTTGGAATGCTTTTCCACATACATCTATTCGAATTGAACCCTTGAGTGTTTCCAGTCTTGGTGTGGTTCTTTAGGCAAGTGAGGACATCAATCAGACTCGAACAACCACACCGAAAGTGCCTAAGCCAACTGGGACGCAGTCCACTTCTACGTGAACTCAACTGCAGTCGGAATGCGAGTCGACTCTGAATCAATATAACTGCAGGAAGTGAACCAAACAGAGATGCTAAATATGGACAGAGCAGTACAACTACTGTTAATTCTGATCGTGACAAAAAATGCTATACATAAATATGCTGTGTGTATGGATTACATCGTGTAATCAGGTAGATTCAGAGTCGAATTGTTTTCTCACTGCATTCAAACCATGCAAGAGTTTATCTGGAAGCGGTCTGAGACCATGTTGGCACACACAAGAGGGTGAGAGCTATGTCCTCAATTACCTACCTAACCACACAGAGAAGGAAAAGACACTGATGGATGAGAAAATATTCGAAATCATCCACAGAGAGCTCCTTTTGGACTTCTAAAAAGCACTCATAAGCTTGGGATCGGGTTCTATTTCCGATTTCAACTGCCATTTTCCCAGGTCTTTATAAATAACTATAATGTTACAGGAATAACATTAATGAATGTAGTTTTTATATATTTATAATTTTTGCAGATTTGGGCGAAGACATGTCGTGTGACATCATCAGTGAGTTCAGCTATCATAGAAAGTCAGAACATATGTGTGTTCAATATTAGGCATTTAAAGGAATTTCAATTCAAGTAGTTTTCCACAAAAAAAAAAAAAAAAAAAAAGCAAAAAATAAACCTTTACAAAAAGTTACAAAAGATTTTGGAGACCATGACTGTATACATCTTAATTTATTACAGTGCAAACCTCTACTTCTTTCATGTCCGTCACTTCTGGCATGTTCAAAGCTGGCGGAGGCTGCTTTTCATCTTCAATGCTTCGCTCACTGGCAGCTTCTTTCCTGTTGGAACGATACAAAAAAAAGAACCCCATACCTTTCCCCATGAGTTTGTGGACATTTTATTCATCACCTGAAGTTTAATGGAACAAATAGTCCATTTTCACAGCATATCAGAGCCGAGAGAGAGAGAAAGAGAGACAAGGTAATCAGACTTTTTTGGTTGTTTAACTAAAAAGGAAATCTTCAGGCTTAGAACCAAACATGATTAAGGACATTTAAGGTCATTTGGAGTTAGCTTTGCAGGGCATTCATATGAGGTTATGTCCTTCAGAGGAAGAAGGGGAGGGAAAAAAAAGCACTTTTCTCACTAGGCTCTAATGGCTCTAATAATAGCACAGTACCTCAGTGTGTCTGTGTTTTCTCTGGCAGAGTCTCTGTTCTTGTGTTCTTCTGTGATCTCCCGTTCCTTCCTGATCTCCCGTTCCTTCCTGATCTCCCGTTCCTTCCTGATCTCCCGTTCTTCCCTGATCTCCCGTTCCTCCCTGATCTCCCGCTCCTCCCTGATCTCCTGTTCCTCCCTGATCTCCCGCTCCTCCCTGATCTTGCGCTCAAGCTCTGCATCCAGGTCAGTCTCCACCAGGCCCCATTCTCCTGGGTGTGGAACCCAAAGTCCGAACGGACTCTGTCCTGGAGACTCTACAACACCATAATCAACCTGCATGGAGTTCAAACCCACAGATTATTATTACATCCATATACATACAAAACACCAAGTACAACAGGAAGACAAGGTATGTTTGATTATTAAACCAAATCTCACTTCACAGTAGGGTTTAAAAGTCCAAGTTCACTACCAAGAGCTGTTCAGATTTTATGAAAAAATGAACAGAATTGAATAAAAAAGTATTCTTTCTAAATGTTTAAAATGAGGATCTTAATCTATATACGAGGCTCAATGTGTGGGTACCATCGAAACAATAACATACTATCAAAACTTTCAGAACTGACCAATCAGTTGCTAGCAAATCTCATAGCCACAGATGTTCAGCTGAAAAAAAAATTGAATTTTTGTTACAAATCCTTCTTGGTAGTGGACATTGGTAGTGGTAGTGTAAGTCATCTGAAATGAAAAGCCCTGATCCATTTACTGAAGTAAAAAAGTTTCTGCTAGAATCTCCTCAGCTCTGCTATTTATTAATTAATCTGTGTGTGTGTGTGTGTGTGTGTGTGTGTGTGTGTGTGTGTGTGTGTATACGCGTGTTAGAAAATCGCAAGCCATGCAGTGAAAGTGATATAATTTCCTCCAGAAAACTTCTGAAAACTTCAAACATCCTCCTAGGTCCCGGGATACTACACGAGTAGCTTAAAACCGAGTAAATGCAATCACTGATATCCGGCGAAGTTATAGCCTCCCGTAAACATGCGATAAGGTCATTATCTACTATTTCCTGATAATCCAGTGTGTATTCACAACATCCTGTCTGTCCTCATTATATGACCCTAATTACGTACGGTAATCACCTTTTCCTGCGCACTGTCAGAGTCAGTAAGCGCAGGTTGAGAGGGGGCTGGCTGCAGAGGAGTCACGCTGAGCGACAGCCGGAGCTCCGCACGGTACCTCTCCGACCTCTCCGTATCCACAATCTTGGTCTCCTCCCAATCGGCCTGCCCTTCGTTCTCGTCATCATATGGCTGGTCTACTGTGCTGGGTGTCGGCGGGCTGAAGGATTGCTCATCTTTCTCACAGGATGTAGCACCAGGATTTGGCTCGTCCAAGGCATCAGGTGGGGGGACGTCAGATAAAAGGGCATTACTCGGAGAGGTTGCAGATACTGGTATATTTTGCAGACTAGATGAGGCACCTTCTTCTGTAATGTTCTTGACTTTGTGCTCAACAATGCCACTTTCAGGTATAACCTCATTGTCAGGAAGCCTTTGGGTTGCATTCAGCTCATCCTCCAGTTTGCTTTTAGTGACCATGTCCTCTTGAACAACACTTAAGTCACCGTGACTTGTTTCTTCACCGGCATCGTTTTCTCCCAATTTCTTGGACTGCTTCAAAGTACTGGATTTTGAGTTCTCTTCTTCAACCTCAGGAAAGTTTGTCTCCACCAGCCTGTCGGTCAGCTCCTGGCAGGATTCACGCAAATCTTTCATTGTTTGCTCTTCAGTTTTGCTTGAATCCTCAGTGCCAGACTTCTGTTCCACTTTTTCTTGGATCTCTGCCTCAGTATCTGTTGCCCCAGGCTGGCTGCTGTGTGTTAGGATATGAGGAAGCTCATACTGAGTAGTGATCTGATCTGCTTTATTTTCTGCCTCTAAACTGTCCTGCTCTGGTTCTTGCACCTGATCTATATCAACAGTTTTTGTGAAACTGTGATTTTCCTCTTTGACACCATCCTCCATCCTTTCACATAACACATCTGGCATCTGGAGTCCCCCCAATTCCTCATCAAGAGGTTCTTCACACAACTCTGTTCCAAGTTCTTCAAGGTCTTCCTCACTCCCTGAAATGGAAATTCTTTCATACTGAACAACAGGCCACTCTAGGTCATCTTCAAACATGTTCGTTTGATCTAATTCTGTAGGGATCTTCTGTACAGGTTCGGTGCTGAAAGATTCAAGACTTTCTTTGTGATTTTCAGCCAAGTTCTCTGGTTCATTTTCAACAGCAGCAATAGGTTTATTAGATTCAGGGGTCAGCAAACACTCAGCGACATCATCTGGTTGAGTGGTGGGGATATCCTTCTGATCTGGGTAGTACCCAGAGTCCCAATCCCCATAAGAAGGATCAGAAGATGTGGGTTTATCTGGATTCGTCTCGGGACCGGGTTCCTTGGCATGCAGGTTTTTCTTGACATCCTCATTGGGTACGTCAGTGGCAGATTCCTCCTCCTTAAGATCTAAAATGTACCTATAAGCATCCTCCTCCTCAGACAGCAATGTGGATCTAGCCTCTAAGCTGAGCGAGAAGTTTCCCTCATCGATGAACAATTCTGAATCTACCTGATCTTGAAGGCCCCTCTCTGATTCAAGTGGAGATCCGAGTGAGGTCAGATCTCCTGCTGAGGTCGAATCTCTTAGAGAGTCATTGCTGCATGACTGTGGAAGTTCACTAGGCATCTCAGCCCACGATTCTGGAAAATCCATAGCCGAGTCGTTGAGAGACGGCTGAGGGGAGCTCAAGGGAGAGGACGCGTCCTTGTTCAGACCCAGGGAGTGACTTAGAGGTCGATTTTCTGTAGTGCTTGGGCTTGAACCCACTGAGGAGTCCTCACTGTCCCATGGTCGGTCATCTACTGTTTGGAGTGGAACAGGGGAACGTTTTTGTTCTTGATCTTTAACCACTGAGGAAATAAAGATCTTAGGTGGAGGCTGAACCCAGTCCTTCTTCACTACACTTGACTTTTCTCTCTTCCTCTGAACTCCATTTTTAACCGGCGGCTCTGTCATCCGCGCACTGACCTTATTCCTCTCCAGGATATTCGAAGGCTCGTCCTTCATAAAACAGTAATCGGATAGCAAAAAAAATCACAAAATCTTAAACACATTGCAGGTTCACATTTTAAACAAATAAATCTTACACGTTCGTACATGTTCACACCATAAACTCATAAATCACATGTTAAACTCTAAGTATTATTAATAATATGATGGATGACATTCACAGGCTGTTACCTCATCGATTCCCGGAAAGTGCTCCAGAAACTGTGACACGTAGGTCATTATGGACTGTTCGTCAGGACGATTCAGGGTTATGTCTAAGGAGATAGGTTACATTTTACTACACAGTTTGTTGCTCACCCAGTTGTTTTTACTGTTTTAGGTGCTTTCCAAAGGAATAATTGCACAAGTTATCAATCAAAATCACACCAAACCTTCAGGCTCCAAAAGCCGTGGGATTCCCAGGCTGTAATGCGCAGTCCTGAAGGCCTCTTCAATGTTTTCTCTAGGCGATCTGAGCAGAGCTCTCCTCATGTCCACCAGACTTGGGTCAATGGACTTGATGACTGCAAGAAAAGCCAGACCACTTGTCCAGCTCTTGCCAAAATCCTGGACTGCCACACCATATCTATAACAAACAGGATGATAATTAATGAACTTCAGAATACACACCGCTCATGACTGTTCCTCAGAAAGGCCTCAGGAACACTTACTTCCTGGTACGTCTCTGGACCCAGTGCAAGAGAGTTTTTATGGCTTTTCCATGATCCCTGGCGACGATAGAAGGCTTCTTCTCTTCCGAAGGTGTGCTGGACTGTGACATGTCCGAGTCCGAGCTGGTTGGGATGGACGACAGGCTGGAAGTGGACGGGAATTGGTTTCTTATGTTTCCTGTAAGCTCTTTTATCTGGGGGGAAGAAACATATTTCAAACACAATACAAACTCTCAACCATAACTGAAATTAAGCAAATTACTGAAACTAAACTACACTGAAACACGAGAGTGGGGGGATTTAAGTACAAACTTGGAATTACATACTACACAAACACAATCTGTCAGTCAGTCCCAGATAAGCAAAGAGAACCAAGCTCATGATGGCTGTACCTGGAAAAAGAGGATGATATTCCAGATAAGCCCGAGCACAATGGATGAATTGCCGTCGGCGATGTCAGCAGCATCAATGCTGACCAGCTTTACCTGGAACAGATAAGTGACTCATCAGTAATCGTGTCATTTGGGTGTTTTTAACAACATGCTTTTGAAATGCTGCATTTTTCCTGAGCTTATATGACTCGATACTTACATTTCTTTCCTCCAGAAATGCCAATACCCTGGCTATGTTATTAAGCCTGAAAATGCGGTGTGCAGACTTTTTGAATTCATGAAGCTGAAAAAAAAACCATCACAAATAAAATAAACATTTAAATATATTTTTAAATAAGAAGCATGCATTTACCGATGGATTCTAATCGTCTATTTTAAGTAACATTTCAGCACATCTCTATACAAGTACTATCTCTGTGGATGAAGAGATATGTAAATATGTTGTTATTCCAGAAGATTCTTACCAGTCTGCATCCTGACAGCTCCTCAAGCAAGGCCATGAGAACCCGACCATCTCGGATGTCACGGAAAAGATCTTGCACCATCAGAGGAGGATTACACTACAGGAAGTAGAGGCAAAATGTAATTTTCAGTATGATCGAATGGGCTAACTTTTTTTCGTTAGCACAGTCCGAGTTAGAATATCTACCATACTCCATTTCACGAGGAAAACAATATAATCACACTGATTAAAGTGCATTTTGTTTATTTGTGTAGTTATTTGACAGCAAAGAAAAATCAGCATTTCTTTCATTTTTAAATAAACCATAGCATAGGCATTCTATAGTATGTAGTGGTTTTTTACTACACTTCCATGCACTTCCATGTTCTTCCCCAAAACAAATCCTGTTAATGGTGCCATACATCATAGTGATCTCCGAGATCCATCAGAGAGATTTGGTAGACTGGTAGTACTACAGACAGGCAAGAATGAAGAGTCAATCCAATGTGCAGGATTAAATTTTTCTCAACAGTGCTATGAACCTTTTCTTGACACTTTCTGATCTGATAAACCAAAAATAAACAATACAGTCATGGGAGAAGAAAGTACACCCGCCTTCGATTCTAGGTTTCATCAGGGCTAAATAACAATTGTCTTGGTCCTCGCTAATTCTGTAAATCAACAAAATCACGTCAAATCTCAAACCCAAAACGTAAACCAACATTCAGAAACCAAATGTGGAATAAATAAGTACAGTTTATAATACAACATGTAACATAACTTCTGTTCTTTAGTAAATGTTTTATTCCAATCAAGTTGCTGTGGATCAATGGCCTATCCAAGGAATACTGGGTGCGAGGCAGGAATACATCTTGGATGGGACAACAGTTGATTGCAAGGCACCAGTTAAGGCCATTTTATAATTGAGGAACCCCCTAGTGCCCTTCGTGGCACCCCTAGTGCTCTCCATCCATAACTCGGAGAGGAACTTTCCAGAATTTTAGACAGCCAGACAAAATAATGAAGACAAATGCATGATTGTTAATTAGTGGGTCGTCAGCCTGTTCAGAAGCCAAGCTCCGGGACACACAATACCGTCTCATTGTGCCGCAAAACAAAGGACTCATCACTCGACGCTTTTAGTCAGTGCGAAGCATACCGTGAATGGCAGCCTTCTCATCACCGAGCTGCCTGAAACACTAGAAGCCCAATAGCTGATGGACAGAGAGGACAAAGGGACTGGGTTTTAACGAGAAGTCACACGGTTACCCGTGGCGGGTAAAGTGTAATGCAAATGTGTGAGGAAGAGTGAAAGAGAAAGTGATGTAGACATTGAGGGTGAGGAAAAAAAGAGCCAAAAGAGGATCAGTCAAAATCAAACAAAAGGAAGAGAGCAAAAAAAAAAAGCTGTAACTTTCACCAATCACCTAATACATCATTAATTCCTATTCCATTTTGTTCATTTATAATTAATGGCAAGGGAAAAAGACACTTGCACTTCCTGTTATTGCGTGTCACTGCAGTAGCCGTGTGGCTCATTCGTTTGGAGTAAAATGACCTACATCTCCTTTACATGTCCTGATTTAGAGTCCCTGAGGCAAAAAAGGTCGAGCTTAAGTTTTAAATTTACACACAAACTTTATCATGATCTCAATACTAGAGCTTTTTTTTTTATTTTCTCCTACAAGCTCACTGGATAATGAAATAAAAACACAACACAAGCTATTCTGCTAGCTAAGCACAGCACAGCACAAGTGCTAGTCAGCTAACTATGTGGCTTAGCTTACACAGCCATTACTTGTCTGTATATATCTGTAGCATATCTATGAAATTAAGGTAAATGTGTATTGAATTCTTATTTGTATATACATCAGGAGCCATGTTTGCTAGAAAGCTAACCACAACTAGGTAAATTGTGGAGAAATGTGGTGATGTCATATGGTTGCACCTTCACAATAAATGAGGATGAGTCAGGATATTTTGCTTACAAAAACTCACACAAACCTTCTCGAGATGCAGGTTCATCCATCTTGTGAAGGTCCTCTTCTGAACGACTTCTCTCTCAACTGAAAGAAAGAAGAAGACAAACAAAAAAATGTTTTTTTTTCATGAAGTCGAACCACACAGAGAATGAGAGAGAAGATCTGGAGAGCCAGATACGCTTATCATAAGGTCAATAATCGCGTAGAATCTTAAGAAAACAGGAAACAGTCATTATAGTAGAATTCTGTACACTTAGCATTCGCTAGCAATTTTCAGTTTATTTTAATTTTCCACTCAGAGAGCTCGATTAGAATGCTATGAATTGCCATATAAAGTTGTGGACTTTGAATTTAGCCATGTAGCATTTAGCGTGTTACGGCAAGCAAATGGGAGTGTGTCAAGCACCAAAGGGCAAAGGTCAAATCCTTGTATATTGGGAAGGTCAGACAGCCCGGGTCACGTGATACAGTCCACTTGGCACCGTTCACTAAGCTGTCTTCTTAATAGACTGTGTGGATACTCAAGTTTTGTCCCCTTCTACTATAGAGGCTCCTTATTAGCATTCAGGCCATGTAAATAAACAAACAACAGGACACAGACCCATCCTCGTGGGAGCGCCATTTCAGCCGGAGCTTCCTTCATTCATAATTCAGTTCCAGATAAAAAAAAAAAACGCTAAAGAAGCTCCATTCAGCGAGATCAATAAGCGTTGTGCAAATGACATGATGGAATAATGACCGAGCGGACGAGCGGGGAGGCCAAGCTAACAGCCATACACATGCTGAGTCACAAAACACACAACAGCACACATTCACCAGGCTGCACAGACTAAACTAACATAAAATCTCAAGAAAAAAGTAAGGAACTAAACACAAGACACACTGTTCAGATAATCAGCATCATTTCTTCACCAGAACCTTTTTTTCTGTTTTTAGAAACCTAAGATTAAAAAAAAACAAATTATTTTAAGATAGAAGATTCTTGGACAATCCATAGTGTGGAGTTTTTTTAGTACTAATTTATAGCTGCTATATCCTGAGCGATAACAGGAACAATATTAAATGCAACGTATGTTGTCTTTTTTTTTTTTTTTTTTTTTTTTATAATTACCCACAATCCTCTGATATAAAAGGAATAAATAAAACACTTCCATCAGTTTAAACACGGTTAGGGAAGTGATGACATGGTATGTTTTATAATATGTGGATAAAAACAGAATGCTTGAAGCTAACTTGACAGAAAAGTAAGTGTAGATTTATATATTAGGTAATTATTCTGAGTCTATGGAGAAGGTCAAAATAATGATAAAGTAGAGATGTTCTAGCAAGGAATTTTAGTTGGCTTGACCGTTTCCACGTTTTCCTTCAATACCCCTGTCGTGTGGCAATAATTCCACCTTTTTCAAAATGAACACCACTAATCTTTATCAAGCCCTAAAGGCAGTAACAATATTCCAGCTTTCGCATTTAAACCCACTCGGTTCATCATGGCTGCCTGAGGTCTGTGATGATTTGCAAGATTAGACTAACAAAACCTACAAACCCAGCAGGCACGTCATCTCGCGCAGGCTCAGCTCGGAACGCAGCTATTCCCGATAGCTCCTGCCGATCCGTATGAGCTTTGAGCTTCTTTACCTCCGGGGGCAATTTGAATCAACGATTCAGAACGGTGCTGTAAAGAAAACAGCAGGTTCGGGTTACACGAACGCAGACTTAAAAATCTTGATCCGGAGCAAATGGTCTGATGCGTACAAAACTAACAATGTGGCTTCGTCGGGCTGCTGGCTTTATCCGAAAGAGTCATGAAAAACACAAATACAAAGCATTCAAATAGTCTTTGGGTGGGTAGGGGGAATCCCATTTTACTGAAGATGACAAGAGAAACCTCACAGCATTGAGTCGAGTGTCAGGAGTCCAAAGGACCGAAGAGTTGTCATTACTCAGGAAATTAAAGGCATGAAAGGACAACACTACATGCGGTTCGCTAACAAACAAAAAATTTAACTAGTGTGTTGTAAGACCGAGCAACGAAACCCTTCAGGATGGAAAATAACCAACACTGGAGTTGCATCATCAACACTCCGCATTGTACCGCCATGTTCCGAAGGTGACAAACACCTAAACCTTTGATTCCTGTATAAACATCATCCATACTTGGATGTTGGAGGTGGTAGCCTAGTGGTTAAGGTGTTGGTCTACCAATTGGAAGGTTGTGAGTTCGAATCCCTGCTCCACCAAGCTACCACTGCTGGGCCCTTGAGCAAGGCCCTTAACCCTCAATTGCTCAGTTGTACAAAAGATGAATGTAAGTCGCTATGGATAAGGGCGTCTGCTAAATGCTACAAATGTATACTGTGCACCATCTCTGCATTAGATCCCTGATCTCTGTATTAGACTATTTCTCCTAAATGGTACTCTCCCAGAAAGGGAATCTAATCTCCAAAATGACTCGATGGTTCAACAAGTCCATATAAAATGGACTTCCATTTCAAGAATTTAAGAAAATAAGAATTTATTTTCGCTCACAATAACAGAACCTGACCCTGAGCTAAAAAAAAAAAAAAAGATAACTGCAGTCCTATTCCCCATATACACTGTAAAGTCTTTATTCAAAAGGTTAGAAATGATAGTTATAGCGCTGTGGCACATGTTCGGCGTTTAAACATTTCAATCCAAACCTTGTGAGCGAGTGTGTCAGTGTTTTCCCTGGCGCAAGTACGCCACTATAAATGAAGTCATTTCTGTAAAGGGATGGTGCAGGAACTAAAAATAAGGGAAAGTTACTCGAGAAAGTTGGAAAGATAAAATAAGATTCTTCCAAAGATGGAAAAAACATGGCACAAACACGACTCGGACTTCAGTTGGCCGTCCACCAAAAACTCAGAGAATCAAACCACAAGCCGAAGGAAACTTGGTTGTGATGCTCCCGCCACCATGTTTCACTCTAAGGACAGTGATAGGCATCGTTGGTTTTCTGCCAAAGATTCTGTTCCGATGGGTCTCAACATCTTTGAGACAACTCCAAAGAGATTTCATGTGACTTGGCGTTCTTCAACAAAAGCCCAGATTTGTGAAGTGTAATGTCTTGTAAACAGCTTCTCTTGTATGAGCTGTATATCTCTCTAACTTCTTTTAGAGTTGCCCTTGGTTTCATTTTTGTTTCTATTATCAATGACCTCCTTATTTGGATACGGAGAAGGATACGATTCCAGTCCACTGGCATATTTTTGTCCTCGGCTAGTGAAAGCTCAATGGTTAAGGCTCTGGGGATGAGAAGGTCAGGATTTCAAGCCCCAGTGCTGCTAATCTGCCACTGCTGGGCCCTTGAGCAAGGCTCTGAGCCTCCCCTCTGTTCTCCAGAGGCACTGTATCACGGCACACCCGGCACTCTGACCCCAACTTCCTGTCTCCAAGCTGTGCCATGCAAAGAAATTAACATTCTAGGATTTAATTTTGATGCTTTGCTGGATACCCAAATTTTGGCACACACTTAACTGTTCCTTCCAGAACTTCTTCAAAATGCGGTTTGTTTGGACAGGTTTTCCAAGAGCCTTAGTTTTCCCAAAACGGGTGTATTTATCCTGAAATCATGTGACACTTTAAATCACCTATAACATAAACAGAATAAACGCTAAATACCGTACAGGTGGCACTTATCTTACCCTGAAATTACAGATCTGGTGATACGCTAGTGCTTTCGGAAAAGTAAAGGCAAGTTGGCGCCGGATCAAAAGGACACGTTATCCCTTCTTAAGGAAAGAGGGGAAAAAAAAAATAAAAAATCAACATTCCAAAATTAAACATCCCAGCTGCAGCGTCTCAGCACAGAGCGAGCCGGATACAGCGGAAGAGCCGAGTGGATGTTCCCGAGTGTTTAAACGAGGACGAGGAAGATAAATGAAGTGCGTACGAAATGTACGTCGTTGCAAGAGCAAAAAGAAAGCGACAAAGACCGATTCCACAGAGAGATACTGAAAATTTTGTCCAAATGTTTGCTCAAATATAGACGCTCTTTATTCTCTGAGGCAAGGCTGCTACCGGCATGAGATAAAAGTTCAATTTGACATGATGATTACAGTTAAAAAAAAAAAACTGGGTAAACAGCGATTACTCATGCTCTGTCTTATCTAACGGGCCATTGTGTCTCCTGTGAGCGGAATTTGTTTGCGGAAATACCACATTAAGATGTGATTCGTTTTGATAAGCTGTGGTGGAAAAATTCTATCACTCATCACAAATCATAGCATGGCAGCAACAGCTACCGAATTCTCCTTTTCCTTAAACCTGAAATAAAAAAAAACAACCATTATCCCATGTCCCTTACCCTCTTGTTTTTGATTAATAAGCATAGATTCATACATGTTCACACTCCTACCAAATCTAGCTATTTATTTTCACTCAGAATATTCAGTCACCGTCATACCAGTTAGCGGGTGGCGACGCAGGAGATGAGAAGTCTTCTGTGATTGGTTGAAATCTAGATGTTATCTAGATGTGAAATCGTTGCAAGGCTGACCTTTCGTTATTCTCTCGTTCGATTTCAGTCAGAAATATCTCCCAAAGTGGAAGACGAAGGCTGCGGCTTCAGAAAAATGTACATAGATCAATGAGTACTAGCAAAGTTGTGAAGAAAAAGCTAGCCGCGTGAGCGCAGTCTCCTGTGCTAACCGGATTCTTAGCCCTTGTATTAAATTCTGTTGCTGTTCAGTAAAATAGCATTGTGTGACTATCCTAGTGTGTTCACTTGTTCTGTGTTAAGCCCTTAATCTTAATTGGCTTGTCTATTTATGCCTCCTTGTTGCGAAACACTATCTCGGTTCTAGAATTATATCCAAGGCTAGTTTCTCAGTTCTGTTTCCTGATTTTGATGCTCAGCTGTTTCGAGTTTAAATTCTTCTCACATTATGCTAGCTCTGATTGTGTCTGGACTTTTTGGATTCTTTAGGCACATAGTTACACAACTATGACCTGCTTTCAGTACCCGCATGTAGCGCTAACGCTCGCGTATATCGGATTCAACGCTACATCAAGCGCGGTGTCGTGTTTTTAAGGTTTTTGGCGAGAGAGAGAAGTAAGGTTTTTTTTTTTTTTTTTAGAAAGCTGGGAAGACCAAGTGTGGAATAAACTGTGGGATAAAAACACTCCACCATGTGAGCTTTGCCTTATTCAGCAGCATGAACAACATTTTCCAGCCGGTAGAAACACCTGCATCTAATAAAAAATAAATAAATAATAAATAAATCGGTACACGATGTCCTCACAAAACCGAAAATAAAGCTGACCTCAGCACTTCTTACATCAAACTGACTTTACAGGTTTACCAAATAAATGACTCAGACCTTTTAACATGCACGTCTGAATGAGTCCTTTCACCTGAAAGACTTCTTATGTCTTCCTAGAAGATTAGGTAATCGACCAGCAAAACTATTGGCACCCTACCGGATAAGAATAACACGAGCATTAGGTGAGATTTTGAGCACAAACATCGTTTATTTACTTTTATTTAAACGTTTCTCCACACCTGTGCCGGAGAGAATAACAGCCCTCAGGCTCGTCTTGTAATGTCTCAGTTCACTCCTCCATGCAAAATATTTAAAGCTTGTGTTTTTTTTCTTATTATTCCGAGGTTTTGAGACCTGTAAGGTTCGAATCCTTGAGACTGAGTCACTGTGAAATATTGACTGTGGATTTTCTATCTTGGTTTGGAAGTGTGTTTGACTTACGGTACTGGAGGAAGTCGGAACCTCTTGGCCAAGGAGGTTAAGGCTGAAATATCAAAATCAAGATTCAAAGCACCAGCCTCAAAAAAAAAAAAAAAAAAATCACCAAAGATCCACCATCATAAAATATTTTTCAGTGGCTAATATCTGCTTTTCATTTTAATCTCTCTCTCATTTTTTTTTTATTTATTTATTTTTTTTTTATATATATATACAAAAAAATATTTATTTATATATATATAAATAAATTCTAATTATTATTATTATTTTTTTTTTTTACATCTTGCCCATTTTGTCCAAGTCAGCAACCTTCTTTCTCCTTTGTATTATTGTAAGCATTTTTTTTTTTTTTACATTTTACATGTATGCGACCTCTTATTTATACCCCATGGAAACAGCACATGCTTAGAGACAACAAACAGACTTCCTGCAGACTCTGAGGATTTAAATAAGTGTGTAATTTTTTATCATTTTAATAACCCTTACAAATCTCATCTGCTCCATATGTTGTAGGAGAGAATTTTTTTTTTCCATTTCACTGGCACATTTATCTCACTCTAATCTTTTTTGCTCTAATGATATTATCGGATTATCCAATCTAACTGCAGGACCAGACCATGGATTCTGCATTATAAAAAAAAAAAAAAAAAAAAAAAGGAAATTAATTCCAGCAAGATGTAGAAACGGCAACCGTGTCAGCATGAATTACATCCAGAAAATTTTTTGGAAGAATAACAGACGACATCGGTGTGTAAATGTTGGAGTGAATTCATGCCTGCATCGGTGCGGAGGTGGATGTTAAAGATAAACCGGCGGAGGGAGTGCATGAGGAGAGAAATGCTGCTAACCACACACACACACACACACACAGCTTATATAAGAGCTTGGCTGCAGACTTTTTCTTATGCATATCCACATCTGTATGCAGTCGTGAGCACTTGATATACAGACGCCACTCCCACTGCATGGACACTGGACCACTGATGATGATGATGATGAAGATGCAGTTACACAAAACATTATATAAAAGCTCTGTTTTTTATACGACGATCAGGCATACAGACTAATAGAAATCTAACCTGACCCATTTTTTCCTTGCTAGCACAATTTTTATGATTACTTTAATCTGGAATCTTCCACTAAAATTTTAGAAGACTTTTTTCACCCCCAAATGGCCTCTTTTTTTTTTTTTAAAACAATAATCATAAAAATTTATAATCTACATTGTTTTTTTTGGTTTTTAAAAAAAAAAAAAAAAAAAAAAAAAAAAAAAACCCAAACCATGCCCCTTAAATTGAAATTCTGACTCGTTGACTCGAGACAGTCTTCCATGTTTACGGAGTGACACCTAATCAACACTGCTGAGCATACAAAAACTTCACATCAGCTTTTTTTTTTTTTTTTTTTTTAAATCAGGACTACGTACTCATAATTTGGATAAAATGTGACTGCTTAAGGTAAAGCCTACAGTAAGCAACACGTAACCAAGATTAGCCTCACCCATTTTGCCTTGAAGCAAGTGCAATTTTGTTAGCAACTAATACTTCAACAATGACATGGAATAGCCCCACCCACTTTGGCTTGAAGGAAAAGTAACTTTGTTAGTAATTCGTGCCATAGCAACGACATGATTTCTGTAGGTCGATGCGGAAGTTAGCGTCCCCCTTCTAACGACACCTTTCACAGTCGTACGACTTTAAAAATCACCATTGCTAAACTTCCGGAGCTTTCGATCTTTATTTCAAACTTTATAAAATGTCAGAATGGGAAGTTTGCAAGAGTGTGTTATTAGTAGAAACACGACAAGGCTGTAGTGGATGAGTTCATGTCCCTAGAGAACTTCTGTAACGTTGATTATCCACTTGTTAGCATCCGCCGTTTTCGCGACGCCTAAAAGCTTAAAGTAAATAAATAAATAAATCGAGTGTGGGGTATTAGTGGTGGTATTTTATTACGCGAGACGAGTCGAGTGTGGTAACCCTGAGTCGTGTAGCTCCAAGACATTCAGGAAGTCTGAGTCCATCATCAACTATCTATATATTGTGTAATTTCCCGTTGATAGGACAGTGAATGTTGCTAAAAAAAAAAAAATATCAAGGAAGAAAAGCAGCTCATTCTCTTGGATATTGTTTATGATCTATTAAGTGCCACTGTAGCTAAGCAAAACACAACCGCTAACAAGTGCCAGGGAATAATAATAAAGAAAAATAGACAACAGACCAACAAACGAGCAGCAGAAAGATATTTAATGGAGCTTCGTGGAACAGCAATGCAACAGCTTTCATTGTTTTGTTTTGTTTTACAGAAGCAACAGATTCTCCGGTAATGATGTATAGCAGTGCGGGAGATCGAAATGATAAAGCAGCAGTGCAGCAGCTCCAACTCTGAGGGGATTTATGTCGCAGCTCGGCACAACCAGCAATTAAACGGCGTTCTCTGGAGACGGCTACGGGCTTCCTAGAAGCAGCGGATTAGATAATAGATTATTTTCCACAATGGGCTAATAGTGTGTTGATCCTGTCCAAACAACACGGATGACTCAACAGTTCTGCACACTGGCGGCGGTTTCACAACAATTAAACAAAACAAGGCACACTTCAGGATGAGGACGGGAACAGGAATCGACTTCGCTCGATGTCAAGTGGACACTGGAGTGGGAGGAGTGCAGCACAGCGCAGTATTGATGGAGGGGGGGGGGGGGATAGGAGAGTGGAGGAAAGAAGGAGAAAGGCTTCGTCCAAATCCACAGTCCAGAATTTTTAACAATGCAGCCTACATTCACTACAAGGTGGCAATTGAAAAACTCCCCCATATTGGAACACGGCATTCCGAAAGGGGCAGAGTGCTTGTGTGTGTTTGTATCTTGGTATGGAACAATTGTCCCCACCAGGAAGGGAATAGCTGAAATTTTTTTTTATCCTAGTAGGCATTTGGCCAGACTGTTTTTCTTTTTTCTTTTATAGCATTTTATTAAAAAAAAGAAATAAATAAAAAAAAGAAAATGAAATGTACATTAACAGGGACCACAAGTCCCCAAAAGACACGCTCACGTCAAACAATTCCACACAATTAGGCTGATTTAGGGATTTCTTTAATTTATTTTTTTTAAAGAAACAAAACCAGCCTTTTCTTGTGAAGACAAACCAAAAGTACCCACAGGAAAAACCTGTTTCTGTTTCTAAAAAACACACAAAAATATCTGCAGGTTTTATTTAACAGCAACAACAAACAAAAAACAACTACTACTGTATAACGCCAAAAGGTGTGTGTCTTGAGGGAATGTCTTGAGAACAAATATCCCAACAAAGATAAGAATATTTAACACTTGTGACCTTGGAGGGACCTTTAGATGATCCTCAGAAAGAAAACCTTTTTTTTGTTGATTTAAAAAAAAAAAAAAAAAAAAAAAGCAGCTAACAAAATAAAAGAGCCACAAAAAAGTGTTGGAGATTTGTGTTTTACATTAAAGTGGGGACCAGTTCTCTCCACAAGAATAGGAATATCTGACAAATTAAAGGGTCCCCAAAAAAAAGAAAACCTGTTGTTATAAACTATAGTTTTAGAGCCATAAAATGTGTGTGTTTGTGGGAATGTTTAATATTTTGGTAGTTACAAAATGTCCCCTCAAACATACTGGGCAGTTCTGAGCTTGTGGGGACTTTACGCTGGTCCCTACAACGTCAAAATTGCTTTACAAAGGCAGCAGTTATTTAAAAAAAAGAATTTGTTTGGGTTATAGTTTTTAAGATTAGTTTTAGGTGAAGTGAAGCATTAAGAGATAAAATCAATGGCTGGTCCTCATAAGGTTTTTCCCCCTCATCACACTTCATATGAAAACTCGTCTAGCTCAACAATTCACTGCACAGAAACAGTGGAGTGCGACAGAGCCTCACTGTTTTACTGCTGCTTTCCCGTCCCGGGACATGCTGGCTCCTTTTCATCACGTCCAAACACTTAAGCAGATGTCAGACCCTTAAACCGTCAAAGCTGCCATCTTCTTCATGCCTGGGTCTCATAACAGACATCCAGAACCAGCTCAAAAATATAATTCAAATCAACAGTGTGACATTTAGCAGGCCAGAAAAGTTGCGAACCTGCCATCTGGGATGAGGAATAACCTTTTTCCCCCATCAGATAGGATTTCCCAGTTCTTCCTTCACCTTGACTCGACTCAGTTTTTAAGATATACTACAAACTCTAGGCAGGATTTTCATCGTCCGGACCATTTTGGATGCGATCGAGGATACTGAAAAGATCCCAAGCCCTATAGACGACGTCCACAGAAAAAGAGCAGACTGTTAAAATGCGCGTAAGAGTCGAGAGTCGAGGCAATCGTCGTTCATCAATCCTAGAGATAAGAAGAGGCGGTGGAACTCTGACAGTGATTGAGGAGGCGGTTGCTGTTGCAATTATATCTCACGTCGATGAGCAGCGGGTTTTCTTGCCGCCTCTCCACACACACACAGACATTACGCAAATCAATTTGGAAACGTCGACGGGGATAATTCAACATCGCAATACAATAGAATGCGGTTTGTAAACGTTTGCGTCTAATTCACTTGACTGGCAGGTTTCGCACATCTTGCATCAAATCGGCGTTCACGAAATCAGATTACACTATCGACTAGCTAGCTAGCGAAATCAATCGGCAAGCTAACAACAGACAACGATCGTGTCGGCGTGAAAACGAAACTCAACGGACGGATACAAAGATGTAAACAAAACCTGAGAATAAACGGAATACTATCGTTAGCACTGGCTGAAGAACGTTTAGCTTACGCAAGTTTTCGTCGCATAGTCTGCCATCGGAATCAAACTATTTCGTGCATACTGTTAGCGGAATTTGGCTACGATTTTAACAGGAACGTCTCACACGCTGTGTGACAAATAATAACCTAGAAAAAAAACAAAAAAAAAAAACAACAACCACTCGAGACCATTAACCTCTGAGCCAATAGACAGATCCAATCCTTCAGATTTAATAAACAGCTCTCTCTGACTCGCCTTAATGTTCTCTCACTAATGAAACAATCCCTTTTACGAGGATCCTCACAGGAAATACAGATGATAAAAAAGGTACAGATTTATGAACAGCACCGGCTTTCAACAGCACCTCGCGGATTCGAAACAGAGGATCGAAATAGCAATTTGTCGAGTCGGTAAGCCACAAACTCGTGAACGGGGATCTAGTGCGAAAGACGGAGGACGGAGAACCGAGGAGCCCAAAGAGAGACGTGTTTCTTGTTTGTATCTCCGTCGTGAAGATATACCGAGACTGTGCAAGTCGGTTCTTGTAGTGAAGACAGCTCAGAGGTTTAACTCTCATGTTTAAGATCCTTATCGACACACACACACACACACACACACACTCTCACACGTTCATATTTAATTTTCTCACATGAATAATCCTTTTTTTTAAACTTTACGATGTCCACTTTAATAAGAACATGTCTACGGCTGCTCATTATGCATGATGTATAATTTTCCAATCAGGTTTCAGCAGAGAAATGAATACAATTATCCAGCTATAACTCAAGAGCTTCAGATAATGTTCATAGCAAACAGCAGAATGATGGAGAAATTTGCTATATTTACTGTGATTTTCTCACACAAACAGTTTTTAGAGGAAAAACAAAAAAAAACACTGTCAATGAGAGAACATTAGCTACGCAAGGCTTCGCTATCTCAAACAGCCGCTCTGTCGCAACGTGATGAGCAGAAAAGCATGTCAGAATGGATTTGTCTAAACTCGAAGCGGATAAAGACCACAGCAGGGTTCGGATCAAGAACCTGAGGCGACATTTTGCATAGGTTCACAAAAAACGGACATGATGAATGAAGAAAACAATCAGGGAATGTTGCTTTTAAAGTGGCCAGTGGTTGTGTATAGATTTAGAATACACTTAAAATCGAGACTGTATTTAGGTGGGACTCCAAAGTCTTCACAATTTCAAGGTGTGCACTGGCTCCTATACAGTTTGCAGCAATAACATGAGCACGAGCAGCTTTAGATGTTTCGCGGAGGGTGATTTCCGAGCATGGCTCCACACGAACCCACTCACACAGCCGGCCGGCACGGACTCTGACTCCCGACACCTCTCGAGGCGCTGTGTGTGATCATACTGCGCTGAAATTCCAGCTCTGATGCAGAGGCCAACGCTCTTACAGCGAGCAGTGTGGGTTATACAATCAGCTCGGAGGCAGTGCTCTCTGCAGCATTTCATCCGTCATCCAATTTCTGCCTTCGCCCGTGTGTGTGTGGGTGTGTGTGTGTTTATGAAGACTTGGTGTTATAGACTAAAGGCTGCTGTATAGACCACAGATTCTGAGCAACATGCTGGAAATCTGACTGTTCAAAAAAAGTCCTGGCTGTGATGCATTATGGGAATCTAAAACCGGCTTGCTCGGATACTCGAATGCAAACAATCATAAAATTTGCTAGCGCGGCACAAACGTTATCGCTCCAGCATGCTTCCCGTAGTCCCGCGTTCTGTTGGAAACCTTGACACAAAAATGTAAATCAAGGCTAAAGGTCATAACTTATCGCCTCGGACACCGAGTAGGAAAAAACAAGTTCAGCAAGTGACATCATTTCAAGATGGCTACTTCGCTTATTAACAAGCATATTAGCCTCATATATTTACCTCAAACCACACGGTGTTCATTCAAACTTCTCCAAGAGCAGGACACTTGATATCACGCTGCCTTCCAAACACACCTCGGTCTCCTAGCAACTAGAAGATTCTCTTAGTAACAATGTTTTATAGAATCCATGAGAACGTTGTTTATTGATACGTATCGCATAACCGATTATATTATTGTAAGCGCACGCCAAACCGACACACAAAACAATCCTCCGAATTAACAAATCGGATATAGTGTCGGATTAACACTCGCAGTGATTAGGCAAGTTTACCCGAAACCTTTATTATTCAATAATTCAATACCTTGGGTCATAATGAAACGCAGGAGATTGAACGTGCGAAGCTTGTGAGGTAACGACAACAGAATTATTCTTGTACCAGAATGCCAACAGAATGCCAGACGGAGTAAAGCCACAGCAGACAGACAGATTTATTGTAAAACCCCGTGATTCATTTCCACCTGCGGAAACTTTCCTCATATCCCATGATGTCAAGAGAACCCAAATTTAATTAAAATTTAATTAAAAGCACCACCACAGAGCAAAACTAATCTCTGATCCATAAAAAAAAAAAAAAATTAACATCTACAGTGTCAACATTCACAGCAAGCTTGTGGGATTTTGAAAATAATATAAATAGACAATATATTAAGGAGAAGAGGAAATATTGCATTAAAAAGGTTAAACACTACACAATAAATAAAGAAATGTAGCGTGTGGGTAGAAAATAATAAGATTATCCTTGTTCATGTCATGGTGCTATGGCTAACATACAAAAGACAAAACTGATGCTTCACTTGCAATATTATAATTATTATATTATTATATATAAGTTGCAATTCTTTTTATAAATGTCACAAATGTCAAAAAGAATCCTTTAGACATGTAATTATCATTTAAGAAGATGTTTAGAATTGTAAGGGAATCAATTGAGGAGTCATTTTCAAATGTACAGGCATCATTGGAGTCATTTACAAATGCATCTGAATCATTTGAGGAGTCATTTTCATCTATACTGGGATCATTTGAGGAGTCTGCAAGTATATCAGTTCAGGATTCGCTTATAAACAAATGTTAATTCATCATTTAATGATTTTTTTTTTACAAATGCGAGTATCACTTAAGGGTTTCGTTTTAAGTGCAGATTGTAAATGAATACAAGTGAATCGTCCGAGGAGTCATTTGCACAAACGAAACAAGAATCATTGGGAAAGTTTAAAAACGTGTGAATATAACTCAAGGAGTCACTTGTTGCCGAAATATTTGTGTTTTTCAAAAAAAAAACAAGACCATAACGCTACCTCAAAGCTCCTGCCGCTGATTTACATCTAAGGCACTCAAGCCTACCTCTGAGAATGGAAAACAATTCCGTTGTTCAGTTACCACTACAGCTGAACGGTGGGAAAACCTGGAGAAAACACTGGAGACTTCTTCTGTAATGATAAATAAACTTACAGAAAATTGGATCATATCGAGAATTCATCATCATTATCATCATCATCATCGTAGATCTCCTCTTATAAGAAATTATACAACAGTTCATTCTGGTTCAGCGTCTTGATTGGTGAAGCGGAGTTCCGAGAGTGCTTATTAGCATAAGCTCACTGGGATACTTTCTACAAAATACGTACAATTCCACTTCCTAGTTCAGAATGGTTACAACACTAAAGTTAGAAACATCATCGGCAAACAAATGATAGTGA
The DNA here is from genome assembly GCA_028566695.1 of Bagroides melapterus. Lineage (NCBI taxonomy): Eukaryota > Metazoa > Chordata > Actinopteri > Siluriformes > Bagridae > Bagroides > Bagroides melapterus. The sequence goes on from JAOTRN010000002.1 coordinate 938,776, forward strand.
TTTTTCCATGTATATAGATTTTCAGTCAAGATTTATCATCAGTTTGTAAAAACAAGCAAGTATACAGTTACACCTACAATATTACTATGTTAATCTGCACCTTCTCATCACGAATGTGTGGAACAACTTCATTCAATCAAGTTTGGCGTAATTAGACTGAAAAGCAGGTAGGAGAACTATAAATAAGGCAAAGATATCGGTATCACAATAGTAAAAATATCGCGGTGACGATAATATCGCGCAGCCCTTAGTGAAAACACCGAGGTATGGTTTTTGTTTGTTTGTTTGTTTGTTTGTTTGTACGCCGAGCTCCTTCATGGAGTCTGAGCTGTTGGAACAACTTGTGGATTTCTTTTTTTATTATTTAGTTTCAAGTCGATGAGAAACGAAACGGCGACATTCCCGCGGTGATGTTTGTGTATGTGTTTGTAGCAGAACCGGTAGCTTCACGAAGCTTTTCAAGTTTGTGCGTGCTTTTCTTTTTTAGCGCACATCCATCAGAGTGATGGTGGTGATGATGATGGTGATGATGATGATGATGAAGTGCAGCACACCTACCTTGAAGGTTTTGCACTCGGATGTCGCTGATCTGACCGATCAGTTCCTCCCGCTCGAACCAGTCAGTCCACTCCTGGCCGGCCATGATGGCAGAGCTGCTCCTCTCTGCACCTGGTGGTGCGCAAAACTCTTTTCCTTTAAATTATTCCTTGGAGTCTCTCGGTGCCCATGCGTGCAGCTGAGGGAAAATCCTCCAGTCTAGATTAAAGAAGCAGCAGAAGCTGCTGCTGTTTCTGCCTCCGGCTCGTGCATGATGATGAGGATGGTGGTGATGAAGGTGCACCGAGTTTCCTGCAGCAGCACTATTACTACCACTGCCGCCTGCCTCTCTCTCTCTCTCTCTCCTTGGAGTGAAATGCAGTGCAATGGTAGCAGCACCTGGGTCAGATTTCCCGTCATTCTCCGTGCACGCCCACTAACCCGGGTTGCCAGAGTTTAAAGATCAGGGTTGCCAAGTTACCTAATAATCCTGCATAATTCGTCCTGGAATGTACTCTGATCTAAATCTTGTTCCCTTTATGGTTCATTAAATGTTCATTCGGTAAGCTTAACCAGGTCTTTGATGATTTTCCTCGCAACTACGGTGACGGGGATGTACTTGGAGCAAGTTCTCCCTGTACTTCAGGATTTCCTCCCATTTCCTTCAAAGTCCACTAAAGCAAGTGCGTGAGTGTGTATGTGATTTTGCCCTGTAAAGAGGTGGCACATTGTCCACAGGGTTCACTTTTTTGTGCCTGAGTCGCCTGGCAATGCACCTTTAATGAGATATAGAAATCCCAAACTTGTTAAATTACCCTAATGTGTAGTATACTAGTAATCAGGTTATTATTTTAAAATAAAAAGTTATCTTAATGTCCTGTGGGTTTTCTTTCTTTCTTTTTTTTGTAAATAGGGCAGTTATAATAAGAAAAACACCCAACATGGCAACCCTTCCCACTGCAGTATCCCTCAGGGATTGCAAACGCTTTGAATACCATGTAGACCTGCTTTATAATGTTGCCAGGTTGGTCAAATTTCCCTCGTCTTTGAGGTATTTTTATACACAATGGGATGGGAAAATGGCCTGGACCCATTAGAGGGATTGTGAACATCCAGATGGCAAGAAGATTTTTTTTTCCCCTGACCTTTAACTCAACTTATTGGATTCAGATGTCTACAAGCTGGTCCACCATTCCTATTTTAGGCCTTTGCCTCGATGTGAATTGCTGAAGCTTTCTCTTAGTCTTATTTCTGCCTTTTCTAGATTGAGGTGGACAGCTGTTTGTTTTTGTTTTGTTCATTTTTCTCTCAGGATGCATTTGATGTTCCTAGTATTGATTAGCATCTAATTAAACACTTTACCTGAAACATACTAAACATTTTATACAAATATCACCACAGTTATTATCAATAATCAAAGCCATGTTTGGTGCCTGAAGCTAACTCTGGTTTTGTACACTAGCTCTGAAGCTAACACAGCTAACACATAATGTTACTGTTAGCATTGTAGCTAGATTAACATTGTACCCACTTGTCTCCATCGAAAATCACTTCTGCAGTACAATTGTGTGTCAAAACCTTAAGTTACAGCTCATACCTGAGTCTAAAGCTATGGTAGCTATGTACTAAACTAACATTGTTCAAAGCTTCAGAATGGAGCTACACATAAGCAAAGCTGTTTCAAGTAAATTGCACAATGCTAATCTACTGGCTATAATCTTTCCTTCCTTGTTTGCTAGCTCTGGAGCAAAACAAGCAAACTACAGACAATAAATGTTGAGTTGAAATTGTCAGTCATAATATAAGCTTTTATCCTGACAATTTACTTCATGAAAAATAAATATTAGCTTGGGTTTAGGAGGGATCGTATATTTAGTAAGAATGTAAGGTTTTTATGTGACGGTTCAGCCCTGGTACCTGAATTAAATATTTACTAAGCTTGTAATTGTTTTTGGTCTGTCTTTTGATTTCACAAGATTCATGAGGTTTTTACAGGTGTAGTTTCTGTTGCGCCTGATCGTGATGACTGAGCGCTGAAAAATTTCTATTAAAGTTCAAAGCAGGACGCTTCGATCTGGCAACCTGTTATATTTCAGGTTAAATATAATTTGTACAGAGAAATTATATATCAGGTTGCAGGACATCCTGAGGCACCAGGCTACATTAGATGTCCTTTCATCCTCCCCACACACCACCACCATTAGCACCTATGAAAGTGAAATATAGAAACAGGAGCTTTGAGGTATTTAAAAAAAAATAATAAATCTGCACCGTCATTAACCAGATTATCAACCTGTTTTACTGTTTAATTCTGTTCACACACTTACAGAAGCCCCACAAGTACAAAATAGTTGTAAAATAAGCATCACAGCTGACCAAAAGTGATGTATAAGATAAATTTAAATGTGAATATCAATCTTAGAGTGTTTTCTAGATTTGTATAGGATATAAAATGTGCTCGTGAACTTGTATTCGGAAATAATTTTGGAAAGTTACCTTTTGTCACGGAGGAAAAAACTATATAAAAGATCAGCTGTAGCGTCAACTAAAAATTATCGAAAGGAAACAAAAACAAACATATCCCTCAGGCAGCTGAAAGATGTACAGCGTCAATAAAAAAAAGCTGATGGAATATCTGAGTCCCTTGTATATTCTTCACATATCTGGGGAAGGCTAGATGGAAGCCACTTTTCACAAAAAAACAAACAAAAAAAAACAAACAAAAGAAAAAACAAGCTTGTCAACATCACTCGGGACCGTGCAGCAAAATGCTTGATGGCCTCACAGTGAAACATGGTGGTGGCAGCATTATGCAAAGGGGCTGCTTCTGGTCTGCTGGGAAAATAACCAGATATTTTGGTTATAGAACCGAAGAAAAGTTTCACCTTCTAGTTCAAAAACGACACCAACTACAGATCCAATGAAGGAAGGAACAGCTTCTGAAGAGGAATATTGATGTTGTGGTCTAAGCCGAGATCTAAATCGATAGATGATGTAGTATTACAAGCAACAGTTGCATTATAGCGAGGAGTACACACTTGGAAGATCACATTAAAGGTGAAAAATGATCTGACAGGATTTATCTTGACGTGATTTTTACCCTTGGAACGGACGTTCTCCTTTCTTCTTCACCGTAACTCATTTACTTGAATTTAGCCAATTATTACCTCTGCTTATATAAGAGCTCTTTAATCATGATTCGGTAACTGGAGCAATCTCTCTCGGTCGTATTCTCTTAAGAAATACAGCTACAAAATTAGGTCTCCTGATTAGCAGACACTTGTAAGTCTCTCTCTCTAAAAAGACAAAAGGAACGATGATTAAAATAACTGTTTACCAGGTCACTATGCACTTCGGCTCACAGGAACGTGAAGGTGACTGTGAATTTTCCTGCCGGAGCAGAAATAGAGGCTGTTCTGTGGGCGATAGAAATGTCGCCTCAAACGAACTGAAAGTGTACGATGTCACCGCTGCAGTGGTAGTTAGATTATTTATACATGCAGGGCTGCTGTCTCTGTCACTGAAGAGAACCAGCTGTTGTGTAACAAAGTATAAAGATGAAGAGTCCCACAGCCCACACATCACCGAGCAGCGTTTCTCAACTCCAAAGCCCTTATTATCGACTAATTCTTTTTCTTCATATTTTACTGTTGCATCAAAGCACTTTATTACCTGTGGAAGAAATAATTTTTGCGATGATACATGCAGCTATAGGAAAATAATGAGCCAGATTCAAATTACAATGACTTTTACCACACTAATTTGCTAATGTTGACATTTCTCACTAATTAACATTTATTTTTATCCATGGTTTAACATATGGCATGTAAAAAATATGATTTTTAATTTGTTCAAGAATCTGGATGTGTTATTCTGGGAACTGGGATCTGCACCTCATGTGACCCTTATGGCTTTCAAAACTCTCTACAGTTTGACCCTCTTGGGTTTCCACATTCCTTATTTGGTCATTGCTTCGTGTGACTGGAATCATTCCACACATTGTTTTTGTTTCGTTATTCAAAAGAAAGCGACAATTTTTTACCACAGAAAAGTTCAGAAATTGGACTGCCAGAAATCTGTAGAGATTTAGGAATAAAATTGTTTTTGTTAAGTTAAAGTTAATGTTAAAGTCAAACTTATAATCTGCCGGGGTTTTTTATTAACGGATACATGGAGATTTTTTTTTATATCATCTGAGTTGCTCATTTGTGTGAAAGATGTGAAAGAGATGTGTGTTTTGCTCCCAGCTGTTTGGATGTATGAAGAGTTTTATAAAAAAATTTATAAAACTAAACATACAATACAGTGGGCAGGATGGATAGATGGATGGATGGATTTATGGAATATTATCAATAGTTGACCAATTGAAGAGGTCATAATATCACAAAGCTTGGGAATGAGTCATTTGAGGGCTGAATCAACGAATCAAATGAATCCAGTGATTAGAAACATAAGGCATTTCCAGCACCAGGTTCAGCTAGCGTTCACCACATACATTGCTGTCTTTTTCTATTCTTGTTTTTCTCTCGTATTAATCTGCTTCCTGCTTTACTGTGTATTGTTTTTCAGTCTGAGTTCCTGATTCATGACTATTGATTCGTCTTTGTTTACCGTCTGCCAGGTTCTCGACTCAGCTACAACCTGGGATATTGTATAAAGCTGAAATAAACCTCTGCAGGAGGAGTTACATGGCTCTCCTGAGAACATCGTGCTGTAGCTCCTGTACAGAGGTGATAAAACTGAGCTTACTCGGAGCGATGGGAACTGAATAACATTAAACAGGTCATAAAAAAAACAGGCTTTCCATCCGCAAGGCACAACACAGGATTATGTTAACGGTATAATGTGGTTATTGTTTCCATGGTAACAGCCTGAAGTAGGAGGGGATTATTGAACATTTTATGGAAGGAGTCACCAGTGTCAGAAAACCCCAAAAACAAACAAACAAACAAAAAGAGTTTGAGCTTAAAACATCCTACATCCTACTTCCTTCCTCCCATCCTTCTTTCTTTCCTTCATTTATTCCTCCCATCCTTCTTTCTTTCCTTCATTCATTCCTCCCTTCCTCCCATCCTTCTTTCTTTCCTTCACTCCTCCGTTCCTTCTTTCCTTCAATCCTCCCTTCCTTCATCTTTATTTTGTTTCTTTCTTTCCTTCCTTCATCTTTCCATCTTTCCTTTATCTTTCTTTCCTTTCCTTCCATCCTTCCTTCCTTCCCTTCACATCCTTCTTTCTTTCCACACACATTCCACACCTTGAAATGTAACTATATACAGATAAAAACTTAAAAAAAAACAAATTGTACAAAATTGCCAAATGATCGTGTTATAAGAGGATTCGGGTTTGAAGGGGTTTGGAGAAAGTCAACTGAAAACGCTGCTCTGATAGACACAGAAATGGCAGCAAACCAGCAGTGACCATCTGTCCACTGTGAAAGCGTGTGGGTTAGTGGAAAAATATCACCACGGGACGGGAGAATCTGTGTACGTATGAACGTGTGATCCACCGTCACTCTGTTCTCGTTGAATGTTCACATACGGTCAAGAACTTCGGTCTTCGACACAAAGACCATGTGATGGTCCTGTAGATTCCGGTTCTTGTCCAGTAGTCTGTCCATCTCTAGTCTGAGATACACAGTATACAAGTGTTCCTATTAAAGTGGCCAGTGAGTGTTCATATGAATAGCCTGTGTGCTGCACCTAGAGGTCTTTCAAATGACTTTGTCCTCGTATGCATGTGTCACGGGCCAAATCCAGTCCTTCCCCATGTCCCTGCTCAGAGGGCTCGCTAATGGCAATAGAAAAGATTATTTAAGCTTTCATTTTTTAATTAAAATGAAAGTTTGGTCAAAAAAATCTCTCTCTCTCTCTTTCTCATCACATTGGAAAGAAGACTGAAACATTTATACTTATTATTTATTATTTGTCTTTCATTTACTTTGATTTCCGTACACATCAGGCAGAATCCAATCCAAAAAAATAAATAAATAAAAAGAAATAATAATACAAACTCTAGCGTTGCAGCTGAGTTGTTTTCTCCTTAAAGCACATTGCTCAGTAACTACAATGAAATAAATTAGGAAAGTAATTCTTAAAAGTTTTAAGTGTTAATCAAAGAGTCAAGCGTTCAACACCGGACGCTCTGGTACGAGTTATTTTTTTTTAATTACACATTTTAAATATCGCAAGCAGCAAGAGTAAAAACCTTGTCTCCATAGAAGGAATTTCTAATGAATGACCCTGACCCTGTGAGGAGAATCTGAAATCTGATTGGTTAAAGAAACAGTCCCAGTGTTAATATAGTTTCAGTTCCATCAGTCAGCACTACTGATTCTGAAGACCCTGGACAGATTAGACTGACATGACATCACATAGAGGCTGAAATCTGATTGGACAAAAAAAATCTAACATCCACGTACTGGAAGCAGTGCAGCCGAGAGAAACGCTACGAAATGATGAGAATAGAGTGTTGGGAAGAAATTAATATGAATTCATGGAACAAATAGAATTTAGGTCATAAATGTAGGTCAGAGCTTCTGATAGTGTTTAGGTCAGCAGAGAAGGACTTGCTGGAACTAATGGCCCAACACTGAGCTGTGAGTGAACCTTAACCCCTGTGAGAGTTGCTGAAAGGACACTTTTACTATCACATAACTCTACACGTTCACGCTCTGATTGATTTGATCTGCAGAAAATCAAGAAAAGAAAAAAAAAAAAGATTCAGTCATTCTTCTGAATCGATTCGCAAGGAGTCACATTGCCGTCGAATTGTTCCTGCCTTACTGCAATGTTGGGGTGAGGAATCAAATCTAAACTGTATCACTGACTAAATGATTGTGAATTGATTCATCCAGAGTTGTTAAAAAAAAAAAAAAAAAAAAAAGAATCTGGGTTTTTCTGCAAAACAAATAAATCCAAACAGAAAGATATTGTTTAGAATCAAATTGGAATGAATCAAATTACAGGAGCAACCTATAGACACTTCCTCCTTCGAAGAGTCTCTCTCACACACACACACACAAACACTTGACTGAGGTTAATAACTTAATCCACAGAATGAGTAAATCGAATCACTAGTGATTCACAATGCCAATGGTGACTTCCTCCTTTAATGCACTCTTCTTGAACAAGGCCATATGTTAGCACTGTAGTCAACAGAATTAGCAACTGAGCAAACCTCGCATTTGCTTAGCCTTCGCGTACTTTCAAATGTTAATCAGCCGAACACACGAAGCCGCCGAGGGATAAATCATACAAGCACCAGACGACTGATATAATGATATAAAAGATCCTAAGAGTTTCTCTGCTCTGTTGAAGAACCGCAGTGGAAACTTTTCACTGCGCACATACACGGGGCTAATTTGATTATTTATAATCAGATACAGAAGTGAAACAAGCAGCCATGTTTCAAAATAGTCTCCGGCATACCGGACTTAATTACCAAATATAAACGCTTGTGGTGCGATTTCTTCCTGTGCAAAAGTATTGACACCCCATTTAGACCACGTCTTATTTGTCTCCTTTAAGGCAGCACGTGTGTCGTGTCCTGTAACCGTGGATACCATGCAAATGGTAATGCAAAGCCGTGGACACCATTAACATGAAGTTTCAGGAAGGAAGTGCAAGACTGACCTTAGAAAAAAAAAACAAAAAAAAAACAACAACAACAACAACAACAACCCAGAGGTAATAACTGTAGAATTGTAGAACAAGAGGCACATAAATGAAAGGGATGAAAGGGTTCAGGGAGTGAAAGAAGAAAGGAGGGATTCTGGTTTTATAGGACTGTGTGAGGATTATAATCTGTAAAGACACTGAACCTTCTGTACGACTCGGATTATTGTGCTCAGGTCGTCGTGGAGGTCGCCGTCTCTTTGTGTGTCCTGTTAGAAATATAGAGAGAAAGTGTGTGTGTGTGTGTGTGTGTGTGTGTGTGTG